>JAJOZX010000171.1:1450000-1577500 GCA_023014485.1 Bathynomus jamesi | reverse complement strand
CAAATTTATATACACAACATAAGTCGGGTGGTTAAGTCTAGTTCACGTGGTCTGGGTACGCACTCTTGGTCTTGCATAAATAGTTTCTTGTTGTTCCGTGTCTCTTGTTTTTCTTTGTTCCCAGAATGATCTTTTCACCACAAATATACCGAGGATAATAGCACATACAATAATAATGCTAACGGCAGATGTTGAGAAAATTGTAACAGGTTGTAATATTTGTAAGAGGTTGTTTTGGTTTTCATCCGAAATTTTAAAGCGACTCAATTGATCATTCCATTCAGGGGCATGTAGCTCGGGTAGGATGGTTACAGGTTTTATGGAGAGATTTAAGATCTCTATGACGGGTTTAAATTTAATTTGCGACGGGAAGGGGTATGAGTTATTAAAGGTAACCTTGTACGGGTTGTATATTTGGAGGGTTTTTGAACGCAAGGAGCAACCAATTGGTAGCCGAATAACCATAGGGATTGTGATGAGGGAATAATTTGACGGACACTCGAGAGTAGCGGCAGTCCTGTTCGCGAGAGAAATGGTCGAATTCGTAGTTGGACGGTTTTAGGGGAATGAAATTTTTTAAATGAACATACCGGGGCATGCCGGTCACGAATTAAGTCGATAAAGCAAGACCTAGTAGTTGGAAGAATAACTGGTTTGATTGGAGGACAAACGAGTTGTTTATTTGGTTGCGGGAATCGGCAATGCCGGACGTCGCTATCTGACATCATAGAATAGGCTGACAGATCTTTGGTTAGGAAAAGGTAAGGTGGTACGGTGGGTAAATACAATCGATAGACATTAGAATTGTTTTGGTAGGGTGTT
Source organism: Bathynomus jamesi (assembly GCA_023014485.1). NCBI lineage: Eukaryota > Metazoa > Arthropoda > Malacostraca > Isopoda > Cirolanidae > Bathynomus > Bathynomus jamesi. The sequence continues at coordinate 1,576,678 of JAJOZX010000171.1, read as the reverse complement.
GGGAAAGGGTGAAATTTATATACGTCGTAAGTGAGGACATCGAAAAATGGTATAATTATGAAGTATGTGTAGGGGCGTGGTCCATGTACAGTCCAGGTGTATTCTAGAAATTGGGGGTAATTAGTGTGGTTGAGTGGGAATATGGGTGATAATTTTAATTGTGTCTGGGCGGTGTGAATCAAGGACTGAAGTGTTTCCCATGGTATTAGGGTGGAAAGAGTGATTTTTCCATGGGCTAGCTGGGTTGCACGCAAAACCTTGGAATGAATCGTAGTTATTCGTTGTAAGTATTTATCGATTAGGGTTACTTGTAGGTTAATTATCTCTATTAATTCTAGATATCTATTGTGTTCTTTGTATTGAGCTAACATGGATTCAAGGTATGTGAATCTGTCCGAAAGGGAGTGGAGGAAGCGATTGTTTTCGTGTAGTGACCTAATAGTTTGTTCTAACATGTGTCCATTATACTGTCGATTTCGCGCGAAGAGATTCAATTTGAATTCGATTCCTTTAATATCTTCTTCGGTTGCTAATCCGAATAAACCTTTGAACAGTTTCCCTCCTATATCTATCAGTCCCCGTTTACTTCTTTGGTTAAAGTTTTCTGAGTTTTTAGTTTCAGTTTGTATCCATGGTAAGGCTAATATTTCTGATAGGGCGCGTGCTGTAGTTTGAATATTTTCGAGGGTATTTTCTAACAGAACGCGACTAATCTGATCTGATCTCCTTGGAAAGAATTCTGGACTTTACTTTCAAAAGTTTTTAATTGGGTTTGTATCTGAAGGAGATTGATTTTAATTCTAGCAGGGGGTTGCAAATTTATATAATGGTCTGCGTGCCCTTTCAAAAATTTACCTTTCGCAAGTTTTTCTATAACAACTCCAGTCGAAATTTTAATGCTAGGGCTACAAGAGTAAATAATTTGGAAAATTATAAGGGGGACAATTTTATTCATTTCTACGCCTTAGGTTATACGGAGCTGGGGGTGGCTGTGTGGATATTTGTGTTTGTGGGCGAAGGGGTCGGCCTCGTTTTGGTGGCAATGGGGGTCGACCGTTAAGCTCGGATTCTAAGCGGGTTCGTTTCTTATGTGAAGGTTCTAGTTCACGTGGGTGATGCATTTGCGGGCGGTATGTAGGGTCCGTGCGTCGATCATCAATCGGTGAGGGTGGTGACAGAGGAGATGGTGGAGTTGGAGGAGATGGTGGAGTTCCACTGAGTGATCCTCTCGAAGGGGTTTCTCCAGGGTCTGGGTCCGATGGGACGCTTGGCTCTGGGGCCTCCTCTTGTTCAGAGATTGCCTCGAGTACTGGTGGTATTACGAGGTACCAATCTTCGTCATGGGTAGCGGTTCCCGCGGTGACCACTTCAGTTTCTTTATCCCTGCCCGATTTGTTAATACCTTGACCTTTTGAAGGATAGGCGGCTCGAACGCCTGGCAGCTGTTTTTTGGGAAGGTGTTGTTCGGAAGCTATCTTCAAATTGTCAGCGTGAATGATTTTTAGTCTGGAATGATCCCGGAGGTCGAGGATTTCATAATGATTTTTTCAGAGGTTTTTTATAATCCTATATGGGCCATCCCATTTTGGGTATAATTTGCGATGAGCACCTGGCGGTTTCACGCTCTTCAGATAACATCACATACCGACGATTATAGTCCGTTGATGGGGATGACACCTATATTGCTCTTGCTCCATCTGTTGGTTTCGTTGGTCTAGGGCATAGCGGATTATGTAAAAAATCTTGAAAGATCGTTCAGCTTGTTGCTGATTTGCTTCTGCCATTTCGGAAGATGTTAGAACTGCCGGGTCGGTTTGGTCGGGCAAATCAAAAGGTAGACGCTTGTCGTAGTGATAGAGGACGAAATGAGGGGTGTCCCCGATGGACACATTATAGCCATTGTTGATGGCTGTTTGTACCATGGGAAGGGAATCATCCCATGTACAGGAGGATGCATCGACAACGTGGCGCAGGGCTTCTAAGATCTTTCGATTGTGCCTTTCCACTAAGCCGTTTGCCTGCTGATGGTATGCCACAATGTGTGTATTTTTAATTTTACACATGTTACAGAGTGACTCGAACAGTTTGGAAGTGAAACTAAGGGCGTTATCCGAGATTAGGATGGAAGGAGTGGTATGATTTTGGATGACGCGTTCCACTAGGGCTCTTGCCACAGTTTCCGAAGTCTGGTCTGGAATGGCAGCTACTTCGCTGTAACGCGAGAAGTGGTCCGTAAACACAATGATGTACTGATTTCCCTTTGATGTTTTGGGAAATGGTCCCAGTATATCCATTCCAGTTCTCTGCCAGGGCTTTTGGCATACTGGATATCGATGCATAGGAGCTGTGGATGGTACGTTGCCCTTATGTTTTAAACACGACGGACATTCGGCGTTGTATTCATGTACCTTTTTGTTCATCTCGGGAAAATGGTATCGCTCCAAAAGACTCTTGATGGTGCGATCCGGCCCCAAGTGTCCATACAAAGGTGAGTCGTGACAAAGTCCAATGGCTATATCGACGAGATCCTTTGGTATCTCCACGAGGTCGTTTCCATCTTCGTTCCTGGAATGTACGAGCCCATCTTTGAGGTTGTACTGTTCTTTTACCTTCGATGGTTCCTTTTGTTCCAGGCGCGCCCGAAGGTTTTGGGTGTGTTGGTCCTGTTGTTGGGAGTATTGCAGACACTCGTGGTCGAACACAGGAAGAATGTGTTGAGTCTCGACAATCCGTCTGGAATAACTTGGTTTTCCCGGTTTGTATACGATTTTTGCCGCAAAGTCCTGAATCAACAGAGCCCATCTACTCAATCGTCCTTCAAGTAGCTTGTCCTTGAAGAGGTACGTGAGTGGCTTATGATCAGTCTTGATGGTTACATCGTAGCCATAGACGATATTTCGGAATTTTTTCAAAGCCCAATAATTTAGGGTGGCAATAGCCAATAGGGGTAAAAATCCAAGTTGCCTGGAGGAGCGAGTGCGGTGGCGCGTTTGGTGCAGTTCCTGAAGAAAATCACTCAGGCAAATGTTTAGGACTTTTGATAAACATTAGGGGGTGGTACAAGAGTAACAAAGTTTCCACCATTGTCACTTACTAATTCTCTATTTTGTATACTTTGCAGGTAGATGAAAAATGGCGACTACTCTAAGAAAGAATGATGTTTTATGACTACTGGAGACTTCTCCCAACTCATATGCCCTTACAGGAGCCAAATTGCCGTCCAAGCGGCAGGTTCTGGAACGATTCTTGTTCTTTCACCTGTCCGAGTCTCGCCCTGTCAGAGAAAGTAGCCGACTGGTGATGACAGAGGTCGAACAGATGTGGAAGAATGCAAGTCTTCCGACTCAAGCTACGCACCAGGCACAAGACAAGCTGGAGAACCTCCATTCTGAGTGGAGAAGCTTAAAGAAATTACGAGCGAGGCGTACCAAAACCCAGATGGACAAGGAGAAGGTCTTTCTAGAAGGTCTGAAAGGCCTGTTCGATTGCGCTCACGGTGATGCGCTCAAAATCATCAAAAATAAAGAAGACAAGCAGTTTCTTCTTGCGCAGCGTGAGCCTGGTCGTCGAGGAACTATAGGACTTGTTGATCAGAAGTATATTAGACAAGAGGAGAACAAAATGACGCGGCAGCGTGAGCAAGAGAAAAGGAAACGAAGGAACCTGAATGAACTCCAGAAGATGGACAGGTCCGTGGTTTTGGAGTCGAGCAGCAGTTCTACAAACGAGGATACTGACAAGGAAGATGAGGTGAATGTCGGAGCAATAGGAGGCGCGTCATCTGCCACTCCCAAGAGGAAAAGATCAAGAGGGTTAAATCAGATTGTTACTCAAGAACTGGCGCAAGCGTTGGATCGCACAAAGATATCCAATCGCCGGGCAGTCCATGTTGTGGCCAATACCTTAGCAGTTGCTGGACAAAGTATGGAGCACTACGCATTGAATCGAGAGACAATCCGACTAGCTCGAATGAAATTCCGCCAAGACATCGCGGACGAGCTGAGAAGGTCCTTTTCCCCCACGGTACCATTAACAGTTCATTCGGATGGCAAGCTCCTTCCAGACCTTACAAACAAAGAGAAGGTCGATCGCCTTGTCCAGTCCTGGTTTCAGGAGAAGGTGTGATGAAGCTGTTGGGGGTGCCAAAGCTGCCATCATCAACAGGTCTGGCGCAGGCAACAGCAGTGCATGACATGCTGGAAGACTGGCAGTTATCTCCCGGGATCGTAGCCATGTCTTTTGACACGACATCATGTAACACCGGTCGCTTGAACGGCGCTTGTCAATTCCTCGAGCAGAAGCTCGGGAAGAAACTTCTCAATCTTGCTTGTCGTCACCACATCGCGGAAATAGTTCTCGAAAAAGTTTTCGAAGCCTTAGTAGCATGCTCTTCGGGACCAAAGATCAAGCTCTTTCAAAGATTGGCGGAGGTGTGGCCAAAGATTGTAAAGGATTCGTTTCTTTCTGCTGAGGGAGACCGTGAAGTAGCAGATCGGATGCACGCATTCAAGGAGAAAGTTGCAGAGTTTGTGCACGAACAGTTGAGATCTCAGCAGCCTCGCGATGATTACCGTGAATTCCTGGAACTCGTACTGCTATTTCTCGGAATAAATCTACCACGGGGAAATCATATTCAAACTCCGGGTGCCCTCCACAGGGCACGGTGGATGGCAAAATGCATCTATGCATTTAAGATCTTCTTGTACCGTCACCAGTTGCGGAACTTGGGGAAACTCACGGACCAGGAGCTCCAGGGTGTTACTGACTTCTGCCTCTTTGTTGCAGAGATTTACGTTAAAGTTTGGTTCAATGCCCCGGTAGCCAGATATGCTCCGCGGTTGGACTTGGAGCTGATACAAAAGCTGGTGCAGTACAGACAAGTTAACCGACGCGTGGCAGAGGCCGCTTTGAAAGGGATCACTAGCCATCTTTGGTACTTAAGTGAAAAGTTGGTCGCTTTGGCCTTTTTTGATGAATATCTCAGCAGCGCGGTGAAAAGAGGCATGGTTGAGGCGCTCAAAAATGAAGAAAGGAAGAGTCCTTCGCCTCGTGTGACAATTGATGTGGGAGATGCTGAACATCTTTCTTTGGCAGCCTTTGTCACGAAGAACACATTGGCCTTCTTCCACCTGCTCCAGCTTCCCACATCCTTCCTCTCCAAGGATCCGGAGCAGTGGGAAGATGAAGATTTTCAACAAGCGAAACAGCGCGTCTCTGCCATCAGTGTTGTCAATGATCCCGCAGAAAGAGGAGTTGCCCTAATGAAAGATTTTAACGCTGTGCTGACCACACAGGAGGATCAACAGCAATACGTCTTCAGGTTGTGGAGCAGCACCGGAAGATGTTCCCTGATGCCAATAAATCCACGTTCATTCGAAGCCAGAAAAATTAGGCATAATTGTAATCTATCAGATCACTACAAGTTATTGCAGTCCTATTTGAGGTTGTTTGAGTCTTATCAGAATCGTTCTTTTCAGTTTTTGTTTTGTATAACTTTGAAGCTCACTCGAACACTCGTTTCCAATAGCCTAGAGCACAAAGTTCTTTGTGTCTTGTACCACCACTTAAAATAAGATTAGGAACTTGAAATTTGGCAGAGCTTGTCCTTGAAGAGGTACGTGAGTGGCTTATGATCAGTCTTGATGGTTACATCGTAGCCATAGACGATATTTCGGAATTTTTTCAAAGCCCAATATACCGCTAGGGCCTCTCGGTCCGTAGTGGAATAATTCCGTTGAGGTGCAGAGAGAAGTTGACTGGCATAAGCAATGGGTAATTCCACACCGTCTACGTCCTGTAACAGGACGGCTCCTAGTCCATAGGAGGAAGCATCTGTGGCTATGATGAAGGGTCTTGTGTAATCAGGATATTGTAAAATGGGATGACAGGTTAGTTTATTAATTAAAGTTTCAAAGGCATGTTGGTGATCGGATTCCCAGTTAAATTTCGAATTTTTCTGGAACAAATTAGTAATGGGTTTAGCAATATTTGAAAATTGGGGGATAAAGTTCCGATAGAATCCGACAAAACCAATAAATGCACGGGCGTCGTCGATGGTTTTGGGTACAGGGTACCTTTCCAGGGCTTCGAGTTTGGCTGGATCAGGTTTAATTCCTGTGGACGAGAGTAGGAATCCTAGGTATACCAGGGATTCTTGTAAAAAATTGCACTTTGCAAGCTTCAGTTTAAGGTGTGCTTTTCTCAAGTGTGATAGCACATTCTGAAGGCGTTGAAAGTGTGTTTTTATGTCCGAACTGTAGACGATAATATCGTCAAGATAAACGAGAGCTTCGACACCTAATAGGTCGGAAAGGACTATATTCATCAACCTAGAGAAATTAGCAGGCCCATTTCGGACTCCGAAAGGTAAAACCTGGAATTCGTAATGGCCTCGGTTAGTGGAGAAAGCAGTCAATGCCCGAGATTCGGGACTGACCTCCATTTGCCAATAACCCGATGCTAAATCGAGGGATGAAAAAAAGTTCGCTTTCCCTACGTTCAGAATTGTTTCCTGCATGTTTGGAATCGGGAAACGGTCTGGGATGGTAATGTTGTTCAGGCGTCTAAAATCTATACAAGGGCGAGATGTTCCGTCCTTTTTGGAGACGAGAATCATAGGAGCGGACCAGGGACTAGCTGAAGGCTGAATGACATCCTGCTCCAACATGTCCTTGATGTGTTCCTCAATAGTGACTAATTGGGAATGTGGAACCCGATAGGGAGGAATGAAAATGGGTTTGGAATTGGGTTCCAACTTGATTTCAAAAGGGACCAAATTAGTTCGGCCCAGAGGATCTCCTTTTAGGGCAATCACATCTCTATTTCTTATCAGGAAATCGAGAAGTGATTCCATTAGTTTGGGATCCTGTAAAGCTGGTGACTCCTGAAGGGAGTGCTCCAGACATTTCTTATATTCTTCTTTTAATACTGAAGGATTTAACTCTAAGGAACTGGAAACACGATTTATCATACTGATGGGGAAATCTGAATCTACTTCTACTGTGGAAACAGTTCCTATTTTCTGATTTGAAGTTAATTCTATAGGACTTTTTCCTTTGTTTAAACAAACAACAGGGATAGCTGAATTCTGACTCTGACTAAGGACTTGGGCAATAAGAACATCTCTTTTGAAATTACTTTTCTCTGTAATCAGAGTACGCTCTGACTCTAATAATTTTCCTTGACTGTTAACTACTTTTGCTAGGAAACAAATCTTCTCATAAGGTGCTACTGTTATATGCTCGGTAGGGCATATGAAAAATTGTGAATCTGACTCTGGTTCGGCGACTAAAATTTGCCTTATTGGCTGAACTGAAGCTGGCTGACTGGAAACTGGCTGACTGGAAACTGGCTGACTGGAAACTGGCTGACTGGAAACTGACTGTGCTGTGTTGATCCAACTGGATTCAACAAATGGAACTGATTACCCTGGGGTCTGATTTCTGGAGCGGTTGTCCCTCTGGATGCCAACGGCTGACTTGAACTACTATCAAGTGGAGGGGGTTTCCTATTTCTTTCGGAAATCTGAACTGAACTAATTCTATTAGCATTAAGCTGTCTGTCATTCTCACGGAGATGGTGTGTCCTATTTCGACACTTTACTAACTTTCCGGCTGGGTAAATCTCCCATTGATTCCGGTTAAAAAAATCCATACCTAGTAGGATGTCTGTCTGAAAGGTGGCGACTGTGTCCACTATACAACATTTCGCGGGTATACCGCGTTTCCAACTTCTAAATATAACTCAATTTCTCCGTATGTATGTAATGGGTGTGCCCGTAACTCCTCTGAGTTGGCAGGATGGTGCCTTAAGTTCATATTTGTAATTTGTTCTCTAATAATTCATCTACACATTGTTTCTTAATTAACGTCGCGTGTGCTCCTGTATCTAGGAGAGCAGTTAAATCTTGGTTATCGGTGCTACAATTTATTATTAAATCTAGGAGGTCCGCACCTATTATCCTGATGGGGAGTTTGTGTGCGTATCTGGGTTCATTACTGTAATTTAGGAGGGCGGAGGTTGAACTGCTGCCTCCAATGTAGGGTCTAAAAAAGGGCTCGAATGGTCTTCTATGGGAGGACCTGGGTCATATTCTACGGGATTCATACGCTGGAGGGTGTTCTTGAAAACTGTACTCTGGGGAAAATGATTCCTCCACGGGTACTTCTACGTACCGAACTAGCTGACCTTGCTGGTTGTACTGAGGTTTGTACATGGGGTAAGAGTGTGGTTGACCCTGTGGTCGTAATCTATTGGGTTGGTGGTTCGACTGAGGCTGGGAATGGACTGGTTTCTGGGGATTGGATGACTTTTGGGATACGTTTTGGGAACGTGGTGGTTTGGTTTCTGAAAGTGGGGTCTATACCCTGCAGGGGCTTTATCAGCACACTTTTGGCGATCGCCACGGCGATGACCATGTTCGTGACAGTGGGAGCAATAAGAGGGATAATTACACTGACTTATCATGTGCCCAAAGCTATCGCAGTTAAAACACTGTGGAGGAGGGCGTGTATTCTGGGTTTGGGGGGCTTGTTTCTGGGGTGGTTCCCTGCATTGGCCTCGATTTATAGGGTTGTTTGTTGTTGCTGTTGGTGTTGTGGCTGCTGCTGCTGAATGTAATGTACGGGGTTTCTCTACTTTCGGTAGTTTTGGTTTGCTAAATCGGGGTAATGTTCCCGTGTTTTGTTTATGGCTACACTTACAGGTTTGTCAACATTTAAAAACTCCTGAAACTTTTTTTTAGGTGCTCCGGGTAGGTTTTGGTAAATGGTTGTTGCTACTATTAGATTTCTTTGTTTCGAAGTGAAAGTTATGCCACATGCATTTTCTGCGGCACGGAGGGCTTCTCCTACAAGTTTATGTGTACGTGTAATAAAATTGTTTAAATCTTCGTGTTCCTCTTTCTTCCATTTAGCTTGGAAGACTGCTTCTAACGTGGCTAAGGGTTGTGCAAGTGTTATTTCTTTAAAAAATTCTAATAAGTTTTGTTTAAAATCGTCCCATGTTGTAGCTTCGCTAATTGATGGGACGTAGGTGACTGTGTCATGAGCATTCCCTTCTTTAGGGTCGATAAATCTTTTTGCTTCCTAATTTTTATATCATCATCGGTGATTTTCGCGTAAGAAATGTTGCTCTAAAGATTCAATCCAAGGTCTTACGCGTGGTTCAACAAAGCGATTATCTATGGTCCCCTTAAAAATTAAAACAGTATGGGAAGGTTTACTAGTCTGCCTAAGTTAATGTATGCTGGGGCGGGGGTTTGAGACTGAGACATATTGGCTTGTTCTGGATCTGAAGTTTGTGTGTTTGGGAGTATGTTTGAAGGGCGCGGGGTAGGTGGAAAAATGGGTGTAGGTAAATTTTCGATGTCAGAAAGCGCACCGTCTGAATCGCTCATATGTGAAGGTACTTATTAATGTGTTCTAATTAGGTCTGCTTGACCGATCTTAATTTATGGAATGATCACTTAAGGGGTTTTCCTAACTACACTATCTAAAAAAAATAAATGCACAACAATTTGCCTAACTAGGGGAAAATTTGAAAAGATTGCAAACAAAATAAAAAATGTAAACAAATTTCACTCGAATGTACGTGAAGGTATGGTAATACTATGTTTGGTACATTAAATAAAATTATACTATACTAACTAAATAGTGAAAATAACTGTGAAATAACTCTGAAATAACTGTGACAATAATTCTGTGAAATACTGTTTTCAATAAAAAAATGTATCACTGGTGTCTGAAGTGTTCACTGTGTTTGTGTTAATTCTGGCTCAATACTAAATATTAACTGTTAATAATACTGACTTTTCAAATGTTTAGAATTATTTAAAAAAGAGTTTTGTACTTAACAAGATTCCTACGGCGAAATCCTTAGAGACGTGTCCTGAAGACGTGTCTTGCTGGCCACTTGTTCTTGGATGAAAACTAGGCGTGGAGAACTTGGAGTCGTGACGCACCGGTTCAAGGGTGGATGTGACGAACTAGAAGTCGTGACACGCCGGTCAACTGGGTGTTGGTTCTGGTTCCAGGGTCTGGAAGACTGGAAGAATCCTGGATGCAGAAGTTGTCAGTCGTGAAGATCCTGGTTAAAGGGTCGCCAGTTGTTAACCCCTCCGTCTATGGCCCGGGTTGGTTCGAAGTCGACGGGGGTTCTAGTTAGGTGGCAGCAACGGATGTGTGACTTGCAGTAGTTTTCTTCTATATTACTCTCCGAGTTCTTCTATAGTGGCTCGGAGGACTCTGATAGACTTACTAAAAATGCTGAAGGTTCCGGACTCTTCTTATAGCGTATCCGGAAAGTTTAATGACTAAGTTCTTCTGAAGAGAGCAAGGCTCGAAGGATAAGATAAAAACTATCTTTTACTGTAATTTACTGCTAAAATGTACAGGTAGTGCTCAGCCTCTGAATTAGCTTCTGAATGACAATGGAAGATTTTTACTGGGGTTTATATACCCAAAAACTGCTAACATCATTATTATTAAATGCTAAAAAGGCTGTATTATTTTTGCACAATATTCGAAAATAAAGTAAATTTTCAGCTGTGGTAAGGCTTGAACGAGTAAACAAAATATTTGAAGACGAAACCATATTTTTATCTTAAACCGCGACTTTTCAGATCTGATGTTATCATGATCTGCCAAGTTAACTAAAAGTGGAAATCGGACTATGCATCTTTACACTAAAATATGCATATGAGTAAAATTTTAAGGTTTAAGATGTACAATTTTAATGCTTAGGCAAGACATGATCTCATCTTTTATAACGAAAGAGAATGTATACAAAATATGAACATTGCAAAGCTTAAGCAGGATTCCTTATTAAGCGAAATCTAAAAAAATGATTATGAGATTTTAAAAAACAACAGGTCACCAATTATTTGGCAAAGTAGAAAGCAAATCAAAAATTGTATCCAAACTCGCGTTGGGCGATTTTGGTCCTTATGTAAAAATGAATACACACACGTACATACATATGAGTATAGGCATTATATAAAGTTAAATATATAAGAATATACAGGATTATAAGCACACCGGACAAAAAATTAGTCACCCCTAATAGCACCGATAGTAGGAAGTTCAAGGTCACACAGAGGGCGCTGATGTAGCATTGGTAAGTGACAAGTAGCGGTGACGTAGCACACAGGATCACATCTGTTTCGTGAGGTTTTGAAGAACAAAGTGTGTGTTGGATATAGTCTGCAAAATGGGTCGTGAGGCAGACGTTACTCAGTCGCAAAAAGGAGCCATCGTGTTTGGCAGAGCCCACGGACACAAAATGTCTGAAGTAGCCCAATTTGTTGGTGTGTCAACGCGTACTGTCCAGCGAGTTTACAAAGAGTGGTGTAGTTCGCAATCAACTGACAATCGACGGCGTAACTGTGGCCGGAAAACAATTCTCGACAATAGGGGCCGCCGCCATGTTTCTCGTCTAGTAACTGCAAATCGTTTTCAAACCAGAGAACAATTGCTCCAAGAAACCAATGAGGTTCTCCAGCGACCAATTTCCGAACGGACATTGCGACGAGAACTGCATGCGATGGACATCTGGAGCAGGGTACCACGGAAGAGGCCGCTGTTAACAGCAAGTCACAAATTGGCACGTTATAAATGGGCTCAGAGGCACAAAAACTGGACTGCGGCAGATTGGAAACGTGTAATTTGGTCCGATGAGTCCCGTTTTTGTTTGTTCTCCAATGATGGGAGGCGACGAGTACATCGCAGGTCCAATGAAGCCTTTAATCCTGAATGCGTCGAAGGTGGTGTTCAGGCTGGAAACAGAAAGTGAAGCGCAGGAATAGACACCCACGGACTCTGGCGGAACTTCGGGACCGGCTGATGAACGAGTGGCAGCAAATCGATGTTCAATACATGCACAACCTCGTAGAGTCTCTGCCTCGCCGGATTCGTGCGGTTATCAAGGCCAGAGGCGCCGTCACACGTTATTAGGTACATTCTGAGAGGGGTGACTAATTTTTCGTCCGGTGTGCTTATAAATACATGAACCATATAACACATGAATTTTTAAAATGGATACTTTTCTTAAAATGGATACTTTTTCTTAAAATGGATACAAGAACTATATAAATGAATACAAGAATTACATGAAGAATAAGATAATATAGGAATATGGGAATTATTTATGGTTCATTTTACATATATATATATATATATATATATATATATATACATTATATACAGGGTGAGTCAAAAGTCTCCATAGATAGACAAAATGGTCATGATAAATAAATGATTATTTATTTTTATTTTTTTGCAGGTGATATATATATATATATATATATATAATATATATATATATATATATATATATATATATATATATATATATATATATAATTATATATATAAGTTATATATATATATATATTAGGGGGTGTCAATATTGTCAACTTTTTTCAAATCAATTTTGGTAGTGAAAATATAGTCTTTTCATGTCAAAACGTGAAATTGGCCAACCAAAATGAAATAAAACAACCCTTACCTACATGAATTTTACCTTAAAGTTTCAGAAATTGACTCTTTTACTAAATAATAGGACATAAATTGATTAATTATTCATCTGTCACAGAATTATCCCACTGATCGCATATGGAGTGTTTTCAAGGTCATATAGTTGTTGTACAATGTACAAGTCACAACATGAATAGAACTGTCCCTCACTCTCAGTCCTCAGTTGCCTCTTAGATGTCATAGACGGTGGTTTGCTGTTATTGCTCTTGTACCTACTTCATAGTTATTCTACTAGACGAATACTACAGTTTAACTGTAAGTATGGATTATTGATTATTACAATTATTTATTATTATCATATTCTTCTGTCTAATTATGTTGTAATCCCATGAAATATTTTTTTATTGAATTTTAGAACATCGAATGACTAAACTTTGAAACATCGTAATTGATATAAAATACTTAAATGTTTTTCTTTCTTTTCAGATATTCCTAAGATGCCAAAATTGAAGACAAGAGGTTAGTCGTCATGCCACTTGAGCCTGTTAGTCGGTACAGGCAAGGAGCTTCCCGTATCAGAAATACCAACAGTGCGAGACATGCTGAGACTAGGGTTACTCCTTCGTGAACAAAATACAAAGGATAGAAGGAACTACACAGAGAAAGAGCTCATAAGGGACATGATTCCCCTCTTCTGCATCAGTGGAAAAAAGCTAATGTGTTATTCAAACCACCTGTACTCAATCAGTATAGAACTATTGAGCTAAAATTAACAAAGCTGTTGCACAAAGCAGTTGAAACATCACTTGGTAAAGGAAAAATAGCAAAGAAAAATAAATTTCTGCACACACTTGATACTCTTCTTGACATTTTTAACTGCCAGTGTCCCATAGAGTTGTGTTCTGAAGCCAATTGTTCTCCCTCATGCAGAAGAGAACCTCACCCTCACATTGATTGTCGCTGTCTTCGTGAGAAGAAGATCCCTGTTTTGAAGCTGGCTTTCATAAAGACGCAGAGAACAAAGGCAGGAGGCCAAGGAAGTATGCAGATTGGTTCGGCAGATTATTCAGAAACCAAAAAAACAGATTGTTATTGCTAAGAAAAGAGAGAAAATCCGAGAGAGGGAAGAAAGGAAGAAAAAGAAGAGTGAAGAAGCCACCCAAAGAGATGAAGAGCTCTATCAAGAGGTTTCTCACTTCTTTGAAAGCTCTTCAGATGAACAGAAAGAAGCAACATCAGATGATAGCTCTAAAATGCCATCTGAACCTTCGCCGAAGAGAATGAAATACAACACTAAAGACATCTCAAACATTGCCCTTGCCAGTATTCGCCACCATACGGGGCTACGAGAGACTGCAGAGATTGCCACCGCCGCTTGGATAGATGCAGGCCTCATCAGCCGAGAGGATACATCCTTAGTGATAGATCATAATAAGATAAGAAGAGCACAAGAAAAAATAATGAAGGAAATATCTGATCAACATGAAAAAGATTTGAAGGAGGAAGGTCTCTCTTGCCTTTTGTTTGATGGAAGAAGAGATGACACAAAAGTTCTCCTAGAGGTAGAGGGAATGGACAGGAAGTTTCCCGGTCTCATCAAAGAAGAACACTACTCTGTGTGTTCCGAACCTGGTGGCCGCTATTTGTTTCACTTTGTTCGTGAAGCAGAAGTAGAAGGCAAGAAACATGCAGAGGCAATTGCTGATCAAATAATATGTTGGCTTCAAGAAAGAAGACTTGACAGTTCACTGCAGGCCGTTGGTGGAGACTCAACTGCGGTGAACACTGGATGGCAGGGCGGTGTTATGACGCATTTAGAGAAAAAACTTGGAATAAGGCTTGTTTGGGTTGTATGTGATTTGCACACAGGGGAACTACCTCTTCGTCGTCTCATCCAGGAACTTGATGGTCCTACAAAGAGCAACAACAAGTGGTCAGGCCCCCTTGGCAACATGCTAGATGAAGCAACGGAATTAGAAATAAATACAAAATTTCCAAAGGTCGAAGTAGGCCCTCCCCTTCCAGTGTTGTCTGAAGAAGTTATCAAAGACCTCAGCACGGATCAATCTTACGCTTATCTATTGTTCAAGCAATCAGATCAGGAGAGTTGCCTCAAAATCTGGCTCTCTTGGAGATTGGACCCGTAAGTCACAGTCGTTAGTTAACTACAGCGATTCGTTTCTGCAGGATTTGGGTTTCCAAACATGCACTGAAGGGCAAAATGCTACAGAATTTTATGTTGATTGTTGAATTTATTATTGGGTTTTATCTTCCTCACTGGTTCAATGTAAAACTTAATCCAATGTGGATGGAGGGGCACAACCACATCTTGTTTCAATTACAGCTACTGAGAACCCAAAGGAAAGTAGTGGTGGACATCGTGTTACCTGTGGTGAGAAGGTCCGCTTGGTATGCTAAGCCAGAGGCAGTTTTGCAAGCAATATTCTGCAGCCAATGTACCAAAGAGCGAACTGAGGCTGTGGAAATCATTCTAAAGCTTAGAGGAACATCACTAGATGATGACCATCTGGGAGACTGCTCTGTTCAGACAAGGAAGGTACCTCCGATAAACGTCAATGCCACGAAATTGTCAGAATTAGTTAACTTGAGTTCGGAAGTTTTGGAGCCACCACTGACAACATGTATAACAAACAAAGATTTAACACAACTTAAAGAGGCCCCAATGCAAGTGCCAAAGTGGCCTTCTCACACTCAGAGTGTGGAGAGATGTGTGAAAATGGTCACAGAAGCAGCTAGTCAAGTTTACAGTCACGAGAGGCGAGAAGGCTACATCAAAGCGCAAGCAGCAAGCCGAATGCTGATGTCAAGGAACCGCAGCAAAAAGGACATGACTGCATTGGTTACTTTCAAATAAAGACTCTGAATGATATCTTATTGCCACTTTAAATGTTGATAGGATGTTTGCGCACATTTGTTATTTTGTTACGAATTTACGGAAAAATGGAATTTTTGAATTAAAATTGATGTAGGTAGGAGTTATTTTTTATTGTTTTTGAAGCAAGGATATTTTGTATGCCAAATGATTACATTAAATTGCTACCAAATCACATGATTTTCAATTTAGTCATTTCATCCCCAAAATTGACACACCCTAATATATATATATATATATATATATATATACATATATATATAAATAAAATATTTTATGAAATTTGAACAAAAAAAATTATGCGGCCCGTTATCCCGAGGTTATATATATATATATATTATATATATATATATACACATTTAACTGCAATGACCGCGCAGTATATTAACGTATAGAAACGACGTAAGTATAGAGGAATGTTCTGCACACGAGGAAGAGAAATAACAAACAAATGAAAAATAAGGCACCCGCCCGGGAATCGAACCCAGGATCTTCCGATTGCCGGTCAGACGTGCTAACCACTACACTACGGAGCCACGATAGTAAGAAGTTGTAATTCTCCTACATAGGGCAGAAACCAATGCCTTGAGAGGGCACCCTCGCAAATCGTGAATATGTACATTTAACTGCAATGACCGCGCAGTATATTAACGTATAGAAACGACGTAAGTATAGAGGAGTGTTCTGCACACGAGGAAGAGAAATAACAAACAAATGAAAAATAAGGAACCCGCCCGGGAATCGCACCCAGGATCTTCCGATTGCCGGTCAGACGTGCTAACCACTACACTACGGAGCCACGATAGTCAGAAGTTGTAATTCTCCTACATAGAGCAGAAACCAATGCCTTGAGAGGGCACCCTCGCAAATCGTGAATATGTACATTAACTGCAATGACCGCGCAGTATATTAACGTATAGAAACGACGTAAGTATAGAGGAGTGTTCTGCACACGAGGAAGAGAAATAACAAACAAATGAAAAAAAAGGCACCCGCCCGGGAATCGAACCCAGGATCTTCCGATTGCCGGTCAGACGTGCTAACCACTACACTACGGAGCCACGATAGTCAGAAGTTGTAATTCTCCTACATAGGGCAGAAACCAATGCCTTGAGAGGGCACCCTCGCAAATCGTGAATATGTACATTTAACTGCAATGACCGCGCAGTATATTAACGTATAGAAACGACGTAAGTATAGAGGAGTGTTCTGCACACGAGGAAGAGAAATAACAAACAAATGAAAAATAAGGCACCCGCCCGGGAATCGAACCCAGGATCTTCCGATTGCCGGTCAGACGTGCTAACCACTACACTACGGAGCCACGATAGTCAGAAGTTGTAATTCTCCTACATAGGGCAGAAACCAATGCCTTGAGAGGGCACCCTCGCAAATCGTGAATATGTACATTTAACTCGTGTGCAGAACACTCCTCTATACTTACATCGTTTCTATACGTTAATATACTGCGCGGTCATTGCAGTTAAATGTACATATTCACGATTTCCGAGGGTGCCCTCTCAAGGCATTGGTTTCTGCCCTATGTAGGAGAATTACAACTTCTGACTATCGTGGCTCCGTAGTGTAGTGGTTAGCACGTCTGACCGGTAATCGGAAGATCCTGGGTTCGATTCCCGGGCGGGTGCCTTATTTTTCATTTGTTTGTTATTTCTCTTCCTCGTGTGCAGAACACTCCTCTATACTTACGTCGTTTCTATATATAATATATATATATATATATAACCTCGGGATGACGGGCCGCATAATTTTTTTTTCAAATGTCAAAAAATATCTTATACATATATATATAGTAATGCGGGCGCAAAATGGGAGAGTGCAATGCAATTGAAAATGTTGATCAATGTTGCATAAGGTTATGCAACGGGGGAGAGGGATGTTGCAAGATGTTATGCGACAAGGAGGGGGAATGTTGCAAGATGTTATGCAACAAATGGGGAGGGGGAATACTGCAAAAGCAACAAGGAGTTATGCAACTTGGAGGCGGAGTTATCCCCCAAGAGAAAGAGAGAGGAGAAAGAGAGAAAGGAAGGGAGGTGTTCGCCTGGCAGGAGCCAAGCGCATATTAAGACTTCAGCGGAGCGGCCGTTGTCTTAATATGTTCCTAATCAGCTAGCTGGCTTAATCCGCCAGTTGGCGTATCTGGCTGAGTTGCCAGATTGCGCTATTTATTTAATTAAAACATATATGCTGGCTTATTCCGCCAGTTGTTGTTGTTGTTTAGCCGATCAGCCCACCCTGATCGAGCAAGCCGGCGGCACGCAGGTAACCGATCGCCCTCTCCGGAGTGCACCAGAGGTTCAGCGCACTACTGATGTTGTGTTGTGTTCGTTGTTGTGCTAGAGCGGTACAGTCTGTCATAATGTGTTCAATTGTTTGTGGTGTGTCCTGGCACAGGTGGCGGGTGTCATCTATGGAGTTGCCTAGTCTGTGTTTATATGTCGGTAAGTTGGGGTGATGTCCACATCGGAATCCTGCTAAGTTAACTCGATCCGATCTGCTCAGGCTGATCTCTGACCTGTTAATGGGTGGCGGCTTCGCACCTAGGACCGCATTCCGACCGAGTCGTGTCAGTGCTTTGTGGGTTAGGTGTGTGTGTATGTGTTTTCTGTACTGTGTGATGTCTGTGGGGCGTGGTATGGAATGGAGTATTTGGTTATAATGTCTCTCTGGTGTTACCTTAATGGTGCGAGGTGTTGGTGCATGATTGTACATGTAGTGGTAAGGGTGTTGTGGGGTTAGTTGTCGCTGCTGCCATGAATTGTGTTCCCCGCATGTCTAAATGTTCCCTAACTTTCAGTATTTTTATTTCTGTGTGCAGGTGTTCTATTGATGTTGTTTGAGTGCATCCTGTAATGATATGAAGTGCGTTGTTTTGTATTGTCTGTAAGGTGTTTATGTGTGTGTTTGAGATAATGGGTGCCCAGTATGGGCTAGCATAGTCCATAACTGAGCGAATATATTGTTTGTATATGAGTGATGTTGTTTCCTGCTGGTGTCCAAAGTCTGTGCCTGTTAGTACCCTAAGCGTGTTAAGTCTTCACGTACATTTGGTTTTAATGTCCTGAATGTGGTTTGCAAAAGATAATGATGTGTTGTATGTGACCCCAAGTATTTTGGTCCTGTGAGTGTGTGGAATGTTGTTGTTGTTTAGTGTAAGCTGTGGAATTACCTGGTGTTCTTTTGTGTTGCTTGTAAACAAGGTAATGGTTGATTTTGTGGGCGCTACTTTGAGTCTATTGTGTGTGAGCCAGTCTTGTATACTGTTTATGAATGTTTGTAGGTTATTTGTAGCGGTGTCGATGTTGTTGTGGGTGGATGTTAGAGTGATGTCATCTGCATATGATGATAAGGTAAGCTTGTTATCTATGAGTGTTGGAATGTCATGCATGTATAAGTTGAAGAGTGTTGGTGAGAGAACAGAGCCTTGAGGAACCCCCTTTCGGAAAAAGCTTGTTTTTGGATGACGCCATTAAATGTGACATGTGAGTATCTTCCTGAAAGATAGTTGCGCAGCCACCTTTTGGTGTTATTGTGCATGTTTGTGTTGAGTATTTTGTTTATGAGAGGGAAGCGTAGGATAGCATCAAATGCTTTACTAATGTCTATTGTTGCTAATAGTGTGCGTTGAGCTGGTCGTCTGGAGTTGATGCCATCCATGATGTGCTGCGTGAGGTTAGTGAGTAATGTCGTGGTTGAGTGGTGAGGTCTGAATCCATGTTGAGTAGGCGATAGTGGAATGTGTGGGTTGGTGATTTGTAAGATTAGTCTTTCTGTTACTTCAAAAGGTGTGCATAGTAAAGTAATGGGTCTATAGGAAGCTGGTTCTGTTGGATTTTTGTTTGGTTTGAGTAGTGTAATAATTTTACCTTGTTTCCATATGTCAGGAATAATACAATGTTGGTATGAATATGTGCTGATATTTGTGAGAGTTAGTATTCCTTGTGGGCCCAAGTGTGTAAGCTTTAAGGTGTATGTTAGATATGTTGTCTGGTCCAGTAGCCTTCGAATTCTTAATGTTTTTGATGATGTTGGTGGTCTGGTCTGTATTGAAGGGTGTAATGGTCGTGTCGAGTTTGTAGGTTTTCTTGTGTCTGGCTGTTTGTTTGTCTGCGTGTTTCTGGTTGTTGTCTCTGTTTAAGTGACTTATCTTTGCGTAGTGATTAACTAGAATGTTAGCTTGTTGTGTGTATGTTGGGATATTATTTTGGCTGCGACAGATAGCCGCGTGTGAGGTGTGAATGTCGCTGTTAGAGTGAGTAATGCTGTTTATAGTCTTGTATAGCCTGGATGTATCTGTGGAGTGGTTTAGTGTTGTTATGAATTCCCTGAATGTTTCTATTTGTTTTTCTTTGAGTTTGTTTATTTCTGTGTTGAGCTGTTGTATCTGCTGTTTTATGGCTTCTGTGTGTGGTGTTTGTGTTATATTTGAGGTTGTTACGTTGCCTTATGAGGTGGGCTATTTCTCTAGTGTAATTTGGGTTGTATTTCCTAATGTTGCCCTTGGGTATGTATTTGTTTGCATTATTGATGATCTGATTAAATGTCTTGAGTGTTGTATTGATGTTTATGATGGGTGTGCTGTTTAATGTGGTGAATTGTTCCTCAGTCTGTATTTTGAACTGTTCCCAATCAGCTTTCTTGTAATTTATATAAGTGTGCCTAAGGCTGTTGGGGCAGAGTGTAGAATGTGTTGTAATGATAATGGGCAGGTGGTCTGATGACAGTTGTTTTTCTGTTCTCCATTGTGTATGTGTTGCTTAGAAGGCGTAAATGGCTTCTTCAGGTGTACAGGTTGAGTTGCCAGATAGCGCTACTTATTTAATTAATGCATATATTCTGGTTTAGAAATCCGCTTTGGAAGCCAGCCAATTGATATAATTAAATACCGTGTACAACCAAAAGAATTAAATAAAACACCATTACATCATTCTGTTTATTTAGGCGAAATGGAAATATATAGAAAAGAAATATACAATGAAATATATATGATAAAAAATAATAAGAGCATACGAACGATGAATATACAATAAATATACAATGGAATATATATATGATAAAAAAATAATCATAGCAAAAGAAACACGAACGGGAAATATATAATAAAAAATATACAAAACGTTGTATTATCAATATATTAGTACAGGAAAAAAAATATATACACAGTTATATTAAATAATTAAATATATTGAAAATAATAATATACAAAACGTATAATCAAATGCATATTAGTACAGGAAATATATAATATATAATATATAATATATATATATATATATACACACACACACAATTAAATAAATAAATATACATCCTTTATGTTCTACGGGGTATATTAAATAATTAAAAATAATAATATACGAGACGTATAATCAATTGCATATTAGTACAGGAAATATATATATATATACAAAATCAAATAATTAAATATATATCCTTTATGTTCTACGGTGCAAAACGCTAAACTCACACGTAATCGAGTCTACATTCACATCGTTATTACTTTTTACTACGCGGTAAAACCGTCCAAGCAACACTTCACAGATTAACTTATACGGATGCGTATACTCGATGTAAATGGGTTTCATATCGTTCAACACTATTTTTGTGCCCACTTTACATTCGGTTGGGAAGTTACCTTTAAAAATATATACACGTATCACCGTGTCAAAATAAATCATATCCGTAACACGAACGTCTAATATAGGCTTCAGATTGCGGAATCCGACGATTTCAAACATTCTGTCGAGGATGAAACGGTTTCGCATGGGGACAAGAACGCTATTATCAGATGCATTCTTCCACATCAGTCGTATATCAATGCATGGCTGTTCGTTATTTATACAGAACGTGCAAACAACGGCATATAAGGGGGCGTCACTAATCTGCTCTCTTCTTGTACCTACACCTGCAGGTATTTTATAATGGTCCTCTCCCCACTTCTCAACTATCACGAAGACTCTATTCATCTCCTCAACACTTAAATAAATAACATTACGTTTACCAGAGTTTGCTTGCCTGCAAATCGTTTCAAGTACATAGTTAATGCTGCCGGTTTCACGCCTGAACACGCGCAATGACTTCGTCACGGAGACATCGTACGAGGCGTTGAGAATACTTCTCAAAGGAAGTTCCATCGTATTCGCACGTCCACACGGTTCAAGCTCTGAGATGCCTATGAGCCACAGGTGGACGGATCGGCTCGACGGGCGGAGTGAGTCACGCTGGTGAAACGTGTACGGGTTTGTTTCCGCTACATGAAACAATACTGGCTTTAATGTTTTATCACTCACCAGACGTTCATTTCCACAAACTAAACATCTTCACAATCCGGTGCACTATTTGAGAGAAACATATGCCCATATTTATCCTTTTTGTTTAACAAGCTATACTCGTCTCTAAAATCTGTTAAAATCTCACACAGCCCATTAGCCACAACCTCACAATAAACCTCGTCATGATATATATTAATATAGTGGTAAAAATACTTAAGATTCTCCATGATGACAAGATTTACATTCTCAACCGTAAGGTGCAAGTAGTCGGTATGGTGTAACATGACATAATATCGCTTGTCACATTACTCATCAACAAGACTCACTATCCATAACCGTTGCTTATCTTCTGAACGTGTTGTTTCTTCTACTTCGCGGTATATATGAGCCTTTATAAAGGTTAGGTCTACAACATACTTCAATATATCGTTTGTACTACGAAATCCTACAATGCCCTCGCCAGAATATCCGTAGAGTATTTGAACTTCTTGGTCCTTCGCGCGGCTCAATGTAGCCTTAAAAGTATCAAAGGAGGGTGGAATAGGGAGTTTTTCAGTATCCACCACATCTTGGCACTTTGCCGAATACCACTTCATAAACGTTGAACACGCAATATTAAAGGTACCCATTACTATTTTTTTTACGCGGGAGAATACACGTCTGAGCTCAAGGGTATGCAGAGGTCAACTGAGCACGCAGGGATAGAGATATGCTCAGGTAGTGGCAGGACTCACGTTGCCGATCTTACAGTGGGCGGAGCTTAGCTTTTTACTGTATACACACATACACACACACGCACGCACGCAAAGGAGAAAATGAAACCTTAATTGAAACAAATATACGTGATAAATAAACATATCAATACACACTATATAAATAAATACAATCAAGGATTAAGGTAACCAAAGGGTACGGTATCATAGGTACCAGGCACCTGGTAACGCTTCCTATAGGTGTTATGGCATACCTTCGTGCCCCTAAGTTCCTTCACACACCCCAGTTTCTGCGCCCGAAATTTGTGCGTCCTCACAGTCAGTTGGGGTAGCTGGTCACCCTCATCTTCCAAGTACACTAGTTTCTTCAACGAGTCAAAGTTAACGACTCGTCGGTTCGCATGGTTAAGCGGCATACCCTTAGCCTCCACGATATACTTCATATCATCCCCTACCCTCACCCGTACCCCATAGGTTTTTGGCCCTGTTGACACAAACGAGTCTGCGTATGCACCATCACCATACTCATTTGATCTCGTCAGTTAGCTCTCCGAGGAAATCCTCAATAGCGGGCATGTATTCACCTTCTCTCGCTGTGAATATCACGCTATCTGTGTCAGCGTACAACACCCTCCGTCCAAGAGAGTGCAATAGGCCCCAAAGTTTGATGCGGGCGTCGGCCGTTGTGAAACTGGTTACAGGTATGTTTGTAACCCGTGAGGTATCTGCTGCCAGCTTGGTGATGTTGTACTTTATTATGTAAGTATTACCTACATTCACGATCTCCATAACCTCTTTATCGGGAACGTTGGCATAATCCCAGACTTCACTATAACTTTGTGCCAAATGGACGTTCCCTTTGCCGGTATTCTGTGCAAACTTTCCCGAAAGACTGTTTAGATACAACTTTGCACTAAAGCGCTTGCCAGGATTCTTAACAATTTGGGATTGGTCAAGCTGTATACCTTCATGGGCACGGTAACGCTGAATATAAGCAGTTTTTTCATCTTCGGTATCAACCCCTCGCGGATATCCTGACGCCTCAACCTTATCCTTCAAAAAAGCATTTCTGCCTACACTGAAACCAACTTTTTACACTCCATATTCAGCCAGTGTGAGGTGTATTTAAACCAGGTTAACTTCTCGGCAGGAACGGGGTATTATCACCTACGAGCCTATCTGGAAAATGTCCTCAACTTTTCAAAAGAAGCGAAGGACACGTTTTTAAGCGCCGAGGGATATTACCATACTAAAGATGAAAATGGTATAAAGGATAAATTTAAAAATTCTAAAAAAAAAGATATACGAATGTTTTGGACGTCTTCATACAGATTTCACATTCCAGGAGAAACTGCTTATGAACGGGGTGGATATGAAGTTGAAGCTTACCCGCACGATTCCTGAGATCTTCATAAATCTGGGGTCTGTCTGATCGAGAAGAGGGCGCGAAACCCGTTGTGATTCACAGCATGGAGACGTATTTGCGTATACGCCGAGTGAAATTAAGTTCGCCAAAACAAAGAGAAATTGAGAAAGACTTAATACACGCCACAGTAAAATACCCAATTAACAGGGTACAGATCAAACTATACACGGTGCTCGCCGGGTTGGCCTCGAAGCAACTAGAAAACGTGGCCCTTGGAGTCCTACCTAGAAGGATATTAATTGGAATGCAGGACCACGCCTCGACGAATGGAAAATATAAAAAGGGTGCCTTTAAATTCGAGAATTTCGGGCTTAAAAATATTACTCTATACGTAAATGGCATCGCTTTGGGAGGGACCATGATTACGGACTACTCATCAGACGCTGTGTTCCCGCTCTGCGCGAGAGGCGCCTGTGACGAACTTGGGTTTGGTGTAACGCAGAAAGAATTTGTCAAAGAATTTAACCTTTATTCATTTGATATTACGCCTGACTTGTCTGCTGGCGCAAATACGCATTTAAGTCCACAGCAGAGTGGGAATATCTCAGTCAAGTTGGAATTTGCCAAGCCTATAGACGCGCCTATTAGTGTACTCGTGTACCTCGAATCATAGGCACTAATAGAAGTTGATCGTTTCAGGAACGTGGTCACAGACTTTTAAAATGGATGCGAATACACTCCAGAGCGTAATAAAAAGTGAGCGTTTCACACGCTCCAAATTTAGCGGTGTGTTTGCGAAGAATGAAATATTGAAGTTGCTAAGTACGAGAGATTGGTATAGCCTTATCGTTAACACCGACATTGTGGGGGGTGAGGGGATTCATTGGTTTGCAATCTATTTTAAAAATAGGGAAAGAATGTACTATTTTGATTCACTCGCCTCTCAACCCTGAAATGATCCTGTTATAGTAGAATTAATCGAACAGATACATGCACTTGAGATTGTATGGAACCCATACCGTTTTCAAGGATATTATAGCGAAGTGTATGCAGACAGATAAAAAAAAGGTTCCCATCTGTTAGCACCCACTGTATTGTGTAAAGGTGTATATCTATATTGTGTAAAGTTGTGTATAAAGGGTGTCTGGAAATGATTGCCCCCCCCCCCTGTACAGAAGAAACTGAAAGGAATAGAAAAAAACGGACAAAACCACGCGAAAGAGCGTTTAATTTTGAATAAAAAACACTTGTTTTAATATCGGGTGTTGCCCCCATTTGCAGCTCTGACGGCCATTAATCGACGGGGGTATGATCCCAGAAGTGTCTCAAAGAGATCGGTATCATGACTCATTTCTTCAAGGACTTCGTTGATCTTTGCAGTCATAATTTCTGTTGAATACCGATTCTGAATGGGTTGTTCCAGCATTAAGGACTCCACCCGATCCTTCATGATGGATCCGACATGTTCACAGACATTAAGATCGGGAGAATTGCCAGGCCATTCATTATTTCCGAAAAAAATCAGTTATTGTCCTTAAGCAGTTGTTGAGTCGCAAGTGCTTTCATACAGGGGGCTTTGTCGTGAAGAAAGGTTGCCTGTTCAACATCTAAAACACACTCGGGGTCTTTCAAAAACGGAATTACATGTTGGGCTAAAATTACATTTCGAAAATAAGGCCCATCCCAACTGGTTCCTCTTGGTTTGATAACCCAGATGAGCTTCCGAATAGAGAACATAATGAAAACACCCACACATGCTGGATTTTTTACTATTTCTCGATACTTCTGGTCGTCTGGGACTTCATCAGTTGTTGCCCAAACCCGATCATTCTGAAAATTTGGTTTTCTGGAGACATAAACGAAGAATTCATCGCTGACAACCAAGTGAAGGAAATCGTCTTCCGTCCATTCCTCAAGATAATCACAAAACCATAGCCGATCTTCAATATTAAGATCACTCTTCCGTGGCTTAGCTATTTCATGCCAAGCACTCAAGCCTTGGCGAACTCGAAATTGATGCACAAGTTGCCGATTGACTATCTTACCACGACGGATAAGTATCTCTTTCGCTACCTCAGAGCAGCTCTTCTTTCGGCGCCGTGATGCAGCAAGCACAATGTCTTTCGATTCTTGAGATAATTTCTCCGGTCTTCCTCCTCGAAATTCTGTTTCACAATCTTCAGGATTCTTATTCCAATTCCTTTTGACAAAGTCTTCTGATCTTTTTAATCTCTCAGCCACCCAGTGTCGAGTTATGAAAGTTGCACCAGCTTCCTTTGCTTCACGAAATGTGACAGCTCGAATGCGGTCAAGAACTCGCTTTTTCTCTGAATCGTTCAAAATAGATGATGCCATGGTTTCTGTGGGGAAAAAAATGGTAAGAATTAAAATCACAGGAATAGGATATAATGGTTTTTATTCAGATTTTAACGCTCTTTCAAGTGGTCTCGCCGGATTTTATCTAGCTCTTCTAGTTTTTGCTCTACAGGGGGGGGCAATCATTTCCTGACACCCCGTACATTTGTAACTGTAAAATGTAGCCATTAAGACTTATTTAACGGACACTGGTTCCGCTTTGTACATGTTTTCTACCATTTAATAAATGAAAATACAATGTGTTTTGTTCTTAACCTCAAAAATACTTACATTAGTTCCTCGATGACCTGGCACTCGCTGGACCGGATGTGAGCCAATACCTCGACTTCTGTATTCAGGTCACTGGGTTGGCTGTGCGGAGAAGCATCCATATCATTTATTCCCCTTCCATCAACAGTAGCTATAACATGATCAAGTTCCGCATCGGTCCTATAAGGTTAAGTAAAAATAGTTGTAATAAGAGAAAATGCCACGAATTTTAAAAAAATCATAATAAAAAGACAGATAATTAATTCTTAAAAGTTTTGGTAATTTAAAAATCCTACTGCGGTGCTGAATTATCGAGAAAAATATTATTAAAGCTCCACTATATATATATATATATATATATAATATATATATACCGAAATAACCTGAAGGAAACAGAATTAAAAATATTTTTGAAAACGCGCTTACTGCGGCCTTTTACGGTTAGGTTATATTGTTATAAACGAGAAAGAGTCCTGGCCATTATATATATATATATATATATATATATATATATATATATATATATATTATGTCCCGGTTAGGTTACATTATTATAAACGAGAAAGGGTCATGGGACTAATTTTTCTTTGTAGGAAAACTCAGAATAAAGTTAGGTTAGGCACTTATAAGTTAACACTGAATGAGCCGCAGAATATAGTTACTTACATTTTAATAGCGTCTTCATTGAACGGTTCTTGCATTTCGACACAATTTTCCGTAACAATCTGGGTAGATAAAAGTTCCTCCCGATCTACAGCTCTGAAAATTAGACGCGTTGCGTGAGTATAAAAATCTTGAGCTTCAAACAGATCGGGGGAGTCGTACAGCTGGCTCATGGCTGGTATTTCAAAAACACTAAGCGCAAAAACGATTGAACTGAGGCTGTGAGATGAGTTGCGCCCTTTTATAAAGTGGGCTTGTGACCAACCCACAAAACACAATCGCTAGCTTCCTATTGGCTAGCGGTGAATTTTGGGCGGGGCTTGACGCGTAGGCCTGCATAGCGGTCAAACAGAAGTCCTGGGAACCTCCCACAGGGCTGTGATTGGTTGCCCCGTGAAATCTGGGGCGTGTCAGATATCCCCATTCGTGGAGAGACGAGAAACGCTTTGTTTTTTGATCTTGTATTCGACCGAGAGAGAGAGAGAGAGAGAGAGAGAGAGAGAGAGAGAGAGAGAGAGAGAGAGAGAGAGAGAGAGTTGAGGTTCGAATGTGAAACGTTTTATGATGCCTAAAACATAAAAGTGGAAAATTGTTAATTACCCATGAAGAAAGCCGCGTAAAATTTCCACGATACAATAAATATATTTAAAAATAACAGCTGCGTGCTGGCCGCGGTTGATTAGCCCAAAGTTTACGATCTCGAGAGAATGGAAATAAGATTGACCCGACGCTGGGCTATATAATTTAATGATAAACAACATATATATATATATATATATATATATATATATATATATATATATGAGAAAAGTTCAGAATGGAAGTGATAGGGTGTTTATAGCCCGTAATTAAATTTTGTTTGTTTGTAGAAAGACAAGAAAAACTACGATTAGCAGAGATATATTTGGTACAACTCGCGTATGTTTGAGAGATACACTAAACTACGAGTCAATTGCTGGTGAAGTTTTAATCTTTATGATCTCGAAATAAACTCCTGCGGAAAGAAGTTTATTTATTGGAGTTTTAAATCGATATTATCTATCGCTTCCACCAAACTCCACAATTTTCAGAGCGATGTTTAATATTTTAATATTTTAATATATATATATATAGGGTGAACCAAATGTAAGTGGACAGTAAATGATAACGTTTATTTTGAGAATACATATTTAATTTTTTTGTATACTATAATACAAAATAAAATTTAAATAAATTTAGTTATAATATTTAATATAATATAACACAAACACCATAGTTATAATGAACACCATAGTTATAATATAATATAACACAAACCGTATTCAACCTACTGTCCACCTACTTTTGGTTCACCGTGTATATATATATATATATTATATATTATTTTTCCATAAATATTTATGTCCTTCTATTGTTCAACTAATTACATCGTTTAATTAGGAAATGTTTAGGAAGGTGTTTGCTTATATCGCTTTCACCTTTCTTCATTTTCCTCCTTTATCATATTCCCTTTCTATTTATTCATTTGTGTCCGAATTGTTCATTCTGATGAATGTCAATCTTTACACTCCACCTTGGACCTACTTTTAAACGGGGATATATATATATAAACTAAAGCGCGCGAGAGAGATCCCTGCTAGGGCGCTCTGTGTACCCCTACCAACCGTGGAAAGATGTTTACACGAATTTTTAGATGAACTTTTTTCCGGAATTGTACATATATAGGCTCGCCTTTGCTTTCCGCCAGAATTGTTCATTCTGGCGAAGGTCAAGCTTTACACTCTACCTTAGAGAGAGAGAGAGAGATCCCTGCTAGGGCGCTCTGGGTACCCCTACCAACCGTAGAAAGATGTTTACACGAAATTTTAGATGAACTTTTTCTGGAATTGTACATATATAGACTCGCCTTTGCTTTCCGCCAGAATTGTTCATTCTGGTGAAGATCAAGCTTTACACTCCACCTTAGACCTACTTTTAAACGGGGAAATATATATATATATATATATATATATATATATATATATATATATATATATATATGTTATTACCCCTCCGTCTATGGCCCTGGGTTGGTTCGAATCGACGGGGGTTCTGGTTGGGAGGCAGCAACGGATATTTCTCGCGATGGTTTTCTTCTATAATATTCTAATTTTTCTCTCATTGCTTTTTTCTCTTTCTACAGTATAATACTCTGATACTTTCTCTGAAGGTTCGCCGATTTTCTTTTTATAACTTATCGGGAACTATTTTCTCTACTTTATTTTACTAAGTTCTCGGAACAGAGCCCAACTCGAAGGGGAAAAATAAAAAGTTTCTCTCACTGTAATTTACTTCTAAAAATGTACAGGTAGTGCTCTGAATTTACAGGTGTAGAGGTTCGACCTCTTTTGACCATGGTTCAGGCTGGAATCTAAAAATTAAGGAGGCAAGCGGCCTCTGCCCTCTCCTCGCAGCGAGGCTGCTAACAAGGGAGTGTTAATCAAAGTAATCGAAGTGAAGTAATGAGGTGACTTTTACAATTACATGCTTTATACATATAATCTAAATTTTGGGGGAATGTAGTTTGAGGGTTAAGTTTCCCCCCTTTTAAACACATGATCAGATGAAAGATTCCAAATAAAAATTTAAAAAAACAAAATAAAAACTAATCGTATTTTCGCCGAGTATACATTTCTGAAGGCGATATAATTTCATAGTAGTACATCAGTACAATCTAAGTACATCATTGAGTACGTTGTAATTTTGGTCCATTACAATTACGATTACAATTACCAATTAATTCATATTCACTTAGTATCGTTTAATTACATTTCCATTTAAAGTACATTACATTATATTAAATTATTACATTTAATTACAATTTTATTAAAGTACATTACGTCGTTTACAATTCGTACAGTTTTTTTATATTTATATATGGTTATTATATTTGGTTATTAGTACAACACAAAGTACATGGGCACATACGAGATAATTTATACACAACATGACACCTTGTTATAAATTTGTAGCAGAAACAAGAGAGAGGATTTCAAATTCAGATGCTTGCTTTTGCCGTGGATAGCGGAATTTGACCACTTACCTCAGCATTTTCGAGTTCATTGCCGGAGGCGAGATAATTAAAAATAAAAATAAAAAATAATACACGAAAACGTATTTGCGCGTTTTCGAACGAACAGATACGAATGCATAAAGTTTTGCATTTCATAGACTGACACGAGTGAAATGAATATTTAATAGAATTGATATAGGATAATGGTCAAGATAAGATATGGACGTTTAGATGAATATGGTTGAATAATAATATTTATACTACATAACATATAAATAATGACATATAGAGAATGAAGTTTTTTTTATTATTATTATTAAAGAATTTACCATACATTGAATACGGAAAATGTCCAAATACTAAACACATGATTCAGTGTTCATGGTATGGAAACCGTGAAGGAAATTTAAGTTATTTTATGACGTCATAGTGTATAAGTCATTATTGGGAGGATTTGAAAGAAACGAATTAGAGACAAAGAGTGGGTATTAAGGACTAAGAAGTACAACTACGGGTTCCAATCCTGTTATATGCAATGTGTATGCATAATCTAGGGACGAGGGTGACAACCATAATTAAATTCTATAACAAATGAAAAATGGAAAATGGATACGACTAAACCATAGAAATGGTAGATCGTAGAGTTGTCACACAAAAAATAGAAAGCAACAAATAAAATTTTTATCCAAACTCGCGTTAAGCGATTTTGGTTCTTATGTAAAAATGAATATTGATTATTATTGTTCATTTTTACACACACACACACACACATATATATATATATGTATGTATGAGAGAGAGAGAGGGAAATAAACAAACAGATAAACAACATGATCGAGTGTTGCAATACAGTTTAACGGGATCTCCTGGTTGCCCCTACGAACCGTGAAAGGATGTTTACACTCTACCTTAGACCTACGGTTTAACACGGATCATTAGGTCACCCTGGCTACCAACCGCGGGAGGACGCGCCGCCACCGGGTCTCGAACCCGCCTACACTCCACCTTAGACCTACAGTTTAACGCGGTCGCCGGAGCCCGAAGCATATAATCATAATATTTTATGGGCGTATAGACGGGTGTGTATGTGCCAACTGGCTGATGATGCCTGGAGGCACTGTCTGATTAAGCCGACTGGCTGATTAGGGGCCCTATAAGACAACGGCCGCTCGGCTGAAGTCTTAATATGCGCCTGGCTCCTGTCAAGCGAACACCTCTCCTCCTCTCTCTCTCCTTCTCCTCTCTCTTAGGTTAGGTATACCCCTTTGAGGGGTGAGGCCGTCTCACCTTATTGCCCAAAGAGGTCTCCCCCAGCGGGAGTTCATTGCAACTTGGGGGATAACTCTGCCTCCAAGTTGCCCAACCCCGCTCTTGCAGCAACCCCCTCCCCTTTATGGGGTACCTTGCAACAAGGGGGGTTGGCACTGGCACTGTGGGGCGGAGGGGAGGGGTTGGCACTAGACGTGCCTTGCAACAAGGGAGGTTGGCACTCGTGCAACATTGATCAACATTTGCAATTGCATTGCACTCTCCCATTTTTCGCCCATGCTACTATATATATATATATACACTTATAAAATATCCGTTGGATCATATTGATTTATTAAATTAGAAAGAAAATAAATAGTTATAATTACCTCGTTAGCTGGGATGTTGGAAATGCTCTCCTTTGGCATTTCCTGATCTTGTATAAACAAAAGTTTGGAATAGTAACAGAGATGCGGTACATATACGTCATCGCTGGCTGCTCCACTCTTCTTGGAGGCGATTACCTTCTCTAATTCTCTCCTAAAATTTGTCCTTAGGGAATTAATTTTTTTTACAAGTTTCCTTATTCGTGTCTTTTTGTACTTCTTTCAACTTTTCTATTAATACATTGTAGGCTTCTGCATTTAACTGTTTATTCGAATAGGCTTTGCATTTTATTTTCCATAAAGACGGCAAAGTTTGATATAAATCAATAAATTCACTTAATAATTCTCGATTAAACGATCTCAAGTCTGCCATTTTTTACAATAAATATAATTGAGACACTGAAATATACATAACCGCCACTAACGAAGTCTTGGCTCTAACTGAAAAGAAAACCATAATGCCCATACACGAATCACGATGCTTGATGCGAAGCTTGGCTCCGCCCAAAAATATCAGACCATGTCTGATACTGTATCTTTCAAGCAAAGCGTTTCATTGAACATGGAGCTTGAATGCTCCCACACACTGTCAAGCATCACGTCATTTTATGCTTGAACATGGAACACGGACGAAAAGATGGAGCCTGTATGGCCGCCTTTATTAAAAGGCTTAAAACGTGGGAAGGGAGAGGGAGAACCGGAAGTTGGGGGTGGTCTCAGATAAGGTTACAAAGATTAACAAATGGTTAATACAGGTGGCCCAGGTGTGAGTATAAAATTTTTTATAGATTAACGAATAAAGATTAAAAAATTAACATCATATAAGGTTACAAAATTCATTAAACGATGTAACAGAGAACTAAATATAATACAATAAAAACGAATACGGTGGGAATGGAGGTAGGTATGTACGACTCGTTGTTTGGATTTATCAATAGTGTTTTTGTTTATTGAAGAGTAAATTAAATGGTTATAATGATATTTTCCTGTCTGCCCGTGTTTAGGTTGAAGTTTTTTGTGTGTTGTATGAGGGCTGATTCGTAGAGTAGCTTCGTTCGGTAATGTGGTGCGTTAAGGATGACGTGTGGCCCTACTTGAAGTTAATTTGATGTCCTGTGTTTCTGTTGTGGTTGTAGATGGCGTTTGAAGTATTGCCGGTGTGGATCGCTTGTTTGTGGTCTGTTATCCTCTTGTTTAACGGGTTACCAGTTTCTCCGATAAAGCAGTTTTCACAGTCGTTACAGAGGATGGCGTAGACCAGTCCTTTCTTCTGTTGGGGCGTGTTGTATACCATTTTGGTTTTTATGGTGGAGTTGGTGCTAAAAACTGCGGTGAGTTGTTTAGGGAGTGTCGTTGATGTTGTGGAGTGTAGATATGTATGGGATGCGTATTCTTCTGTTGTCGTTATTAGTGTTGGGTGCGGATCTCGGTGATCTATGTTTCCTGGTGGCTTTGCTGAATGCGTCTTCTATGAAGTGGATCGGGTTGGCAAGGCTCAAGAAAGGTGTCTTTTATGTGCTGTATTTCTTCATTTAGAAATTCGTGGTGTGAGAAGCGCAGTGCCCGGAGGACGAAAGAGATGAACACCTTTTATTGTAGAAGTGGGGTGGTTGGAGAGGTAGTGTGTGAAGGATTTCTGTAGATGGAAGTAGTGATGGTGTTGTTGTTACTGTGTAGCTTCAAGTCTAGAAACGGGAGTGTATTCTGCCCTTCTCACTCTGCGGTAAATTTGATGGCGGGAGTGATTTGATTAATGTTGTCGAAGAAGGCTTGGAAGTTTAAATCATCTGGCCATAGGAGGAGGATGTCATTCACATACCGTAGCCATGTAATAGGTTTGTTCTGAGGTAGGATGGTTCGTAGCAGTCCGCTTCGAAGTGTTTCATGAAAAGAAATTTCTCTTGAAATTGGAAGCAACATTCTTCAATGCAGAGCTTTATTAGTTCGAGAAAATAGGCGGCAGCTATAGGTAGTAAGTTTTGGACTGAAGGCGAAAAAGCTTCAATGAAGAGTAGGATTTCGTGTTTGGGAACATTGGTGAAGAGTGAGACCACATCGAGGCTGAGTAGTTTGTCTTGAGGGATTAATATTTTTAATCTTGTTAAATAGATCTTGTGTTTTTTTACGTGTGATTTGGAATGGATTCCGAGGAGAGGGGAGAGGTTGTGTTTCAGCCAAGATTCTAGTTTCTAGGTGTGTGAACCTCGTGAGGCTACTATGGGTCTGAAGGGATAATTTTGTTTGTGTATTTTGAGTAGGCAGTACAAGTGTGGTAATTTAGGGTTAAGTTGTTTGAAGTTAGGCATGTTAGTATTCTGCGGTAGCTTTTTATGATGTCTAGGCTTTTGTTGAAAGAAGTTTGTAGTCTTTTTGTGGAATCTGGCCATAGTTTATTGTAAGTGTCTTCGTTAAGAAGGGTAAGTGTTTTGTGTGTGTAGTCGGTAGTGTTAAGTACGGCTAAACCGTGACCTTTCTCAAAAGGAACGATTTATATACACTGAGCGGCAGAAAAATCGGCCCACTTGGAATTCGAAAATATAGTCTATGAGGCAACCAAATAACGAGACAAAATAACGTCAGCTGCGAACACACTAGCTGTAACGAATTTTCGACTTTTTTTAAGAATTTGACAGTCTGACATTCAGTTGCTCTTAGACTGCTAGTGCCACTTTTTTCTTCTACTAGTGGGAGTAGACATTTGCGTTTAGTAACAGATAGACTTCTAATTCTTTTGGGTTTCAGAATTGGACATTTACAATGGATTTGAGTGCCGTGAACGTCGCAAGAGTCGTCGCCCTAATTGAATATGGTCGGAGCCAGCGTTACGTCGCCGATGCGCTGGGAATTCCAAGAACAACGGTTCGACGTGTCTACCAACGTTATGTGGAGACAGGAGAGTACACCCGAAGACCAGGATCTGGAAGATCGCGCTGCACATCTGCCAGTGACGATCGTTTCATTGTCTTGAGTTTTTTAGGAGATCGTCGCTTGACTGCCACAAACGTCCGCAATGAGCTGGAAAGGTCTCGAGACGTCAGTGTATCGGAGCGAACCGTTAGAAGGAGACTTATGAAAAGTGGCTTACATGCTAGACGTCCAGCAATGGGCCCGGAATTGCTCCCATACCACCGCAATGCTCGTCTTGCTTTCGCTCGTGAGCATGTCAAATGGACTCCTCCAAAAGCAACCCTCTCCGTAAAAGTGCACTGGGCGAATGTTTCTCTATTCTTCTCCACACTCTTTCCCGTCCATCGGATGTTCGAAGATTAAATCTTGATTCGTCCGTGAACAATATTCGTTTCCATTGGACCATAGTCCAATGGAAAGGTCGAATATCAGTTAGATAGAGTGAAAGATATACTTTCCAACAAGATGGAGCACCTGCTCACAGAGCACGCCAAACTGTCACATTCCTTGAGAATGAAACACCGGATTTTATCGAACCCAATATGTGGCCGGCTAGTAGCGCCGATCTTTCACCACTAGATTATGGTGGTTGGGAAGCCCTGAAGTCCAAAGTTTACATCCCTGGTACCAATATAAGAGACAGATGAACTACGCGAAAGAATTCTGCTCGGCTGGGAGAAGGTGTCTCAACGATATGTAAACAGGTGTATTGATCAGTGACGTCCACGTTTGGAGGCCTGCGTTGAGCAGGAAGGGGGACACATCGAGCAACTTCTCAATTAAGACGAACAATATGCTAAGGTAAGCATCTATGAAGTTTGGGAGCTCTAGTCCCCTGTACGGGGTGTCAGGAAATGATTGCCCCCCCCCCACTGTAGAGCAAAAACAAGAAGAGATAGATAAAAACCGGGGAGACCACTTGAAAGAGCGTTAAAATCTGAATAAAAACCATTATAGTCTATTCCTGTGATTTTAATTCTTACCATTTTCTTCCCCCACAGAAACCATGGCATCATCTATTTTGAACGATTCAGAGAAAAAGCGAGTTCTTGACCGCATTCGAGCTGTCACATTTCGTGAAGCAAAGGAAGCTGGTGCAACTTTCATAACTCGACACTAAGTGGCTGAGAGATTAAAAAGATCAGAAGACTTTGTCAAAAGGAATTGGAATAAGAATCCTGAAGATTGTGAAACAGAATTTCGAGGAGGAAGACCGGAGAAATTATCTCAAGAATCGAAAGACATTGTGCTTGCTGCATCACGGCGCCGAAAGAAGAGCTGCTCTGAGGTAGCGAAAGAGATACTTATTCGTCGTGGTAAGATAGTCAATCGGCAACTTGTGCATCAATTTCGAGTTCGCCAAGGCTTGAGTGCTTGGCATGAAATAGCTAAGCCACGGAAGAGTGATCTTAATATTGAAGATCGGCTATGGTTTTGTGATTATCTTGAGGAATGGACGGAAGACGATTTCCTTCACTTGGTTGTCAGCGATGAATTCTTCGTTTATGTCTCCAGAAAACAAAATTTTCAGAATGATCGGGTTTGGGCAACAACTCCTGATGAAGTCCCAGACGACCAGAAGTATCGAGAAATAGTAAAAATCCAGCATGTGTGGGTGTTTTCATTATGTTCTCTATTCGGAAGCTCATCTGGGTTATCAAACCAAGAGGAACCAGTTGGGATGGGCCTTATTTTCGAAATGTAATTTTAGCCCAACATGTAATTCCGTTTTTGAAAGACCCCGAGTGTGTTTTGGATGTTGAACAGGCAACCTTTCTTCACGACAAAGCCCCCTGTATGAAAGCACTTGCGACTCAACAACTGCTTAAGGACAATAACATTGATTTTTTCGGAAATAATGAATGGCCTGGCAATTCTCCCGATCTTAATGTCTGTGAACATGTCGGATCCATCATGAAGGATCGGGTGGAGTCCTTAATGCTGGAACAACCCATTCAGAATCGGTATTCAACAGAAATTATGACTGCAAAGATCAACGAAGTCCTTGAAGAAATGAGTCATGATACCGATCTCTTTGAGACACTTCTGGGATCATACCCCGTCGATTAATGGCCGTCAGAGCTGCAAATGGGGGCAACACCCGATATTAAAACGAGTGTTTTTTATTCAAAATTAAACGTTCTTTC
Source organism: Bathynomus jamesi (assembly GCA_023014485.1). Lineage (NCBI taxonomy): Eukaryota > Metazoa > Arthropoda > Malacostraca > Isopoda > Cirolanidae > Bathynomus > Bathynomus jamesi. Next base: position 1,539,933 of record JAJOZX010000171.1, on the reverse strand, counting down.
GCGTGGTTTTGTCTGTTTTTTTCTATTCCTTTCAGTTTCTTCTGTACAGGGGGCGGGGGGGGGAATCATTTCCTGACACCCTTTATATATATATATATATATATATATATATATATATATATATATATATATATATATATATATATACAGAGTGGGTACAAAAAAAGTGACCCCTTAAAGGTAAACTGTCATATTAAAAAAAGTGACCCCTTAAAGGTAAACTGTCATATCAAAAAAGCAACTTCTCAATTAAGACGAACAACATGCTAAGGTAAACATCTATGAAGTTTGGGAGCTCTAGTCCCCTTACTTTTTTTAATATGACAGTTTACCTCTAAGGGGTCACTTTTTTTACACACCCTGTATATAAACAGAGTGGGTAAAAAAAAGTGACCCCTTAAAGGTAAACTTTCATATTAAAAAAAGCAAGGGGACTAGAGCTTCCAAACTTTATAGATGCTTACCTTAGCATGTTGTTCGTCTTAATTGAGAAGTTGCTCGATGTGTCCCCCTTCCTGCTTAACGCAGGCTTCCAAACGTGGACGCCACTGATCAATACACCCGTTTACACATCGTTGAGACACCTTCTCCCTTCTCCCTTCTCTCCTTCTCCCAAATCTTCAACAAAGCTTATATTTTCTTCTGTTCTGGCACTACGTGGTCTCCCACTCCCTTTTCGTCTGTCAATCTCACCAGTTTCATCACTCTTGCGAATGAATCTTTTTAGACCTGACAAGGTCCAAGGTTTATCTGGGAACTCTCGTACAAGACGTTTTGCACCCCATCCTTTTATAATTCTTTTACAAGAAACTTATCCTCTAAGTTGTAGGAAGGCATTTTAATGACGTTAATGGGCTAAGAAAAATTCAAGTTTTATGAACATTAGCTATCAGGATCTAGACCGCAAAATCTGAAAAAAAACAAAGCAAAAATTGACTAGATACATCAAATGCAAATGACAACACGTGTTTTGAGTTAACCAATCATCAATGAAAGATTTGTGCAATGATTCATTTTCAGGACACCAAAAATAATACAAAATGACAGGGGGGCCACTTATTTTTGGACCCACCCTCTATATATATATATATACACACACACACACACCTTTTAACATTGTTAGGGTTCCGTGCGCTTGGTGGAGGAGCGAGTTGCTCTCTTGCGCTCTCCACTGAACATAGCCAGGTACACCCGGCTCATCTGGTACCGTCCTGAGCCAGGCATCTAGTCTTCTCTTGAAGACTTTAACTTTGACCCCTGTAACGTTTCTGATGTCTTTTGGAAGCTGGTTGAAAATTCTTGGCCCCCTGACAACCAAGCTATTTTCCTTCAGAGTTGAGGAGGTCCCTTGTCGGGCCTTTAATTTGGGAACACTACACAAGTACACATTCTGCCTTTCCTATTTTTCAGCGTTGTTTGGATGGTAATTGGGTTTAGTTTGAGGTTTGGTACCAGTTTTTCGATAATTTTCCATACGTAGATTATGGTATACCTCTCTCTTCTTCTTTTCAGGGAGTACAGATTTAGTTTACATAGTCTTTCCCAGTAGTTGAGTTCTTTGCAGCTATCAATCTTGGCTCTGAAATGTCTCTGCGTTTCTTCTAGTTTATTAATTTCTTCCTTTTTATATGGGGACGTCAAAACTGAGGAGTATTCAAGTTTTGGTATGATCAGTGTTCTCAGCAGGGGAATCATTACTGTCTTGTCTCTCCTTCTGAACGTTCTTAGTACCTGTCCCGCGACTTTTTTTGCTTTGTTTATTGCTATCTGATTTTGTGTCTCGAATTTGGCATCATCGGTCATTATTACCCCTAAGTCGACTGCTTTCGTGCTTCTCTGTATTTCTTGTCTATCTGGGGGCATAATATGCAGTCTGTTTAAGTTCCTCATTTCTACCATATCTCAAGAGCTGAAATTTCTCAGTGTTAAATGTCACATTGTTGTCTTCTGACCATTTGTATATTTTGTTCGTGTCCCTCTGCAAGGCCTCCACTTCGTTTGCATCGCTGATTTTTCTGCTGATCTTTGTATCGTCCGCAAATGATGTTGCTATACTGTTGCTGTTTACTCCACTGTCCATGTTTGTTAGCATGATAATGAACAGGAGTGGGGCCAGCACTGTACCTTGTGGTACTGAGGTGCGTACTTCCGATTCTGATGATGATACACTAGAGTGTGTCAATTTTAGGGAGCAAAGTGAAATCTTTAGATTTTCAAAGACTACTAGTGACCAAATGATGCAATTTTATGTGCTAAATCGAAATATGGCTTTAAAATCCAGTTTTGACCACTCCTAGCTATTTATATTTGAAGTTGAAGTTTACGAAAAATCAGCAATTTTTGCAAGTATTTTTTTTATTGTATATAACTACATTTTACATACATTACATACAATTAAAGACATTTTGATTGTATTTCAATATTAAAACTTAGAAATATAGATAGGTTTCTTGAACTTTGCCAAGGATGCCATATATAACTACATTTTACATACATACAATTAAAGACATTTTGATTGTTTTTCAATATTAAAACTTAAAAATATAGAAAGGTTTCTTGAACTTTGCCAAGGATACCATGTCTGCCTTGCTCTTGTTCCTGGACATGAGCTCCCTACTGGCCACCTGGCCACTGATGTACGCCTCCCTCCTCTCTTGTGAGTAAACATGTTGTGCTGCTTCAGTTGTCATCCTTACACACCTCTCTACTGACTGTGTGTGTGAGGGCCATGCAGGAACTTCCATTGGTCTATCCAGAAACTCCTCGATTGCAGCAGTGGTGAGGGAGCATGTCAGAGGAGGCTCAGTCGCGCCAGAGTTCCAGTCAATAAGCTCCAAGAATTTGGTGGCATCTGGGTTGATGTCAGGAGTCTTCCTGGGTCTGACACTGCAGTCTCCTATCTGAAAGTCCTCATCTCCACCTCTGATTTCCAGTATCCTCTTCACTGCCTCCCTCCTCTCCTCCTCCACCTCACTGCACAGCATGGCCCGAAGCACAGCCTCAGAGTGTGCATACCAGGCTAATCGCTTCACTGTAGGCATCACTATTCCTATCACCTCCTTCTTCTGACTTCTGAGCAGCTCTAGCTGGTACAGTACATGCCTGGGACCCTCCATCCAGCTGTGATTTAACTTGATGTTGAACCAGTTTGGCATGTAGACTCCCACTATGAATTCCACAATTATCCTCAGATTCTTCATGTTCCTACCCTTCAGCCCATGTTTGGAAATCCACAATCTGCAGAACCTTAGAGCCGTGGTGATCCACCTACTGTGACAGACCGGCCCAATCTCCAGGAGAGCTAGACTCTGAGGTACCTCTCCCGATCTGATGGCAGTGATGATTCTGTAGCCATATGATTGGTCTGTGCTGAGATCCTTGACTACCTCCTGACTGAGATGGGGTAGAGGAGAATCAACAGTGATCCTCGTGAAGTTTGGGTTGATCTCCAGCTCAGTGACAGTGTCTAACATCTTCCCTAGGGGCCCAGACCACTTGTTGTTGCTCAATGTCTTGCCATCCAGTGCAGTCACCAGGTGTCTGAGACTCAGCTCCCCAGTGTGCAAGTCATAGACAATCCGCACCAACTTCCTGCTAAGCTTGGCCTCCACATAATGCATTACTCCTCCCTCCCAGCCAGTATTCACATTAGTACTGTCACCTCCTATTGCCAAAAGCGTCTGGTCTGCTCCTCTCTCTCTTAGCCAGTTCACCAGATGATCAGCAATGACCTCAGCATGATTTCTCTCCCCTGCAGCTTCCTCTGGTACAAAATGCCACAAATATTTCCCACCTGGTTCATTGCACACTGTGTAGTGTTCTTCCTTAATGAGGCTAGGAAACTGCCTGTCACTGCCCTCAGCTTCCATCACTTTGGTGTCATCTCTTTTCCCATCAAAGAAGATACAGGTGATGCCATTTTCCCTAATCTCTTCATCAAACTTCTTGACCAGCTCCTTAGTCAGTCTGCCCTGAGCCCTCCTCACCTTGTTGTGTTCAATTACTAGTGCTGTGTCAAACTCTGTGATAAGACCAGCATGAATCCAGGCAGCAGTGGCAATCTTTGCACTCTCTCTCAGCACAGTGTGATGTCTCAGGCTAGCCAGAGCTATGTTGATGATATCTTCAGTGTTGTATTTCTTCTTCTTAACCACAGGCAAGAAAGAAGTTGTCGCAGACTCTGGTATGAAGTCTTCGTCCTCCTTTCTCGTCCGTGCCTCCTCCAGTATATCTCCAGTCTCCTCCAACTCCATCTCCAACAGTGACTCCTCCCTCAACTCCTCTTCTTTCTTGGCTGACTCCTCTGCCTTCCTCCTCTTCTTTCTTGGCTGACTCCTCTGCCTTCCTCCTCCTCTTCTCCTCGGCCTTCCTTCTCTGCTCCTGTCTCTGCAGCAGTGCTTCCTGTCTCCTGGTCTCAGGGTGATCAGATAGACCCATCTGGTGTGCCCCCACACTTCCCACCTTTTCTCTCTGACTTTTAATGAAGGCAAGCTCCTGCACTGGTATCTTCTGCTCGCTCCTGCAGCTGCAGTCAATGTGAACCTCACTGTTGCAGACAGGGTTGCACCCAAGCTCACTGCAGCTCCTGATCACACAGTGACAGGTCAGGATGTCCACCAATTTGTCCAGTTTCATCATGAACCTATCTTTGACCTCTAGCTTCACATTGCCAATGGACACCTTCACTGCCTCATCCCACAGTGCCTTCACTTTAGCCCTGATCCTGACCTCAGTGTTGATTACAGGTCCTGTGAATAGAGCGTTGGCCTTTCTCCACTGAGCCAGTAGCCCTGGAACAATGCCGTTGTTAATCAGGTCATTAACTGGGTAATTCCTCCTGTCTTCCTCATTCATCTCTCTCCTCAACAAACTATACCTCAGAAGATCTCTGGCTGTGGGCAGCTCAGCAGGGGGAGGTTCCCTCCCAGTCCCCACCAAATGACTTAGGTGACAACTTGATTTGCTTCGGGTTCTGATTTCGTTCTGACTCATCCTGTGGATCTGTGAACAAAAGAAATGTCATTGAAATTTGGATAGGCCTACTGATTATGATTACATAAAATTAAGTTAATTGAAATTCTTAATATCTTCCTATAAGCTCAGATAAAAGGTTGTGTTGTTATAGGTACAAGACTTAATTATTGAAAGTAATGACAATTTCATATATCTATCATATTAAAATATACAGAAAGTTTGGGTCACACATAACATTTCGAATAATTTGAATTACACAATATTTACATTACGAAAGTAATCAAAATTGTCAAAAAGGAGGGAAAACACATGCGTTCACAATCAAAACTCCAGCATTTGTGACTATGTGAAACTTAGAAACCATACTGCACACCAAAAATAACCAAAGTTGACCACACATATCAATGGCACATTGATATACGATGTTACAGTTATATTTAGGTTATATTTCACACCTTTATGGTCAAATATAAGTAGGTAAATGGCTTTTTTAAACAACACTAAAGATATTTCTAAGTTTGCTAGATAATATGACTTCATTTGAACATTAGTAGTTTTTTAATTGTTGACTTTACTAAAATTGACACCCTAATGATACACCTTGAATTTTGACCACCTGTAGTCGTTTTCTGAGGAAGTTGTAGATCCATTTTCCCACTTTGCCTGTTATTCCCATATATTTCATTTTATGTGCTATTATACCATGATCGCATTTATCGAAAGCTTTAGCAAAATCTGTGTATATGACATCATAGTTTTCATTGCCTTCAAGTGCATCTAGGACATTGTTATAGTGCTCTATAAGTTGTGACAGGCATGATCTTCCTGATCGGAATCCGTGCTGATTTTCGTTGAATCTTTCCAATGTCTCCAAGAAGTCATAGATTTTGTCTTTGACTATTCTTTCAAATATTTTGGTGAGGTGGGACGTCAAGGACACTGGTCTATAGTTCTTTGCTTGAGATCTATCCCCGCCTTTATATATAAGGACAATGTTTGCTCTTTTCAAGATGCTCGGTATTTCCCCAGTGTCTAGGGATCTTCTCCATATCTTCTCCATATTTTTACAGTTTTTAATTAATAGTGCGCTTCATTTGTCCAGACCTGCAGCTGAATGTGATTTCATATATATATATATATATATATATATATATGAATAAACCCACGAAGGAAAGGAAACACAGAATGGTGCTCAAGCGCTTTCGTCTAATGACATCCTCAGGAACACTGAAGTACATAAAGAGTTACAGCCTATATATAGGTTACAGAAAAAAAAAAAATAATAAAAAAAAATACACACACATATATATATATATATATATATATATACATATATATATATATATATGCAATAAACAGAGGTAAAAATAAAAATTAAAAATTAAAGGATTATCGGAGAGGCATACAAATTTGTAAGTAAAAAATATCGATTTTTAGCACAAGATCAAATTAATTATTTCCAAACAATGTTATAAAAAAAAAATAAATAAATAAATATACTGGAAATCTGCTTGGGTTTTAACACTCTGCCTTTTTTTTGGTTAAGGTTCGATGTATATAAAAATAAAATTAAAATTAAAAGTTAATAGAGTAGCATACAAGTTTACCAAAGATTTAGCGTTCTACCTTTCTTATCTAAATCTGTTCTGAAGGAATTCAAAACAACAGGATCGAGTTGAAAAAGACCTTTGCTTATGTTGAAGTTATTTGTAAGTTGGATAATGGCAGACTCAAGAATATTTCTATTAACAATGTTGCTAGAGTGAAATAAAACTGAAGCATTATTCCAATCAATACAGTGGGATAACTCTGACAAATGGACAAAAAGGGCACTGGACGACTGTCCTGTTCTAACGGAATACTGATGCTGTTTTATACGTGTGTGCAAATCCTTTCCCGTCTGACCTATGTAAAAGGAATCACATTGTTTGCAACCAATTTTATAGATAATGCCTGAATTATTGGTAGGGCTATTTTTTACTATGATATTTTTCACAATATTGTTATATGAAAATACTACATTAATATCCAAAAGTTTAAGTACATTAGCAATGCCTAAAAAGGCCGGGAAAAATGGAAGTACTAAAATATTTTTTGACAAAGTACGAGTGTTATTATTGACACGATAGAAAGTTCGTTTTGCCTTGTTGAGACAAGATTCCATAAACGCAGATGGATAACACAGATCACCGTTTATATTTTCTAATTCGGCATCGATGTATTCCGGACTGGCGATCCTAAGGGCGCGGAGAAACATTGAAGAAAAAATGGCCTTCTTAGTGGGGGTGTCATGTCCCGAGTAAAAGTGTACGTAGGACAAATTGTTTTTTTTTTCCGATAGATACTAAACTTAAAACCTGGGCTTTCCCTATGTACACGCACATCCAAAAACGGGATTGAGTTGTCTTGTTCCACTTCTAAAGTAAACTTAATGGAGGGGACTTGATCATTTAACTGAAGCAGGAAGTTATCCAGGTCACGATTCATGGGCCAGATACACAAAATATCGTCGACGTACCGCAACCAAGGGATGCCAACCCCCAGGATTCTCGGAATGTAAGTAATTTCGAAAAACTCCATAAATATTGGAGAGGAGGGGCGACAAGGGTTGCCCATGGCCATCCCAAAAACTTGTTGATAATACTCGTTATTGAAAGTGAATTTACAATCTTTGATGCAAAGCTTAATAAGTTCCAAAACAATGTGTGAAGGTAGTGGCAGGTCATACTTATGTAATTCTTGGGAGAAAAAGTCAAGCATATCGTCAATCGGCACTTTTGTAAACAATGAACAAACGTCAAAACTGATCAATCTATCGTTAGTTTCAGTACGTGCATTATTCAATTTTTCAGTAAGATCCATGGAATTTTTTACATGTGAATCAGAGATAGTTCCGAGAATGGGGGACAAGACTTTGACAAGCCATTTGGAGAGTTTATAAGTAATAGAGCCCACCGAGCTAATAATGCAAAAAGTGTCCTTGGATATGGTATGTCCTTTTTTATTGTTAAAAAAAAACCTTCGGCTTTACAAATTTGTTACAGTCTCGCTTGTTTTGAAAAACAGTGTAATCTCCCTCAGTATTTGTTTAACATAGTTAAAGGCCTTGTTTATAGTGCGGCGAATAGTAGTTACGAAGATAACTTTCCTAAACGTTTTCGCAATAGCCTCTCACAGTTAAAAAAAGATGGGGAGCTCCATATTACTAAAGCAGACAAGGCTAACACCATAGTTATTATGGACAAAGTGGACTACATCAGAAAGATGAACGAGCTTCTCCAGGACCCCGCCACATACAGCAAACTTAGGAAGAACCCGCAGGATGACGTCATCAAATCATTTAATAGTGGCTTGAAACGCATTCTCAAAGATCATAAGGACTTAATTCCGTTTTTCATGTCCACTTCACCTTCTCTGCCCTACCTGTACGGTCTTATTAAAACCCACAAACCTGGCAACCCTATGCGCCCTATTATTAGCTCGGTGGGCTCTATTACTTATAAACTCTCCAAATGGCTTGTCAAAGTCTTGTCCCCATTCTCGGAACTATCTCTGATTCACATGTAAAAAATTCCATGGATCTTACTGAAAAATTGAATAATGCACGTACTGAAACTAACGATAGATTGATCAGTTTTGACGTTTGTTCATTGTTTACAAAAGTGCCGATTGACGATATGCTTGACTTTCTCTCCCAAGAATTACATAAGTATGACCTGCCACTACCTTCACACATTGTTTTGGAACTTATTAAGCTTTGCATCAAAGATTGTAAATTCACTTTCAATAACGAGTATTATCAACAAGTTTTTGGGATGGCCATGGGCAACCCCTTGTCGCCCCTCCTCTCCAATATTTATATGGAGTTTTTCGAAATTACTTACATTCCGAGAATCCTGGGGGTTGGCATCCCTTGGTTGCGGTACGTCGACGATATTTTGTGTATCTGGCCCATGAATCGTGACCTGGATAACTTCCTGCTTCAGTTAAATGATCAAGTCCCCTCCATTAAGTTTACTTTAGAAGTGGAACAAGACAACTCAATCCCGTTTCTGGATGTGCGTGTACATAGGGAAAGCCCAGGTTTTAAGTTTAGTATCTAGCGAAAAAAACAAACAATTTGTCCTACGTACACTTTTACTTGGGACATGACACCCCGCGCCCTTAGGATCGCCAGTCCAGAATACATCGATGCCGAATTAGAAAAAATCAACGGTATTGGAAGTGATCTGTGTTATCCATCTGCGTTTATGGAATCTTGTCTCAACAAGGCAAAACGAACTTTCTATCGTGTCAGTAATAACACTCGTACTTTGTCAAAAAATATTTTAGTACTTCCATTTTTCCCGGCCTTTTTAGGCATTGCTAATGTACTTAAACTTTTGGATATTAATGTAGTATTTTCATATAACAATATTGTGAAAAATATCATAGTAAAAAATAGCCCTACCAATAATTCAGGCATTATCTATAAAATTGGTTGTAAACAATGTGATTCCTTTTACATAGGTTAGACGGGAAAGGATTTGCACACACGTATAAAACAGCATCAATATTCCGTTAGAACAGGACAGTCGTCCAGTGCCCTTTTTGTCCATTTGTCAGAGTTATCCCATTGTATTGATTGGAATAATGCTTCAGTTTTATTTCACTCTAGCAACATTGTTAATAGAAATATTCTTCAGTCTGCCATTATCCAACTTACAAATAACTTCAACATAAGCAAAGGTCTTTTTCAACTCGATCCTGTTGTTTTGAATTCCTTCAGAACAGATTTAGATAAGAAAGGTAGAACGCTAAATCTTTGGTAAACTTGTATGCTACTCTATTAACTTTTAATTTTCATTTTATTTTTATATACATCGAACCTAACCAAAAAAAAAAGGCAGTGTTAAAACCCAAGCAGATTTCCAGTATAATTTTTTTTTTTTTTTTTTTATAACATTGGTTGGAAATAATTAATTTGATCTTGTGCTAAAAATCGATATTTTTTCCTTACAAATTTGTATGCCTCTCCAATAATCCTTTAATTTTTAATTTTACCTCTGTTTATTGCATATATATATATATATATATATATATATATATATATATATATATATATATATATATATATATATGTGTGTGTGTGTGTATATATGTTAAACACAGACCGTGCATGGAACAAGGAACTCTTCTGGGAAAATTAAATCCACTATAGTCCGAATAAGTAATGGTAAATGACAAATACCATAGTTTTTCTTTTTCATGATGCAAGCCCGACGTGGGCAACGGGTCTCTCGCAAAGAGGTCCCATAAATATAGCTTCCCTCACCAGCTATCTGCAAAGCAGACAGGATCCAGCTTTGGGACATGGATCTAGGATTTAAAGCAGCCCACGTCGGGCTTGCATCATGAAAAAGAAAAACTATGGTATTTGTCATTTACCATTACTTATTCGGACTATAGTGGATTTAATTTTCCCAGAAGAGTTCCTTGTTCCATGCACGGTCTGTGTTTAACATATAAGTTTCTCAGGGGACCATTCTGAGTTTGTGTATATTAAACGGACGTGTTATGTGCCTTGAAAAGTGGACGCTCAATGTCCCGGTTGAGGTTTAACTTTTGTTTTTTTTTGGCTAAAAATACAATAGTTACCCCTTTTTCTTTGATGTATTCAATCCGACGTGAATGCAACGAGGATTTTGCTTATATTGAGGTTCTAAATGTAGCAGGGCTAGGCTGCTTTAAACCCTAGATCCATGTCCCAAAGCTTGATCCTGTCTGCTTTGCAGATAGCTGGTGAGGGAAGCTATATTTATGGGACCTCTTTGCGAGAGACCCGTTGCCCACGTCGGGTTTGCATCATGAAAAAGAAAAACTATGGTATTTGTCATTTACCATTACTTATTCGGACTATAGTGGATTTAATTTTCCCAGAAGAGTTCCTTGTTCCATGCACGGCCTGTGTTTAACATATAAGTTTCTCAGGGGACCATTCTGAGTTTGTATATATATATATATATATATATTATATATATATATATATCTGTATTTGTTTTATTTTTTTTCTGTAACCTATATATAGGCTGTAACTCTTTATATACTTCAGTGTTCCTGAGGATGTCTTTAGACGAAAGCGCTTGAGCACCATTCTGTGTTTCCTTTCCTTCGTGGTTTTATTCATCATAAATATTTTTCACGTGTTACTTTCGTGAAATAATTTTCATATATATATATATATATATATATTAAAAATTAAAAATTAAAAAAAGCCTTGTTCAGAAAAGAATACAAGTGACAAAGTTTTACAACTTTTAGATATTTCATTAGACATTAATATATTCACAATGCTTTCATCTGAATATGCACTTGGAAACAAGAATGCTTTTTCGGCAGAACTAGTGGCATTTAAATGCAAAAAACTTCACTTTTTTACGTGAAGGTCAAAATATGAGAATAAAAACCCACTCTAATAGACAGAGTTTATTTCCACGACAGTTTCGACGCCCACTGGCATCCTCCTCGGGTGGATACAGAAACACTCTGTCTATTAGAGTGGGTTTTTATTCTAGTGGCATTTAGTTTATTTATTACATAAAAATAGTGAAAGTGGCAAGTGATAGTAACAGTGATAATAAAAATTAATAATAACAACAACAACAATAATAATAATAATAATAATAATAATAATAAATACAATATAAAGTTTAAAAAATGTTACATAATTTTAAATTAAATGATTTATTGTATATTTAGTAGAAAATAAATGAGGATTAATAAAAACGTAAAAAGACTAGATTACGAAATTAAAGGTGCTTAATGAAATTAGAATACAAAATTACAAAATGGGGAGTTTATTAGTATGGTAAAAATGACAGCCGTGAACTTATACATCAGTAGGAGCTAACGAAATGCTTTCTTAGTGATTTGCGAAATATATTTAGTGATGAAGCCTGCCTGATATGCATGGGAATTGCATTCCATACATCTGCTCTTTTGAAAGAGAGCGCATTTCCTGCAGTTTCTATTGTATAGTTAGGTTTGTATATAAAATCACTGGGCAGTCTGGTGTTATAACGATGATTTATTTGATGGGGGTGATTGCTCTTTCAATGGGTGATGTATGTTGATTTTTATTGATAACTTCAAACATACTGACAGCAATAGTGAATTTGTACGAGTGTTATTCAGTTTTAAAATATTTAGCTCTTTAAACATTGGAGAAGTGTGACTTTGTCTGTTGTACATCGTCGTACGTTGGCATGACCACACGCCAACTCCAAGTTCGTATCGATGAACACAAGGGTATTAGCAGTCGCACTAAAATAGACTTTACAAATCCCTCCCAATCGTTCCCACTCCCATCAGTTAGACCACCCATTTAGCTCGAATAACTTTTCAATAATTGCTGAAGCTAATAAACATGATCTTCCTCTCTTTGAAACAATACTCATTTTCAAACATAAACCAGATATAAATCATCATACTCCATTCCATAACCTCAGTATCCTTCAATAAAGATTTTCTTTACCTACCAACTAGGGTCGGATTAACTATTATCAGGCTAATAAAACTGTAGCCTTAGGTCCTAATTTTTATATCATAAACCCTAAATCTTTGTCACAAGGGTGGTTAAGTAATATCATATATAACTGCATAATTATATCTTCAGAGGTGGAAAAATAAGAGTTTTTTAGTTTTATTTAATTTTTTTATGTCATTATATCTGATGGTGTATATCAATAAGTATGTTACACAGGGCCGGATTTAGCAATGTAGGGGCCCTGGGCAGCCTCTATTATGTGGGTGTCCTCTTCAGAAAAAAATGTATTCGTCAGTACATAATATGCAAAACAGCTGTGATAATGCTGTATCAATAATCATTAGTAATTACTACAAAATGTCCACTTCAAACCATTTCTACTTACTGTCCTACTTATATCTAGCCACAAACTCCCTAGTAAATCAGGGATCAAATGTAGAATTCGGACCCCAGCCTTCTTTAGTTAGCTTTATAAGGCTAACTAACGAAAATATCACAACCTAACCTAACCAATCGTTAGGTTAACTGTACGCCCTTGACGATTGGTTAGGTTAGGTCATGATATTTTCGTTAGTTAGCCTTATAAAGCTAACTAAAGAAGGCTGAGGTCCGAATTCTACATTTGATCCTAAATCAGCAGGTTATTAATTACACAAATTATACATTAACTTAAACTCACACAAATATGTTTATTATAAAACAGTGTGTATTATATTAAAACATTATAAAAAACATTGAATTTTACCGTATTTTACTAGTTTACTACTAATATATGCGTTTTTGACATACTGTTTCTCAGACTCAGACTAGTTCAATAGAAAGTGTGGGGTAGAAAGAATTACAATAAACCAGGAACTTTTCGTAACTTTTGTTTAGCAAAATCCTTGACAATATTACTGAAGTCCAACTCGCACAGTATGTCATACTCAATGCTCATTATGGCTAGCTTACTAAGCCGTTCATGTGTCATTGCTGTTCGTAGCCTGTTCTTGATAATTTTCATTTTACTGAATGATCCTTCTCCACTACAGTTAGTGACCATTAAAACAAGATACATACGAAGGGCTGTTTCAACATTGGGAAATGTGTCTTTAACAGATTTTTCAGTGATTAGTTTGTAAAGAAAATAGTGCCGTCCAATGCAGTCATTTTCTTCTTCTTCAAAGGCCTTTGAAAACTCGGCGAACTGAATTAGTTCAATACCTAGGGAGCCATCTAAGTCTTCGTTGTACTTGTCAACTAGAATGTTTGCTGCTTGTTCAATTTCTTCCGTCGTTAACGTTTCCAGATGACCCAAAAGTCCAAAATTTGGACAGAGTTCTTCATACGCTGACAGACGTTGATCAAGTGAGCTCGAAAACTGATCAATGACTGATAGAAAATTCTCTACAAGAAACTTCTCTGAAGCTGTAAGGTTTGCTTATGGTTCTCGACCATAGTCCAAAGGATCAAGGCGAACATTTCTTTGTCGTTGACGTTTCTGCGTCTGTGCATAGGTTGTTGTGCCTGATTTCGTAGCACCTTGAGCCTCATACGGATCAAAATATTCACGTTTGTCATAAACAAATTTCTTAAGCGATTTAACAGCTGCAACTGCAGTATTCAAGTCAAGTTTTGGATCTTGCAGAACCTGATTTGTTGCGTTCGCTCTGTGTAGAATTTCATGCCAGAAAACTGTGTATACACCAGTTTCTAACATACACACGCTCGAACAGACATTTTACTTCATAACGAACTTTTGGGATCTCATCCTCATCTTCTGCAAGTTTCTGTAATGCTTTTTTGAAGTGTGGATACCAGGGCTGTGGTCCGGGTCCGGGTCTGGGTCATTTTTCTAATTTACTTTCGGGTCAGGGTCCGGGTCAGACCCGAAAGTTCACTTTCAGGTCCTGTCGGGTCTTTCAGTATATGACCCGGGTCTGGGTCGGGTCCATTATTAAAAATGTAATAATTATAATCTGGTATAGGATAGGTAATAACTAATAAGACTGCTACCGTAGCTACATTAACATTTTTTCTAAAACATAGTAAAACATTATATGGCTATACGGTAGTAGCCTAACCATATATTATATTAATTAATCCGATTTTGGAAATGTTTGAAAGTAGGTATATTAATTGTATTAATATTTAATAGTAACTAGGTATAGTTATACATGCATTGCTAAGGGGCAAAGTACGATGTATGATTGCTTTCTTCAGCCCCCTTATTCTAAATTTTAATTAATTTTGTGAAAACCAATTCTATGTTTTTTTGAGTGAACTCAAATGGAAATTATCATCTTCTTGCATTAAAATTAAATACTTTGTTTATCTTAAAAAACAAAAATAAAACCGATAATATGAAATAATTAAAGTAATTTGGTAGTAATATTGTCTTTATATTTTGAGGGCAACATATTCTGTGAACTCCTTTAAAACAGATATTGATATAGCGGCATAGCCTATACTTATTTCTCCTAGAATCTACAGGGTGTCCCATAAGTCCGGCATCATAGGAGAAATTCATATTTTTCTACTTCTACAAACCATAATTCATATTTTTCTCTTTCTACGGGCCATAATGTCTGTGAGCAAGGAAGAACGAATCCAGATAATTCTACTCATAGGAAATCGGAGTCAAAGAGAGGCCGCTGCTGAATTTAGCAGACTGCATCCAGACCGCGAGCCAATAACACAGAGTTGTGTTAGCAGACTTGTTGCAAAGTTTAAGGAAACAGGATCCATAGAAGATAAACCACGCAGTGGACCTTCAAGGAGGTCCACTGACGATGATACAGCGACTGCTATCCTGGCTCATTTTAACAGAAGTCCCAATAAGTCTCTTCGGCGATTGTCCGCCGAGACAGGAGTGTCGAAAAGTAGCATCCATCGCATTCTTCAGGCTCACAAATGGCATCCATATAAACTTCAGATCCTACAGAAATTAAGCGAAGATGATCCCGACCGGCGGATGGAATTTTGTGAATGGGCTACGGAACAATATGCTCGGGATGCCAATTCCCCGTCCACCATTCTGTTCAGTGACGAGGCTGTTTTTTTATGGAAATGGTGAGGTAAATCGACAGAACACCCGCTACTGGTCTCAAAACAACCCTCACTGGTATACCTCTTCAAAGGAACAAGGTGCATCTCGGGTGATGGTATGGTGTGGCATTTGGAAGTATCGCATCATAGGCCCCCTCTTTTTCGATGAACATGTCACTGGAGGCACCTACCTACGTATGCTCAAGGAAGAAGCATTTCCCAGTGTCATGAACGAAGAAGGAAATTTCCCAACATAGTTCCAGCAAGACGGCGCTCCTGCACATTACAGCACCCAAGTAAGGGAATACCTGTACCAACAATTCCCTGGTCATTGGATAGGACGTCGAGGGCCTGTGGAATGGCCAGCTAGAAGCCCGGATCTCACGCCACTAGATTTTTATCTCTGGGGGCACTTGGAAGCGCTGGTATACGCAGAGAAAATTAGGAGTGTTGAACATTTGCGGCAGCGCATTATTGGGGCATGTAACACCATTACTCCTGATATCATTCACCGTGTGCTTGCTGACTGGGTATCACGTCTGAATTTGTGTATTGAAAACAATGGTGGACATATTGAGCACATTCTGTAAATAAAAGCTTTTGTTTTGCCTTTTTTTATTATTTTTCCTATGATGCCGGACTTATGGGACACCCTGTAGGTTGAAAGTTGTGGCAAGACAGGAAAGAGATTTCTGAATTTTTTATTTTTGACTGATTTTTTATTTTGAATATACACAGTGTATATATATATATATATATATATATATATAAATGGGAATGAACTCAGAATGGTTCCCTGAGTTTTTTATGATACACACAGACCGTGCATGGACCAAGGAACTCTTCTGGGATAATTAAATCCACTATAGTCCGAATAAGTAATGGTAAATGACAAATACCATAGTTTTTCTTTTTCATGATGCTAGCCCGACGTGGGCAACGGGTCACTTGCAAAGAGGTCCCATAAATATAGCTTCCCTCACCAGCTATCTGCAAAGCAGAGAGGATCCAGCTTTGGGACATGGATCTAGGGTTAAAGCAGCCTAGCCCTGCTACATTTAGAACCTCAATATAAGCAAAAGACTCGCTGCCTTCACGTCAGATTGAATACATCAAAGAAAAAGAGGTAACTATTATATTTTTAGCCAAAAACGAAAACTTAAACCTCAACTGGCAGAATTGAGCGTCCACTTTTCAAGGCACATAACATGTCCGTTTCAAGATGGGAATGAACTCAGAATGGTTCCCTGAGTTCCATGTCCCAAAGCTGGATCCTGTCTGCTTTGCAGATAGCTGGTGAGGGAAGCTATATTTATGGGACCTCTTTGCGAGTGACCCGTTGCCCACGTCGGGCTAGCATCATGAAAAAGAAAAACTATGGTATTTGTCATTTACCATTACTTATTCGGACTATAGTGGATTTAATTTTCCCAGAAGAGTTCCTTGTTCCATGCACGGTCTGTGTGTATCATAAAAAACTCAGGGAACCATTCTGAGTTCATTCCCATCTTGAAACGGACATGTTATGTGCCTTGAAAAGTGGACGCTCAATTCTGCCAGTTGAGGTTTAAGTTTTGGTTTTTGGCTAAAAATATAATAGTTACCCCTTTTTCTTTGATGTATTCAATCTGACGTGAAGGCAGCGAGTCTTTTGCTTATATTGAGGTTCTAAATGTAGCAGGGCTAGGCTGCTTTAACCCTAGATCCATGTCCCAAAGCTTGATCCTGTCTGCTTTGCAGATAGCTGGTGAGGGAAGCTATATTTATGGGACCTCTTTGCGAGTGACCCGTTGCCCACGTCGGGCTAGCATCATGAAAAAGAAAAACTATGGTATTTGTCATTTACCATTACTTATTCGGACTATAGTGGATTTAATTATCCCAGAAGAGTTCCTTGTTCCATGCACGGTCTGTGTGTATCATATATACAGGGTCTGTCAAAAAAACTAAGCCAATTTGAAATCTCTATAAAATGCACAATTTGATATAGATTTCAAATATTTTTTTACACTAAATAAATAAAAGGCTCATAAATAATCTGTGATAATTTTATAACTTTATTTTAAATATTTTAGGAGTTATGCGGTTATTTCTACAGATTGCGAAAATTTCAGTTTTTCTCATTATGTAATATCTTCTTTTTTCTCTTTTTCAGAATTTGTTTAGATTTAAAAATTTTCGTGGATACCTCTAAATACGCCATTCTCACATGAAGATAAAATAATTATAAAGCATTATAGAGTTGAAAAAGGTTATAGTGCAAGGAAATTACTTTCTGAATTCGATTATAAAGGATGGACTAGATCAGGTTTAGATTACTTATTGAGAACTATCGATGAAACAGGAAGCATTGAAAGGAAGGTTGGTAGTGGGCGACCAAAATCAGTTAGAGTAGATGAAAATATTCAGAAAGTGAAGGAACGTATCCTTAGTCAAGAGGATCGACCTGGTAGCCACATGACACCTGCTCAAATATCAAAAGAACTAGAAATATCAGAATCAAGCGTAAGAAGGATTATTAAATCTGATCTGCAATTTAAACCATTTAAAAGAGTGCATGGACAAAGTGATAGAAATGCAAGGGAATCATATTGAACAGTTCTTTTAATTTTATTAAACTAAAAATTATCTACAGTATATCGTAAAAAAAAATGTTTTTCATGTTAAGTAGGAGAATCTCACTTTTTAGTTAATTATTAATAAAATTAACAATTCTAAAGATATCGTCATAAAAATTTAAAGGATAATAGGTGATTACCTATACTTTATTGTGTAAAAAATTCAACTTAATTAGATAAATGGTTTTGTTTTAATAAAAGTTTGAATTTGGCTTAGTTTTTTTTGACAGACCCTGTATATACTGTATATATATATATATATATATATATGTATGCGCTTCTTAACTGAAATATTTTTATTAGGACTATTCTACACTATTTTATTTGAGAAGACTTTATTCTCCAACACTGTTCAATCGCAAACACAATACTGCATCGAATAATGATTGCGAAAGAGATTTCTTTGCGGGTTCAGAATGAAGCTTAGAACGGAGAACAATCTTTCAACGTTAACTTGAGTGCACGGAGTAGACAATGCTACCAAGGCCCCCTGTTTTAATTCTCATCCCATTTCCATCCACCATTTCATGGGATCTTGATGGATCAGTTTCCCAGCTGAATCTCTCTTTTTCGCGAGGCGAGGACATTTTTCAAAATGTATCACACCTACATCAAACTTCGCACTCAGTGACACAGTTTGAATTCGTCCTTCCTTCTGGAGAAGTCTTTCCTTTTGTCGCAATTCTTTTTCAACTCACAACTCACAAACAAACAATAAAATATGTTAGGATTAGGCTATTCTTCCGTCACCGTTAACTCTCCACTTCCAGTGAGTCATTTGGAGGGTGCAGTGATAAGTCAATACATTGTTACCAAATCTAAAGGCGCACACATAAATTTTGTAAACTAAAAACCCGGCTGTGCGGGTCCTTCACTTTCGGGTCGGGTCTGGGTCTGGGTCAATTTTAAAATTCACTTTCAGGTCCGGGTCCGGGTCTTTTTTCTAATTCACTATCGGGTCCGGGTCCGGGTCCGGGTCTTATCTCACTTTCGGGTTAAACCCGGGTCTGGGTCCAGATCCGGGTCCGACCTGCCAGCCCTGGTGGATAACCTTGATGAAGAGCTTTGGTTGCATCTGCTTTGCATGACCAACGTGTTGTAGTCACTCTCTTTGGTACAGTGACTGGACCATCAGCTGATTTCAGAATATCATTAAGTATTTCATAACGATGCGTAGAGGCTGAGAAGAACACACAGACTTCAAGGAAAGAAAAAATGCCACAGCTGCCAGGCCGCATTCTGCTGCAGCCTTTCCAACCAGATTCAGTGAATGTCCTGCGCAAGGTATCCATGCTGCCAGATTGTTTACACCAGTTACTTTGGCTTGAAGGCCATTGTATCTTCCACTCATTGCTGATGCGTTGTCATAAGATTGGCCATGGCAGTTTTGAATGTCTATCTCGTGAAGATCAAAGAATTTAATCAAGCCATCAAACATCGCCTGTGCTTTGTGTCCCTGGTTTGGCATAAATGTCACAAATCGTTCGACTGGTGTAGTATTCTCTATGTATCTAAATATAAGCGTCAGCTGATCAACATGGCTCTCATCTGTTGTAGAATCAAAAGAAATAGAATAGTATTTCGAAGACTTGATACGACTAATAATTTCATTCAAAACTTGTTTTCCCATGAGATCAACAAGTTCTTCACATATTGTTGAAGATAAGTAGTTGGTATGACCGCTTCCACAATTTCCATGCTCTTGAATGTGTTCATATAGGAAGTTATCATACTGAGACAATAGCTCCAGAAGACCCAGATAATTGCCATTGTTGGCCGATCCAATAATTTCATTGTCACCACGTAAAGCCAGGCCTCTTTCACAGATAAATTTTATCACACTGATAAGTCTGTGTAATATTTTACACCAATATTGTTCCACTTGTTCCAACTGTTTCTCCAAATTCATATAAATTCTTCTACTATTCCGTGCTCGACCTTGATCACCAAAAACAATCTAGAAACTTTGTTCTTTGTTCTTTTTTAACTAATCTATTTATATAAAATATAAAAAATATTTTATTGGTACTCACCACAAAAGGCGCTGAACAAACGACGCGGCACAATAGCAGCGCACGAAGTTACGAACGTCACGGATTACGAGCCAACATTGCCAATTTAGAGATTTGTCGCTAGATTTAGCGACTTTGTGATCCAGTTAACGACAAATGTTGGAATCTAGCGACTTAGCGATATTTTAGCGACTTGTTATTTTTGCAGCATTATTTAGAAATATGAATTATTTTCTGAAGATATTGAGACGAATTATACAAAACCATAAATTTGTTGATATTTTTATGCAAAATTAATTTAGACTAAGCAATAAATTTTATGTGGCTACTGAAAGAAACCAAACATTTCTTCGCAGTTGTTTTTATGTCGATAAGACAAAAAAGTTTAAGGTACTTTGTGGGGGCCTTGGGCGAGCGCCTCATGTTGCCCACCCTTAAATCCGGCACTGTGTATATATGATTTTCATCCATTTTTGTATGATTGGCTTCAAAGGGTTGATCTGTTCCCGAAATTGTTTTTCAGACGTTGGGAATTTGGGCCTAGTGTGATAATCATTCAACATGTCGAAGAAAGGGGGGATGTTTTATTTGATATTACAGTTTAAGCCAGGAAAGGAGAAATCATTCTCTATTTGAATTGTATGCTGTTTTTGTTCTTTTTTTAATGTACATAGCTTTAATTTTCGTTAGTTGTTAAATATGGATAGTATACATTTCTATTTGTTTGAAGATTTCATTAATTATATACAATATACAGTCACGACGAAATGTCATAACTTCGGGAGCTTATAGCTGAGGTCATTCTCAATCAAAAACTTCTTATGGACATAGGTCCAATTCTTAACGGTTATGGAGCTATGGATGTTTGAATGTTTAAAAATATGAATAAGCGAACAAATAGCTGCTAAAGTTTTTATTCGTAAATTTACAATAACTGTTCAAAATGACTACCCTCGGCCTCAATACACATCGCGGCTCGTCTGTGAATCGCGCGTGTAGCTCGCATTAGTTCATTACGATTGTCCTTTATGAGGGCTGCAGCATCCAAAATGCGACGGAGCAATGCATCTCGTGTTTCCATTTTTCTCTGGTACACCAACTCTTTCATGCGCCCCCACAGATAAAACTCTAGAGGGGTTACGTCCGGAGACCTGGGTAGCCAATTTTTTGCACCACCACGATCGGTCCATCTACCAGGGAAGCGATCATCGAGATGCGTTCTCACTGCACGGCTAAAATGGGGAGGAGCTCCGTCTTGTTGGAAGTACATACGCAATCATGTTGCCAAAGGTACATCTTCTAACATCGGCGGCAGTTCGTCTTACAGAAATCGTAGATAAATGTTACCTGTAAGACCACCTTCCAAGATAAACGGACCAATCAGCTGACTGTAGAGAATACCACACCACACATTGACACTGAATCAATGTTGAAAATTACTTTTCACAATGGTATGAGGATTCATTTCTGACCACACATGTGAATTGCGAGTGTTGTTGATACCGTCGCGGATAAATTGAGCCTCATCACAGAACAAGACGTATCGATGCAATTGTCGATCGGCATTGAGCCAATTACAAAATTCGAGCCGTTGGGCACGATCCCCAGGTTGGAGTTGCTGAACGCGCTTTACGTGGTGTGGAAACGTGCCTTTTTCGTGTAACGTTCTACATATTCTCGTCTGAGGAACTCTAAGACGTGTGGAAATCCTTCGCGTACAAACATGAGGACTCCGCTGTACCATCTGAATAATGTTTTCTTGTTCAGCCACATCTTGTTGTACCGGACGCTTAGATAAAACAGCAACGCTAGGAAATGAACCGCTCTCTCGCAATCTCCGGAAAACGTTGCTAAACACTCGTCGATCCGGAATTCTTCGATTTGGAAAACGTCGCTGATATTCAGCGACAGCAGCAGTAGTATTTCCATCGCAAAATCCGTAAACATACACCATATTGGATATTCAGCATTTGAAAACGTAAAAGGTATACTGAACGCACAAAACATCAACTGCACGCTGTGAAACACAACACTCTACTGCGTAGTTAGTTCGGTTCGGTAAGGTCACGCATGCTTGAAATTCAAACATCCAAACCGTTAAGAATCGGATTTATGTTCATATGAAGTTTTTGACTGGGAATTACCTCAGCTATAAGCTCGTATAGTACATATATAGGCCCTTCCCTCTTATTAGCCTTAGGCCTCTCACAGCCTTAAAGCGGCCCTTCTACCAACCAACGAAGTTAGCGTCGCTCAACAAATTATATTGCTCTTTCTCATTTCTCATTCTCTGCTGCGTCTGTGATTGAATAACTTGAACTGAACCTGATTTGTTTCTTTTAAGGTTTTATAGATTTTAATGTTTTACATTTTAAACTTTTCCATAATGTTCTCTAAATTATTTTATAATGGTTTTACTTACATTTGATCTTATCTTAAAGGTAAACTTCCCTTTTATGGTTTATTTTATAATATTTTATAGTTTAATTGTATTAACTTTATAGTTTCATGGCTGTTTTAAATTTAAACTTTTAACTTTTTATTTCGTTTGTGGTATTTGTGTTAATATTTAAAATTGTTTTAAATTCATAGTTGTTTTTTAATTGTATATATATCTCTCATTTTAGCACTGAAGATGACATTAGTATATGTCGAAAGCTTTGATTACACTGGTATGCATATGAAATTTTTTTGTCTCCTGTGAGGGTTTTTTTCAACTCATATTATATAATTCGACCATGCTGAATTCGAAAATGACATTGGTTTTCCTCAATCAGGTCAGGTTTTTTCTCTATTGGCCATTTATTATAAGTCCAATTTTATCCCCAAATTTATTGATTTTTTTAGTTTAAACACTGTAGTTACGAATAATATTATAAGAACACTCGTGAAAAATGAAAACATTGTGTGAATAAATACTTTTATTCATACAATGAATATGGAAAAAAGTTTATTGAGGAAGGAATGAAGTTTTTTTGGCTTTCCGTCTGTGTTTTTCTTTGGGCACGTCTCGCTTCAAACACCAGCAATAGTCCGCCAGCATATTGATATCCCAGTTTCCCTGGTACCTCTCTTCCATTATTTTGATATCTTGGTGAAATCGTTCACCCTGTTCCTCACTATAATTCCCGCAATTTTCAGGAAAATAGTCCAAGTGGGACCACAAAAAGTGCATTTTTATGGACATGCGCGACCCATGAGCTTTGAAAGCTTCCATCAAGTTTTCCACAACGGACTCGTATTCTGGACTTCTACGCTTGCCAAGAAAATCAGCGACAACTGATTTGAATGCCTGCCAGGCATTCTTCTCAGTTGGAGTCATTGCGTTTTCGAACTGAGTATCCTTGATCAAAGTTCGAATTTGAGGACCATCAAAAACCCCAGCATTTAGTTTAGCATCAGATATATGAGGAAATTTACTCTCGAGATATCGGAATGCTGAACCCTCCTTATTCATTGATTTGATGAAATTTTTCATCAAGCCCAGCTTAATATGAAGTGGTGGGAGCAAAATTTTTGTTGGTGGTACAAGGGGCACTGAAACGACATTATGCGACCCAGGTTCAAAATTCTCTCTGGATGCCCATTCACGCTGTGCATAGTGCTTCTCATCCGCTCGGCTATCCCATTTGCAGAGGAAACATGGGTATTTCGTGTATCCCCCTTGCATTCCCAATACAAATGCCACAATCTGAAAAAAAATGAAAATATTTAAAGAATTTAGAGAATTTGTTCTATCAGATAACAAAATCTATGCATTGGACTGTATCACTTCTGTGGGGAAGTTAAGTGTTCTTATACGCTCTCAAATAACCTTTGGAAAAACAACATAGTCAATAGCAATAGTTTACTTATGATATTAGTATTACCTTCAAATCTCCACAGATCCTCCAGTTATGCTGGTCGTATACGAGAGCATCCAGTAAAATTTTCATGTTATCGTAGCTCTCAGTAAGTTGTACGGAATGTGCTACAGGGACTGATGCAACCCTATTCCCAATGTTGAGAAGTACTGCTTTCAAACTTCGTTTAGACGAGTCTATAAATAGCCTCCATTCTGATGCGTTATATGGCAGGCACAAGGATTCGATTAGCCTCTCAACATTGCAGCAGTACACTAAGGAAGAGGTATTTTCGTGCACTGCAAAAAACTTGCGGAATTCTTCCTCTCGTTTCCTATACCAGGAGAATGTTGTTCCCGGAGCCAGCAAGTTGTCCTCTCGAAGTCGTGAGCCCAAGATCTCGGCAGCTAATTTGGAAAGTCCTAAATCTCTGGTAAGATCATTAAGTTTGGCCTGGTTGAGAGGCCTCGGCTCATTTGAAGCGGTATTTTGAGGTATATACGACTGGGACTGGTCATTGGCATTGGTCATTGATTCATCATCAGAATCATCGAAGTCCAGGGTTTGAGGTGGGTTGGGTATTGGAATTCCAGGACCATGGGGTACAGGTCTCATAGCAGAAGGAATGTCAGGGTATACAACAATGTGTTTATTCTTCTTGTTAACTCCTGAAAATCGAAACACAGAAACATGGATATAAAACTTGCATATGAAATAGAAGAAGCATTCAGACAGTGGTGGCTCGTGAGGGAAGGCTGCGGTCTGTAAGATATGAAATAGGTCGATGGAGTCTGTATATTTTCTTTCTTTTTCATTCATATTGTCCCTTCGGGGACAATATGAATGAAAAAGAAAGAAAATATACAATCATTGTATATGTAAATGTAACTTGT
Organism: Bathynomus jamesi; assembly: GCA_023014485.1. NCBI lineage: Eukaryota > Metazoa > Arthropoda > Malacostraca > Isopoda > Cirolanidae > Bathynomus > Bathynomus jamesi. The sequence goes on along the minus strand of JAJOZX010000171.1, from coordinate 1,515,042 downwards.
ATAACAATATGTATGTGTAAATGTATTTTCTATAACAATATGTATATGTAAATGTATGATTACCATTATGGTGAATATTATGCTATATATGGTGAATATTACATTATGGTGAATATTATGTCAAGTTTCATACGAGGATTTCAAAATATTTAAGAAAAATAAATTTATAAGCCCACCTTGGAGGTTTGTCATGCAGAAATAGCAATCTGTCACGTGACCCTTTCCTTCTCTCCAAATCATGGGAATTCCAAAAGGCAAAGATTTCGCTCTGCCTTTGCTCCATCTTCTCAAATTTTCAATGCACGTCTTGCAGCACATATGAGGGGCGAAATTTTTGTCCTGGTCCCCTAGCTTAATTCCAAAGTATGCTCTATACATTGTCTTCACAAATTTAGTGATTTGGGACTGGTTATTTGGCATGGTAACCGTCCCACATATGTAGCAGAATCTATTGGGATCATTTTTACACGCTCTATTCATTATGAAATATTTTATCTATATGCCTGAAAAGTAAAAAAAGATATTATACAAGTGAAACAAGTGATGATAGATGTTACTGTTCCAATTCCGCCTTGACAAAATCACGAAAAATTCTATTTTACTTATGAGGCCATAGCCGGATAACCTGAGCTGATTGAGAAAAACGGATTGCAGATTCGAAATCAGCAGGAAAGACTCTATAAGAATCACTTACAAAACCCTTGACAGCAAAATTGATGCATACCAGTGTTATTAAATGTTTGGGATCACCTGAAGATCAGGGCCCCCAGCCTTCTTTAGTTAGCTTTATAAGGCTAACTAACGAAAATATCACGACCTAACCTAACCAGTTGTCAAGGGCGTACAGTTGACCAAACGAGTGGTTAGGTTAGGTCGTGATATTTTCGTTAGTTAGTCTTATAAGGCTAACTAAAGAAGGGTGGGGGCTCTGATCTTCAGGTGATCCAATGTTTGCATATGAGCTAGTCTTCTTGTTTGTGATTCGATTCAGGTTTCCACCGCAAAAATCACTTGGCTCTACAGTATTATTATATACAGTATATACTGTAATGAGTGTACGTACACACACACACACACACACACACACACACACACACACACACACACACATATATATATATATATATATATATATATATATATATATATATATATATAAAGTAAACTTGACCTTCGTCAGAATGAACTATTCCGGCGTAAGCAAAACCAAGGTTACCCAAGGTTTTATATATATATATATATATATATTATATATATATATATATATATATAAGTATAATTTGTAATAGTGTACATCTTTTGGATCACCTGAAGATCAGGGCCCCCAGCTTCAATTACCAAATTAACGAAAATATCACGATTTAACCTAACCAATCGTCAAGGGCGTACAGTTGACCTAACCGGGCATTCAATTTAATTTATTATTATATTTGGTACTGTAAAGCAAAAAAAACAAGAATACATGGGGCCCCTGATCTTCAGGTGATCCCATCTTTTTTTTGAAGCCAGCTGATGAGTTGGTGGATTAGGTATGTACTGGAGAGTTACTATAGGAGTGGTGGGATTGCAGCCTTCGGGTTCAGGGGTGAAATCGTCATTTACTGTCGTATGTATTATATTATAAATATATACAGTATATATATATATTATATATATATATATATATATATATATATATATATATATATATACACTCTGTATTCTCTTATTCTTATAGCTTAGCTTTCAGTGGGTATTCAACCATCCGTATGCCATATCAGGTCTTACCTTCAGGGGCCAAAGTATACCCGATGATGATAATTACAACCCCATTTTTATAAAGTGGTTCTACCGGGTATAAAGACAGGTCCTTCTCTAGTTCTTGCCAATACCCGCCATGAACATAGACCAAAATATAACTTTCTGGAACAGGAATTAAAAATAGTTAATGATAATTTTATTACAATATATATAGTGGGTTGTTTAAAAGTAAGGAACCATAGTAATATAGATATTTTTACTTATTAAATGATGCTTTGGTGCCTTACTTTTGAACATGCCTGTATTCATTTACCTTTTTTCTATAAATAACTACGTGAAAAGATATTTAACTCTTCATATTTCAACTTAAACTATAAATGCATCGGTGATTAATACAGATACAGTATATATATATATATATATATATATATATACAAACACAAACTCAGAATGATCCCCTGAGAAACTTATATGTTAAACACAGACCGTGCATGGAACAAGGAACTCTTCTGGGAAAATTAAATCCACTATAGTCCGAATAAGTAATGGTAAATGACAAATACCATAGTTTTTCTTTTTCATGATGCAAGCCCGACGTGGGCAACGGGTCTCTCGCAAAGAGGTCCCATAAATATAGCTTCCCTCACCAGCTATCTGCAAAGTAGACAGGATCCAGCTTTGGGACATGGATCTAGGGTTTAAAGCAAGCCTAGTCCCACTACATTCAGAACCTCTATATAAGTAAAAGACTCGCTGCATTCACGTCGGATTGAATAAATCAAAGAAAAAGGGTAACTATTGTATTTTTAGCCAAAAAAACAAAACTTAAACCTCAAGCTGGATCCTGTCTGCTTTGCAGATAGCTGGTGAGGGAAGCTATATTTATGGGACCTTTTTGCGAGAGACCCGTTGCCCACGTCGGGCTAGCATCATGAAAAACTATGGTATTTGTCATTTACCATTACTTATTCGGACTATAGTGGATTTAATTTTCCCAGAAGAGTTCCTTGTTCCATGCACGGTCTGTGTTTAACATATATATATATATATATATAACGTAAAGAACGACGCTTGTATAGGAGATATTCCGCGCAAGACGAGAAAGAGAAAACAACAAATACAAGCGTCGTTCTTTACGTTATTTATACTGCGTGTTCTTTGCAGTTGAATGTATATATATATATATATATATATACACACAGTATATATATATATATATATATATATATATATATATATATATACACACACAGTATATATATATATATATATATATATATATATATATATATATATATATATATATATATATTCTGAGTTTGTGTATATATATATATATATATATATATAAATAAAGTATATACACAGTATATATATATATATACACAGTATATATATATATATATAAACCTTACAAAGGTTCCGCGCGATGATTCCTCATTTCGCGAAGGTCAAGCTTGTCGCCCCTCCTCTCGAGTTGGCCTGGTGAAGTACTGAGTTGGTTTCTTGCGCTCTCCACCTCACATAACCAGGTACGCCCGGCTCATCGGGGATTGTTCTGAGCCAGGCGTCTAATCTTCTTTTGAAGATGTTCACTGCAACTCCCTTCGTGAATCTTAGGTCTTTGGGCAGCTGATTAAACAGTTTTGGTCCTCTCACAACAAAACTATTTTCTTTCAGGGTTAAGGATGTTCCCTGTCTCGCCTTTAATTTGGGGACACGACACAGTCTTCCTTTTCTACTTTCCACTGTTGTTTGGGGAGTTACAAAGTTCAGAGTAAGATTGGGGACGACGAGTTTCTCCAGTATTTCCCAAGTGTAAATAATGCTGTATCTCTCTCTCCTCCTTAACAGTGAAATATAGGTTTAATTCGCGTAACCTTTCCCAGTAATTTCGTTCTTTGCACCCCTTGATCTTGGCTGTGAAGCTTCTCTGAATCCCTTCTAGTTGTCTAATGTCTTCTTTTTTATATGGGCATGTTAGGACCGAGCAGTATTCCAATTTGGGTATGATCAGTGTTTTTAGTAGAGGAATTATTATATTCCTATCCCTTCGTTTAAAGGTTCTCAGTATCTACTCAGTTACTCTCTTTGCTCCGTTTACTGCTATCTTATTTTTTGTTTCAAATTTCGCATCATCAGTCATTACAACCCCTAAATCTTATGCTTTAGAATTTCTCTGAATTTCCTGTCCATTTGGGGTATAATATTCCATGGATTTTAGGTCCTCCCTTTTTCCGTACCGTAACAGCTGAAATTTCTCAGTGTTAAACTTCATATTGTTGTAGATTCTGTTCATGTCTGTTTGTAGAGATCTATATCTTCTGGGTTTCTTATTTTTCTACTGATCTTTGTGTCATCGGCAAAGGATGTTACTGTGCTGTCTCTAGTAACTCCTTATCTATGTCAGTTAGCATGATTATGAAGAGTAGTGGAGCTAAAATACTGTTCCTTGTGGTACTGAGCTGAGGACCTCTGATTCTGATGACGATATTCCTTGAACTGTAACGACTTTCCGCCGCTCACTAAGGAAATTATATACCCATTTCCCTACTTTTCCTGTTATTCCCATATATTTCAGTTTATGTATTATGATTCCATGGTCACACTTGTCGAACGCTTTAGCAAAGTCTGTGTATAGTACATCATAGTTTTAATTACTTTCAAGTCCATGCAGACATGGGCAGTAAATACTTTAGATGTATTTAAATAATAAATACATTACTTGAAAATAAAAGTAATTAAATACTAAATAAAATTCAGGATTTCAGAAAGTATTTAAATACTAAATACATTACTCCTAAAATGTATTTAAATACATTTCAAATACAATTTAGATACTTTCCAAAAAGCACATAAAATCACTAATATCAATTTAGAGTCAAATAAAATCGAGAAGTCGCAGAAGTAGACGCTGCAATTGTTTTGTGGCACAGAATACATAAAGTCTTCACTTTACTACCATCTTTGAAAGTTATTCGGAAATATTTTCCATAAAAAAGTGGGTGCAGGTGTGATTCGCTATTTTTAGTTTCACTTCCACCATCAACAACTTCTATTTTACCACTTTCTTTTCCACCACTTTCACTTGCTGCAGCCATGTTACAAATGTTGTCCTCGTCTAATATGATCAATAGGCTAAGGCTAATTGTACAGTTAGCGCTGAACTTTACACAACCACATATGACGATGCCTCAGGATAGACTGCCGGCTGCCGCACTGCAGCTGTGAGTCGAAGTTCCATTTTTTCAAGGTGCTTCCAGAAAGTTCCAGCCTGCTGAGCCTGAAACTTTCTGGAAGCACAAGCACCTTGAAAAATGTTTTACTGTTTCTGTGGTACCAGTTAAACACTGGTGGTTAGTGCCAAAGCTGGGCACAAACCGTTAATCCGTTAATCGTTAATTAACGAAGTTAACTTTTTCGTTAACGATTTAACTTTTAAGTTAACTTTGAAAATCATTATCGGACTAATTAACTTCCGTTACATTTAACTTCCGTTAACTCAAGTCCGTTAACCCAAAAAATTCATAAATAAACGTTTAAAAGTTTCTATTATTTTCAGTGCTGAGCAGGTGCGCAATTAATCCGCCACTGTTAATAGTGATGAACGAATTTCCATTTCCGCAGTGCAAAATCAGGCGATATATTTGTTTCCGTCGCCACAATTTGTGTCTTACCAAATATGGTAGTTATTTATGGCATTGGTTTGAGCAAAACATGGTCGACTGTAAAATCAGGCGGAAAGATTTGCCATTTGAGTTGAATGTTTCAACTTCTTTCAAGAAATATCACGAGCATTTTAAGGCACTTTCAATAATATATATGTAACAATTACAACAAATAACTACATTCGTTTCATTTGCAGTCTGTCTCTTGCGCAACATGTTTGTGCTAGTGAATATTTAAAAATAATCGTTGTCAAGTAAGTCATGTATATTTATAATATGTCTGTGAGTACCTTATTAGTAGTCTCCTTGATACATTTCAAGAACCATAAAACTGATCAGGTAAGATTTCAATTCTCATGTCACTTTGATGACATAAATTAAGTCAATTGATGTCTTACAATGGGAGCGTTTTCACCTTAACCCTTTATGTCCTGGCGGTACTTCTAGGTAACAACGAGGAGGAGGAGGAGGATGACTTCTTCAGTGCTGTCATCCAGACAAAAGAGAGCAGCAGAAGCCCCAGGTCACTCAAGGGCAAGGCCCAGAACTTGGTCAAGACCTGGCTGGAGACCAACTCCAAGGACTTGCTGACAGATGCTGCCTTCTTGGGTGAGCAAGTGTTGGTGGACTTGTTCATCAAGTTCAACACAGCCATCCCCTCCAGTGCTGCAGTGGAGCGTTTGTTCTCTATGGGCAAGGACATCCTGAGGGCCAAGAGATCATCCCTGTCTGATGAAAACTTTGATATGCTAATTTTCATGAAGGGCAACATGCATCTCATGGACAAAATGGAGAACGAGAAGAAGAGGGAAAATTAAATTATATATATATATTGTGTTTTTCATTTTTTTTATAATAAAAGTTAACGTTAACGGTTTATCGGTAACTTCCGTTACATGTTTAACGAATTAACGGATTAACGGTTAATGAAGTTAACTTTTTGGTTAACGGATTAGCGGTTAACGAAGTTAACTTTTTGGTCAACGGATTAGCGGTTAACGAAGTTAACTTTTTGGTTAACGGTGCCCACCACTGGTTAGTGCTGTACATCCGTGCAAAATTGAATAGTTCACAAAAAAGTATTTTAAAAATTTATTTGAAAACAGGTATTTACAAATACTAAATACTTTTCGGAAGTATTTAAATACGTAATTAAATATACTCTCCAAAAAGTACTTATAAATACATGTATTTAGATACATTTGTATTTAAATACGTATTTAAGTATTTTCAAATACATTACTGCCCATGTCTGAGTGCATCAATAATGTTGTTGTGTTCCATTAGTTGTGAATAGGCATGATCTGCCTGACCGAAACCCATGTTGGTTATCATTTCATTTTTTCTGAGTTTCCAAAAAGTCAGATTTTCTGTCTAACTATTCTTTCAAATATTTTAGTGAGATGAGATGTAAGCGACACTGGCGTATAGTTTTTGGCTCGGATCGATCTCCTCCTTTATATATTGAGACTATGTTCGCGCTCTTCAGGATGCCCGGTATTTCTCCCGTGTCTAGTGTATATACAGGGTGTCCCAAAAGTCCCTATCTATTTTGTTGAAATAGGCTGAACTTCAAATAAATGTCACACTGACCTGAATACAGATGTATTTCTATACAAATTACAACTATTACACCATTAAAATCTTTAATTAGTAGTTTCCACATGTGCTCCATCTGTATCTCTGCAAATCTCAAAGCGGTCAGCTGCATTGCGGAACACATTTCCGAGCATTTCAGGGGTTATTTTCTCAACTGCTTGCCTAATGCGATCTCGCAGATCTGGTAAATCTCGAATATTTCTGCGATAGACCTCTGATTTAATGAAACCCCAAGCAAAGAAATCCAATGGGGTCAAATCCGGAGATCGCGCTGCCCAGGGCCTATTCCCCCCACGTCCAATCCAACGATTTGGAAAACGCTCGTTTAGGTATGTCTGAACAATTCTGGCATAATGACATGGTGCCCCATCCTGCTGAAAAACTACCTTGTCGAGAATGCCATCTTCAGCAAGTTGAGGTTCTAAAATTAATTAAAAAATTAAAAATAATTAAAGTAGAAATCTAATGCATGTATTTGTCTAGAAAGGTGCATGCAATCATGTCATTAAAACATTCATTTGAAATTCAGCTTATTTCAACAAAATAGATAGGGACTTTTGGGACACCCTGTATATAAAATATAATATAAAGGCAGCAAGAGAGGAAAAAACACGAACAACATAAAGAAGCAAATTCGAAACTTTTAATTTTCACTCCAAAGCTATCAACTGGGAAGATGTTGCATTCAGCATGGAAGTAATAGATTGGAAATCCATCTTCGTGGCCAAGACAACGGAAGAGATGCTAACGACCTCAGAGAAGACGCTGAAAAGTGTCGAAAGACATGTTCCAAAAATACAACAACGGGGAAAAAGAAGCAGGTTCGAGAGACAAAAGAGAGCATTGTTCCAAAAGAGAAAAAGAGTGACTGCAAAATTAAGTTACTGTAAAGATAACAACATCAGGAAAATATTAAATGATAAACTGCAGAGTATCGATTGCGTCATACAGGAACTAATTGAGAAGCATACAGAAAAAGAAGAAGGCGACGTTATAGAGGCGATAAAGGTTAACTCAGAATACTTCTATAATTTTGCAAAAAGGAAGTCGAAAAACCATGCGACTATTGGACCTTTGAAAAACGAAGACAGTGCTTTATCTGATGATCTAACACAAATATCCGAAATATTAAGAGCTCAGTACGAATCATCTTTCAGTATCCCAAAAATTGACAAGCTGATATGCCATAGAAACGCGTTTTTTGAAGAGGAACTACAAGGGAAAAGTATAACGGACTTCAACTTTACGACAAATGATATTACACAAGATATAGGGAAACTAAAAGCACACTCAGCGGCAGGACCGGACAAATGGAATGCCACACTGATCAAAAACTGCAAGAATGCAATCGCTAAGCCTCTATATTGGATATGGAGACGATCACTAGACACGAGAAAAATACCGGGCATCCTGAAGAGCGCGAGCATAGTCCCAATATACTATATAAAGGAGGAGATCGATCGGAGGCCAAAAACTATAGGTCAGTGTCGCTTACATCTCATCTCACTAAAATATTTGAAAGAATAGTTAGACAGAAAATCTATGGCTTTTTGGAAACTCAGAAAAAATTAAATGATACCAACATGGGTTTCTGTCAGGCAAATCATGCCTATCACAACTAATGGAATAATACAACATTATTGATGCACTGGAAAGTAATGAAAACTATGATGTAATATACACAGACTTTGCCAAAGCGTTCAGTAGTATAATGGCAAAAGGCCAGAGGAATTTGGGGTGTTCTGAAATCCTGCCCCTGGAGGGGCCCCTGAAGGACTTCGCATGAAGGATGGTGATGGGGGAAATGATCAAATTGATCCAAATTCCTCGTCCGAAATGCCATTACACTACTGAGCGAGTAGTATAGCCGCGTTTAGGGAGGCAGTGAAGGACTTGGACTTCAGCCTATGATTCGTAAGATGCTCTCTCCAGTCTATGATGCACTCGTCCATTTTGCCGGTCGGACTACTTGTTCGACAAGTGTGACCATGGAATCATAATACATAAACTGAAATATATGGGAATAACAGGAAAAGTAGGGAAATGGATATATAATTTCCTTAGTGAGCGGGGGCAGGTCGTTACAGTACAAGTAGCATCTTCCTCAGAATCAGAGGTCCTCAGCTCAGTACCACAAGGAACAGTATTAGCTCCACTACTCTTCTTAATCATGCTAACTGACATAGATAAGGACGTTACTAGAGACAGCACAGTAACATCCTTTGCCGATGACACAAAGATCAGTAGAAAAATAAGAAACCCAGAAGATATAGGATCTCTACAAACAGACATGAACAGAAGCTACAAGTAGACAGAAGACAACAATATGAAGATATGAAGTTTAGCACTGAGAAATTTAATTTGATACGGTACGGAAAAAGGGAGGACCTAAAATCCATGGAATATTATACCCCAAATGGACAGGAAATTCAGAGAAATTCTAAAGCAAAAGACTTAGGGGTTGTAATGACTGATGATGCGAAATTTGAAACAAAAAATAAGATAGCAGTAAACGGAGCAAAGAGAGTAACTGGGGAGATACTGAGAACCTTTAAACGAAGGGATAGGAATATAATGATTCCTCTACTAAAAACACATCATACCCAAATTGGAATACTGCTCGGTCCTAACATGCTCATATAAAAAAGAAGACATTAGACAACTAGAAGGGATTCAGAGAAGCTTCACAGCCAAGATCAAGGGGTGCAAAGAACGAAATTACTGGGAAAGGTTACGCGAATTAAACCTATATTCACTGGAAAGGAGGAGAGACACACACACCATTATTTACACTTGGAAAATAATGGAAATGGAGAAACTAGTCCCTAATCTTACTCTGAACCCTGTAACCCCCCAAACAACAGTGGAAAGTAGAAAAAGAAGACTATGTCGTGTCCCCAAATTAAAGGCGAGGCAGGGAACATCCTTAACCTTAAAAGAAATAGTTTTGTTGTGAGAGGACCAAAACTGTTTAATCAGCTGCCCAAAGACCTAAGGAACTAGGGTTTCTCCTTCTCTGCAGCTTTTTTCATCCCGGGAAATACCGGGAATTCCCGGAAAAATGAAGCTAATTCCCGGGATCCCTGGAAATCCAGGAAATGGTTGTATATTTAAGAGAACGGTATTTTTTTTATTGTTCAGTGATAAAATACCCTTTTAGAATTGGGATAACCAATTACTTATGCCTAGATGACCACTTTTGCATTGTAATACTTGAATTGGGTTTACCAATCAGTGGTAGCTATTTATTATTTATTAAACATAATATTTATCATGCTATTCATCTGCAGGGGACAAATAAAAGGCTAAAATATTATATTCCTTTAATTATAATTAAGTGCATCTGCAAATAAAGACAGAAAAAGAAAAAGAAACTTCATTAAAAAAAAAAAAAAATCACTGGTCAACAAAGATTTTGTCACAGAGATATTTTTACTTGAACTATGTGTAATTTTTTACGTTGATTACGAAAATGAAAACAGAATTTTTCTATCAACCGCAGTTTTAGAGTGACACACGAATTTACATTACTTAGGATTTGAGTGAGAATAGGAAGGGGGCGGGGTCTGCCCCTTCCTCTTCCTCTGCTTATAAGTTGCTACACGTCACTGTTGACTTTCATTTGTCAGTTACTCATTTGATTTCACTCAGTGAACATCGTGCATTTTATTCGTGATTTTCCTTAATCATTTTTTGTGTCAGTGCGTTCGTATTGTTTCATGACAGAATGCCACGCAAGTGTGTCAACCATCCACACTGTTTCTGTTATGTGTGCAGAGAGTTAACACTTAAATTTCAAAGGCGAAATTTCACCCCTCTCGTCAAAAAAGCATACGAACTTTATTTTGGTTGCAAGGTAGGGGATCAGAACAAGACGTGGGCACCTCATATATGCTGTATCACGTGTTTAAGACTTCTGACAGGCTGGCTAAATGGGTCTCGTCAAATGCCGTTTGCTGTTCCGATGATATGGAGAGAGCCGAAAGACCATTTAACGGATTGTTATTTCTGCTTAACAAATATACTAGGCATTACTGCGAAATCTAAACATATGGTACAATACCCAAATTTACCATCAGCCATAAGGCCTGTTTTACATAATAAACATTTGCCAGTACCAAGGCCACCGGAAACGTGGAGTTTAGATGATGAAAATGAAATTGATGTACAATGGTAATGACGAAGTTCAACATGGTTTACTGACGGACGATGTTGATCCAATGTTTGAACCATCTTGTTCATCGACAGAGCCTCACTTAATATCTCAAGCAGACCTGAGCGAGCTTGTCTGTGATCTGAAATTGTCAAAAGATCAATCCGAACTTTCGGCTTCCAGGTTGAAAAGTTGGAATCTTCAAGAAAAAGGCACTAAGATATCTTTTTACCGCAAGCATCAAAGAAACTTTCTACCCTCTCATGAAAACCCTTGGCCAACAACATGATCCAAACGAATGGCGCCTATTTATTGATTCCTCGAAGCTGAGTTTAAAAACTGTATTACTCTATAATGGAAATAAATACCCTTCAGTTCCATTAGCACATGCCGTACATATGAAGGAATCACACGACAATATGCACCTGCTTGTGAAACATATCCAATATGATAAATACTCTTGGCATATCTGTGAAGACTTGAAAGTGATTGCACTTCTTCTTGGTTTACAACTGGGTTATACGAAATTCTGTTGTTTCCTCTGTGAATGGGACAGCAGAGCACGGGAAAGCCATTACTCAAAGAAATAATAGCCACTTCGACAAACGTTGATTCCAGGGCATAAAAATCTCACCAGTTCACCTCTTCTTAATCCAAAAAAGTTATTTGCCACCACTACATATTAAACTTGGTTTAATGTAAAATTTTGTTAAGGCTATTGATCAAAATGGCAGGAGGGGGGGGGGGGGTCTCTACTTGAAACAGAAATTTCCGAGGATCAGCGAGGTCAAAATCAAAGAAGGGATATTTGTGGTCCCGCAAATTAGAGAAATCATGAGAGACAGCGCGTTTGATGAAACTCTAAGTGAAGTTGAAGGAGCAGCTTGGAGAGCATTTAAAGTAGTGAACACAAATTTCCTCGGAAACTTCAAGGCCGAAAATTAAGAGTCACTTGTTGAAGAACTTCTCAAGGCCTACAAAGACGTGGGGTGCAACATGTCGTTGAAAATTCATTTTCTTGACTCACATCTCGACTTCTTCCCAACAAACTTAGGCGATATTAGTGATGAGCATGGGGAACGCTTTCATCAACAAATATCCACGATGGAGAAGCGATACCAGAGTAAGTGGAGCCCCAGCATGTTGAATGACATGACTACTGCTGGACATTGTCAAAGGATGGCCCAGAGGCGAAATACAAGCGTAAATCATCAGTAGCCACATTTTAGGTGAATTCAATATGCATTTTCTACTTTGATATTGCTATTACGCCTATAAATTAGTCCAAATTTCATTTTCGATTCACTCAATATTGGTGGGTGATAGAAAAATTTTGAGGCCATTTTTGAACTCAGCGGTAAAAAACCTATAAGATCCACTCATTTTTGTTCATGTAACAAATAAAAAGTTCGATTTTGTCGACCAGTGTATAAATATAATTTATACCTTTTATCTCAACATATTTTATTTTAAAATATTTAGCCAATACAAAAAATAAAAATAAAATAAACTTCATTAGAAAAAATAATTTAATCCTTTTATCTTAAAATATTTTATCTTAAATTATTTATCTTAAAATATTTAGAGTCAATCAACATTTTTAAAATAGCTTCTTAAAAAACATAAACAATCGATACTTCTATCACTAAGACGAGTTCTCAACTTGGTGATAAATAAACCTGCTGCAGAAAAGGCTCTTTCTGATTCAACAGAGGTTGGCGGAATGGTTTTCAGTGCATCAAATAAATTCATGATGTTTGAAGTTCTGTTCCCTATTGTCTCGAATAACTGCAGTTCTTGCTTCAAATGCTCGCTTAAACTCTGAGCAAGATGAGTTGCCTGCGATCGCTAGATAATATACTGAGACTCGGTTCCTAGTATTAATTATACGTGGCGCTAGCGACATTCCCTCGGCCAGTTTTTGGCATACGGGCCCACTTTTAGATTGCTCTAAGTTGCTAATGCTAGTAGGTGTTCATTTAAGACAGCAGAAAAGTAGAATAAAATGTGGTAAATATTATGCAGTTTTCTTTAATTCTACCCAAGAGCCTTCTAATAACAAAAGAAAAACAAATAAATCAATAAAAAATAAATTAAGTCATTTTAAAATTCCGGGATTTCCTGGGATATTTGTCCAATTCCCGGGATTTTCAAATCCAATAAAAACAGCCGGGATCCCGGGATCCTGGGAAAGAAACCCTATAAGGAACACGAGTGGCGTACCTGGCTATGTGAGGTGGAGAGTGCAAGGAACTAACTCACTACTTCACCAGGCCAACTCGAGAGGAGGGGCGACAAGCTTGACCTTCGTGAAATGAGGAATCATCGCGCGGAGCAGTTGAAAGATATATATATATATATATATATATATATATATATGATGCAAACCCACAAGGGTCATCATTCATTCATTTCACGTGTTTAATTGTGAAATTCATCCCATATATATATATATATATGATACACACAGACTGTGCATGGAACAAGGAACTCTTCTGGGATAATTAAATCCACAATAGTCCGAATAAGTAATGGTAAATGACAAATACCATAGTTTTTCTTTTTCATGATGCAAGCCCGACGTGGGCAACGGGTCTCTCGCAAAGAGGTCCCATAAATATAGCTTCCCTCACCAGCTATCTGCAAAGTAGACAGGATCCAGCTTTGGGACATGGATCCTGTCTACTTTGCAGATAGCTGGTGAGGGAAGCTATATTTATGGGACCTCTTTGCGAGAGACCCGTTGCCAACGTCGAGCTTGCATCATGAAAAAGAAAAACTATGGTATTTGTCATTTACCATTACTTATTCGGACTATAGTGGATTTAATTATCCCAGAAGAGTTCCTTGTTCCATGCACAGTCCGTGTCTATCATAAAAAACTCAGGGAACCATTCTGAGTTCATTCCCATATATATACACAGTATATATATATATATATATATATATATATATATATATATATATAATATATATATATATACAGTATATATATATATATGCTAAACACAGACTGTGCATGGAACAAGGAACTCTTCTGGAAAATTACATCCACTATAGTTCGAATACGTAATGATAAATGATAAATACTATAGTTTTTTATTTTTCATGATTGAAAGCCCAACGTGGGTACCGGGTTACTCGCAAAGAGGCTCCAAAATATAGCTTCCCTCACCAGCTATCTGCAAAGCAGATAGGATCCAGCTTTGGAACAGTAGGGCATATCATACTCTGGGTTCAGGGTTGAAATTTTGGAAAAACAAAGTGGCTAATATGTATTCCTATGTAAAAATTAATTCTAAGATGGGTTTAATATTTGCAACTTTTCCGAAAAATCTCATTTTCATGGTCAAAATTGCGATTTTCTGATTTGAAGGCTGCCTGACGCAGCCTCAGGGCACCCAAACCAAAGCGCGCAGCTGTTCTGCATATGATTTAGTCTAAAAGATGCTTTTCTGGCCTCATCCTTGCTTTCTTGCGTGTTTCAACACCTCTGGGTGCAAAAAAAATGTTTAGATTTCACGTAAAACTTAAAAATTTTAAGTTTTTCAAAAAATAGGCGCGGCTCACCAGCTCTACTCTGATCGAGTAGCGGGAGACTTGCCACCTCCACATATAGGTTTACACGGCTGTTCTTCCTGGATCCCTAAAAAGCGTGGCCTCATAAGATCTTATATTATGATCTTATGAGGACTTTCAGCTCTTATGAGCATTAACGATGGCTTCAGCCTCTTCATCAGCCACTCGAACCTGAAAAGTTCTTAAGTATGTCCTGATCCTGGCTCTCACCCACCCATCTCTCCTCTCGTGACCGTACACAGCTTGGGAAGCAGTTGAGACTTCCTGTACAGCTCTCTCGCAGGACTGAGTATGAAAAGAGAAAGCGTCCACTTTGAATGGAGTTTTCCTGAGATCCTCGAGCTCAGTCAAGGTCATCTTGCAGGTGAAAATAGGCTCGTAAATATTCTCTGATTCCCAGTTGAAGAGATCCTCAGGTGAAATGGCTTGCAGATTGACTTTTGGATTTTTATGGGGCCTCACTGTCGTATCACCAAAGTCTCTTCCTTCTCTGATCTTCTCTATCTGGCTCACAGCAAAAGTTCTCTGATGCTCATCCTCACTGCACAGGAATGAAGCCAGGATGTTCTCAGGATGTGCGTGGTAAGCTCCTCTTATCACTACAGCAGAAATAATGTTCCTGACCTCGGTAGTCTGGTTCCTCAGCAGCCTCAGGCTTGAAAAAACGTGTGCAGGAGGTGGTGCTTCACTTTGATGTCGTAGTACATTTTGAAGTAGAAGTTAAGGCAGAACTTCACGAGGACCTCGAGCCTCCTCAACACCTCCCCCTTCAGTCCGTGCTCCCTCATCCACAACAGCAAGATGGCCTGTGCAGTAGTGAGCCACCTGGATTGGTTCAGAGGTCCGCACTTGAGACCAGCCAACTGTGGACTGAGACTTCCAGATTTGATGGCTTTGATAAGAGGATAGCAGTTGTGCTGGCCTGTGGAGAGAGATTTGACTATCTCTACTGGCAGCCTATGATATCTTCAGTTCCTTCCACTGGTTTGAAGTTGAAGTTGACCTCAAGTTCATTCACTTTCTCAAGAAGTTTTCCAATAGGCCCACTGAAGCCTGACCGGGGAGTTACAGGGCCGTCCAGCTTGATGATTAAGTGCCTCAGGGGGAGCTCGTTGACATAGAGCTGACAGATCATCCAGTGGCACTTGCGACCCAGCATCTGGTAATTATATAGAAAACGGCGCAACCCGAAGTATGATGTAAAAAAACATTTTATTAGGTCAATTTCGATGTGCTGAAGCCAAATCTGTTAACCATTTGGTGTGCAAATGCTTCAAATTAGAGTAAATGTTATTTATATTTTACTCTTATTTTGAAGCATTTGCCTAAAAAATGGCTAACAAGCACATGAAAACTAACCTAACCTAACCTAACCTAAGAGTAAAATAACCACATGTTGGGCACGACAACTCAGAAAGCAAAACACCATGTTTTTGGAAAAATAGAATTGCTTCTTCATCATTTTCGTAAAACTTTACAATAGCTTCAATGTATCTAACAGAACACCCTTTAATGTTGGTATAGCAATGGAGTGTGAAGGGTGTTCTGTTAGATACATTGAAGCTATTGTAAAGTTTTACGAAAATGATGAAGAAGCAATTCTATTTTTCCAAAAACATGGTGTTTTGCTTTCTGAGTTGTCGTGCCCAACGTGTGGTTATTTTACTCTTAGGTTAGGTTAGGTTAGGTTAGGTTAGGTTAGTTTTCATGTGCTTGTTAGCCATTTTTTAGGCAAATGCTTCAAAATAAGAGTAAAATATAAATAACATTTACTCTAATTTGAAGCATTTGCACACCAAATGGTTAACAGATTTGGCTTCAGCACATCGAAATTGACCTAATAAAATGTTTTTTACATCATACTTCGGGTTGCGCCGTTTTCTATATAATTACCCAGCATCTTCTCCAATAGGGCTATGGCGCCTCCAGACCACCCCGTGTTGGTGTTGGTAGAGTCTCCTCCAATCATTACAAGGCTCTCGTCAGCTCCGTGATCCAGAAGCCACTTATGCAGGCCCTGAGCGATCTTATGAACAGGCTTTTCCCCTTCCTCAGGTTCCTCGGGAGTGAAATGGAAGAGGTACTTTCCTTGAGGCTCCCACGTGATAGTGTAATGCTCCTCGATCACTTTGCCAGGATGAACTCTCCCTGTCACTTCGTCATATTTCAACACCTTTGTGTTCCTATCATGCTTGCCATCAAAGAATATCCCAGAGATCTTCTCCTCCTCTGACCTCTGCGTGAGAGCTTCAACTGATGAGGCCATTACTTCCTCCTTGGCCCTCCAGACTTTCATGCCATCTATGGCCAAGTAAGCCTTGTCTTTAGAAAGATGACCGGCCTTACCGAAAAAAATGGCGTCCACTCACTTCTACTTCACAATTATAACTGGCGTAATTGCTCAGAGCCATCTATTGAGAGAATGTTGAACTTCGCCTTCTGCGTCCAAATGGTTACAAAGATTCAAATGGAGTAGATTTTTTTCTTATGTATGTATGTATTAAACCTGTTTAAGAGTTAAGCAAAGTTAATGTGTCTAAATGGCAACAAATTACGACAAAGGGTTAAAAATATGAGGTTGTGTTCAACTGAATATTCGGTATTTCAACATAGAACAGAAAACCGCAATTTTGAACATGATAACGCGAGTTTTGGGAAACGTTGTAGAAAAGAAACCCCTCTTAGAATTAAATGCATATTAGCCAGAGTGAAATTCGGACTCGGAAAATTATGATATGCCCTATTGGGACAGGATTTAGGGTTTACAGCTTATACCTTGCCTACTACATTCAGAACCTCAATATACGCAAGAAACTCGTTGCATTCACGTCGGATTGAATACATCAAAGAAAAAAAGGGTAACTATTGTATTTTTAGCCAAAAAGCAAAACTTAAACCTCAACCGGGACATTGAACGTCAACTTTTCAAGGCACATAACACGTCCGTTTAATATACAGCAACTCAGAATGGTCCCCTGAGAAACTTGTATGTTAAACACAGACAGTGCATGGAACAAGGAACTCTTCTGGGAAATTACATCCACTATAGTTCGAATAAGTAATGATAAATGACAAATACTATAGTTTTTCTTTTTCATGATGGAAAGCTCAACGTGGACACCGGGTTACTCGCAAAGAGGCCCCAAAATATAGCTTCCCTCACCAGCTATCTGCAAAGCAGATAGGATCCAGCTTTGGGACAGGATCTAGGGTGTATTGAGGTTCTGAATGTAGTAGGCTAGGTGTAAACTGTCTTACAGTGAACCCTGTAAGGGCTTTAAATGTCACCTCCTACATAAATATTGGCTTATACAAAACACTCTAAAACTGATTTTGCATTTCTTAGAGGTAGCTTCATATACAGGGTGGTCATAAATTCACTTTACAAATTCAATTAAAATTGAATTGGATTTGTAAAAATAATTTATGGACTTCTTTTATATTTTATATATATATATATATATATATATATATATATATACCGGGTGGACGAAAAAACCTGGACACTTTTGTTTTTCCTACAAATTTCAAACTAGTCAAGCTAATACACCCAAATTAGTACAAGATGTAGCCAATAGTATGGTTATCATGTGCTGAAAACCTCAGTTAATTACCTTTGGCCGTTTCTTAATTATACAAAAATTTAACTTGACGAGACAAACAGCGAGATTTTGTGAAGCTGACTACTCCCTTGGATGTGTCAGATGTTCGCTACAAAACAAGCAATTTGCGCATGCGCACCTAAGACAATGATGAGTGGCCACATGGCGAATTGGTAGGCTAGCAGTGTCAGTTTTCTTTAAGAAGTGTTGACTGATGGAATTTTTTCTTATTTTTTTTCCTTGTGGTGTTAATTAAAATTCTATCGTAATGGTTTTAAGTAAAGAAGACTTAGCTGTTATAAAGGCGTGTTTTGCCGAGAAGGGATGGAGTGCTAGAAAAATAATTAGGGAATTTCAGGGAAAAAATTGGAAAAGAAGTACAGTACAATACGTAATAAATAAAATTAGACAATCAGGGTCAACTGATAGAAAACGTGGCAGCGGTCGTCTGCGTACTGCTCGGACTCGAGAAAACGAAAGGTACGTTGAAGAGCATACGTTGTCGCAGGAAAATAATCCTGGTACTCATCTTTCGCAGAGAAAAATGGCGAATAATTTAAATATTTCGCGCAACAGTGTCCAAAACATAATGGAAAGTAAAGGAACCAGATCTTTTAAAAGATTGAGTGTCCCCAGAATAACAAAAGAAGCCATGGGAAAACGGTTAGAAAGGTGTA
This sequence comes from Bathynomus jamesi, assembly GCA_023014485.1. Taxonomy (NCBI): domain Eukaryota; kingdom Metazoa; phylum Arthropoda; class Malacostraca; order Isopoda; family Cirolanidae; genus Bathynomus; species Bathynomus jamesi. The sequence continues at coordinate 1,496,024 of JAJOZX010000171.1, read as the reverse complement.
ATTCTTTGTACATTAAATTTAATTTAGCAGACATTAAACGCATGTTTTTTCAAGATGAGTCCGACTTTACATTAACTGTATCAACAAATTGACAAAACAACCGAGTCAATGCATTAACTTCAAAATCGAAAATCCCGGCAGACCGTCTTTATCATCCAATTTCACGATTTTCCAAGAAATTAATGGTAATCTTGTGATGTTTCTTACAATGGAAAAACTAAATTATTCTTTACTGATCCACAGAAAACAAAAATGAACTCGCAAAACTACATTGAACACCTCGAAGAACTTTTACCGGAATGTCAAGACTTGTACCCGAACGAAGATTTTATTTTTGTTCAAGACAATGCACATTACACCATCTCATTCAGTCAAGGCAACCCAAGAATTTTTGATTCCTGAATTCATAAAAAGTGAAGAATGGCCACCAAATTCTCCTGACTTAAATCCTCTGGATTACTTTGTGTTGAATGAGTTGAAGTCATTGGTATACCATGGTTGCAGGGAACCATTTTCAAACCTGGAAGCACTTAGACAAAGAATTGAGGTTGTTTAGCCTATGGTGTCCCAAGACAAAATCAAGTCATCCATAGATCAGTGGAAAAAGAGAGTACTGGCCGAGTGGCCGTAATACAAGAAAATGGGGGGTCAATACAACATCGATTTCAATAGGGTAAGTTTTATACGAGTTCCATTGAAATTTTTAGCACATGATAACCATACTATTGGCTACATCTTGTATTAATTTGGGTGTATTAGCTTGATTAGTTTGAAATTTGTAGGAAAAACAAAAGTGTCCAGGTGTTTTTCGTTCACCCGGTATATATATATATATATATATATATATATATATATATATATATATATATATATATATATATAATGTTTAAAAATACAAATTGAGGGACAGATTTGTAATGTACCATTAGGAAGATCCTCTCCAAATACGTCCAATTTGGTTCGAGCTTTGTCACCGTAGGCAATATTTCGGCGCCCTGGAACCATGTTCAGTACCTCTTCCGACCTCTTTCTTGTGACGGTGACGTGAGATTTTAGGACTTCTGCGGTGAATCGTTTCGACCATCTAGAAGGCGAGTATTGTTTTTCGAGTTCCTGAACAGATTGTGTTTGGGTAATTATGTATATAGACACGTTCAGTCATTTTACACACCAAAATACATTTTTCTAGTAGTATTTGATGTGATTTGTTCAAATCTGACCTCCATTTCCCTCGGAAATGAGATCCAACAAAGTTATAGTGCTTTGAAATTTGGCTCATTTTCAAGGGAAATGGAGGTCAAAATCTAAGCAAAACTCATCAAATATTACTAGAAAAATGTATTTTGGTATTAATTAACCTAACCTTACCTAACCTAACCCTAAAACTAACATAAGTGGAAGTAGTAACCTAAAAAGCCTAAAACTAACGAAAATATCATTACTTAACCTAACCAATCATCAAGGGTGTACAGTTGACCTAACCGGGCATTCAGTTGACCTAACCGGGCATTCAGTTGGCCTAACAGGTTAATATTGGTTATTTCACCTAAATATCTTCTGATCTTTTCGTATTAGGCACTCACTGTCACATTTCGGGCAAGTTAAGGATGAGAGAATAACGCCGTAATTGATAAAAACATCCAATGCTTTCTCTTCATCTAGGGTACATGACGAGTCAAGTTCTCAAAGTCAGAAACCACACGAACAGCACGTCATAATTCTATCACAAACACGACCAAACTGAATCCAATTAGAAAAAAAAATAGACAGAACAGAAACCGACCAACTAATTAAGTCGCAGAGTAGCGAAAAAATAGCCCAATCAGGAAAAATATTTTTTGAAAAAAAGTACATTATAGCCAAAACAGGAAATATTCACTATAAAAATGTCATAATATTCAAATCTACATAATTTGGTAAGGACGCATCTGCGAACATAGTGACTTATATCAAAATGATGAGAAAATTATGCTTTAATATTTTATAATTATATTTGCTTTTGATATTCTGAACGTGACGATACTCATATTATCCTGTGTTTATTTAAATTTAATAATGCATTTGTGTTCAGTTTGCACAAATAAGTTCGCCTAAGAAAACATTTCTAAAAAGCATAAAAAATTACTAATTCGGAGTATTCCGATTTTTTTTAGATATTTTATTAATTTTGGTGACAGTAATAAATTTCTTAAACAAAACCCCAGTTATTGCTGATTAGTAAGTTTTTGCTTAGAAATATTGTATTTCTAGGCGAACTTTTTTCCGCGAGTGTACCTGCTAACCCGGTTGAAGAGTCTTGTATGAATGCCTCATTGTGTTGGGACTGCAAAATTGGGGATTTTTTAATAATATAAAATATAGTAAAATTTTTAAGATAAATGAAAACCGTAAGTTAGTGAAGGTTCGTCCCCCAATTATTTTGTCGTTGTTACACTCGTACATCTGGGAAATAAATGTGAGGATTTTACTCGGGTTATAGGATTACGAATTTGGTAACGAAAGCTAGCTTAACTTTAAGCCTAGCAGACTAGCTGGGTTAGTCCTATCAGCTTACGTGGATGAATTAGATCAGGTAGACCTCTTTCATACGAGAGTAGGTCTTGGGTCTACCGGATGTCAAACTACAGCCCTGTTTACGGCTTTGGGGCTACCATTTTCTACACTTCGAGTTAATTACTTTACCACACCCACTGAAACGATACGATACACAGTATACGCAAAACAGAGCTGGACGGTCATTTAGTATCCGAGTCCTATTTCTAGGCCTATCCTCGGTTTCCTGTGGTGTATTCTGGCCAATGAGTCTCGTTTGAAGTTAACGTTCTTCGTTAAGATTTATTGACTTTACTTTTTCTTTAATTACGTTAGTTTCCTATTCTAGACGTTCCACTTTCAGTGCCATGGCAACCACCTCGTCCATTGTTTTAAAATCATGCGTCACGAACGCAGTTTTGATACTCAACCGGAGACCAGCCAGAAACATTGACAGTAACAATGAATGACAGATTTTCTTGATGGTATTCTGGCCTACTTTTATTAATTCCCTTCCTACAATGTCAATTTTTAATGAAACATCATTCACACAGAGTTGACCTTGTTTTAAATGTATCAACTGCTGATAGACGGAATGCTCAGTAATTGGAGTGTGAAAGTTTTCGATGATAACAACTTTAAATTTCTTATGACTTTCCAAATCATTTCGGGTGGACAAATAATTAATCTTCAATTTGGCCTTCTACCAACAACTGTACTATCGCCAATTTGTCTTCATTATTCTAATTTAGGTCCCCTAAAAGATAGAAATGACATACTGAAATTTAATGATATACTCTAGATATACAGTAGCTAATATGCTGAACGAGTTCTTCGTTGCAATTTTCAAGGTAAAAGACTTAAGTGAAGTACCAAATCACCGGATTACGCATGGCCGTGACCATCCCTTAGAGATCATAATTTTTACGAGGAATGAGATGCAGCAACTAATTGGCAAGATGAATAAGTACAAATCACCCGGTCTCGACTTATTTCTTCCAAGGGTATTAAAAGTGGTTAGCCAGACTATTGCTGATGATTTAGTAACCATATTCAAACAATCATTCGAATTAGGGAAAGTTCTGTCATGATAATGTCACCTTACTCCTTCGAGTTACTTCTATAATATAAATATTTATATCATATTAACCTCCTGTTAATGTATTTACTAATGTCTTCCTTTAATGTATATGCTAATTGTTTATGCTTATTAATTAAGTATGGTGTTTACGTGTTTTGTTTCAAATGTACAAGTATGTTATGTTATGAGTTGAATAAAGCCTTGTTTACAGGTTCTCATTATTACTCACATCAATTTATTCAACTCATTTTCAATATTCAATATTCAGTCAATTTCAATTTAGTTCATTTCAATTTAAATCAATTAATTTCAATTTCAATTGAAGAACTCAGATATGGAACGCATACTCTGCCCTGATAAACTAGATGCTGATTCTAATTCACCAACTGCTGAAAAAGAGTACAAATACTGGCGGAAAACTTTTGATAACTTTATCATTGAATGCGGAGATAAGCTTTGTTGTTTAACAAAGTATGTATCAGCTGCGGTGTTTGAACACATTGCAGATGAGACAACCTTTGCTGCAGCCGTAGAAATACTAGAGAAGTTGTAACATGGGGCTATTGCGCCCACTTTTTTTAGTTTTTTTATGGTTAGTGAAAAACATGAAGCAAATTTTTTGGATTTTATTTCATGACCAAGTACGGCATTTTCAAGGCTGTGCCTGGTATAAAAAAAAATAGAAATATATTTTAAACTTTTCTATTAAGACAATATCTAAGACTATGGCGCATTTGCCCCATGGAATTACTTTAGTACAATAATTACAGACGTATTGTCTGCCTAACGTAGAGAGATGTTGCCAAACACATTGCAACAAAACAACTTTTTTTTATTGAATGTTGGCTTCTGAAGTTTTAGAACAATGTTAACAGCTTCAGTTTCAAAGAGGTCTCGATTGTTGGGTGGTGCAAATACGATAAATTCATAGTGGAAAATCGTTTTCTTTGATGTAAATCTAACTAGGACATAGTCTCCTTCTTGAAGCTGGGATTCTGGCTCTTCCGCGCCACATTCCGGTTCAACCTCGTGAATTGGTGAAATGCCACTCAGGGCATCATCATCATCATCATCAGACAAGGAAAGGTCATTAGCATCAGAGGATGAAGATCTACAGATCTACAGAAGCTAAGGCTAACAAAGACCCTAAGATCCACTCTAAGGCTAGCCCGAGAGAAAGGAAAGAGTAGGGGGTTAAGAGAAGAGAAGAAGGGGTTAAATAAGGAGCAACACCTATCATTCGTGGGTTAACATTCATTCAGAAAAAGAGGAAAAAGGTCTCACCATCATCATCCGCCGGCCACTGCCGACAAGTCAGAAAAATAGTCGGAGAAAATAGGAGAGGGGTGAAAGATGAAAAGAAGTAAAATAAGAACGCTTACAAACCATGCAAACACAGTCTTAACTCACTGTCATACCATGCAAACTACAAACATGCAAGTAAAGAGAGTTACAGACATGCAAGAAAGGATAAAAAAAAAAAAAGTAGGTACAGTTAAACAAAAAGTGGGTTAGTTTACGCTACGAGCTACATCTACGTTCGTGTTAGTCTAATTTTTTTATTTATTTTTTATTTTTTAATAATTAATTGCTGGCATCACACGCTGGCATGTCACAAGCTGGCATTCATCGTCAACAGATTCATCCTCGAGCACCACCACCAGAGCTCCTGTTGTTAACTTTCTTTTTTAATTTTAAACAACGTTAATATTTTTAAAATGTCTGTCAAGACGGTTCTTAAACACATTAACGCTGGTAGAATGAACGACTGACGCGGGAAGATTATTCCATTTATCAATTACTTTAAACGTAAAGAAGTTTTTAGCGATATTAGTAATGAAACGTCTGCCACGCAACTTGAATCCGTTATTGCGAGTATTACTATTATCGAAAGTGAACAATTTGTCAAAATTTACGTTATCGATGTTATTAACGATTTTGAAAACTTCAATAAGCTCCCCCTTAATCTCCTAGTTTCGAGTGAATACAAGTCTAACACTTTAATCCTATCTTCATAAGGCTTGTTGCGCAATGACGGAATAAGTTTCGTGGCACGACGCTGAACCCTTTCTAACCTATCAATATCCTCACGCAAGTACGGGCACCAAAACTGAACGGCATATTCTAAATGAGGCCTGACTAGGGACTTGTAAAGGGGCAATATAATATCCTTCGATTTAAATTCGAAATTACGCGCTATGAAGCCTAACATCCTATTCGCTTTTGCGCAAGACTCCAGGCACTGGTTCCTAACCTTTAAATCCTTAGATACGCGTACGCCTAAATCTACTTCCTCGTCAACGCTCGCTAACTCCCTATCATCCATCGTGTACGCGTAATTATTGTTGCGAGAACCTATATGCAAAACTTTACATTTGTCTACGTTAAATTGCATCTGCCACTTATCTGTCCACTCCATAATCCTATCTACATCGTCTTGAATCCTATTTCTATCGTCCTCGTTAACAACCTTACCGCCTATTTTAGTATCGTCCGCGAATTTTGAAACGTTACTAGTCAATCCTACATCTATGTCGTTAATGTAAATTACGAATAGCAATGGGCCTAACACTGAACCCTGTGGGACACCGCTACCTACATAACCACCCCGATTCACTACCATTAACTACGACCCTCTGTCTCCTAGCACGAAGCCATTCTTCTAACCAGTTAGCTACCTGACCGCGTATACCGTGCGCTTTAACCTTCGCAATTAGTCTCCTATGCGGAACTGTATCGAACGCCTTTTTAAAATCTAAATAAATAACGTCAGCTGCCCTATGCCTATCGTATTCGCGCACTACTTCGTTATAAAATTCTAACAAATTAGTTAAACAAGACCTATGGCGTCGAAACCCGTGCTGACTACTATTAATCAAATCTCTACTTTCTAAGTGATCGATAATACGATCCCTAACTACGGATTCCAAAAGTTTACCGACAATTGACGTTAAGCTAATGGGCCTATAATTGCTAGCTACCGCGCGGTCGCCTTTTTTAAAAATAGGCGTGACGTTAGCTAATTTAAAGTCTTCAAGAATAATCCCCGTTTCGAGTGACTGATTAAAGATCTTCGTTAAGGGGCCTACGATAACTTCTTTCAAATCTTTCAAATGTCTGGGATAAAAAGCGTCAGGGCCTGGAGCCTTGCTAACTTTTAGCCTATCGATACGGTACTTGGGTGAATGATTTCCTCTTTTTTGTTATTCCAGATGTTGATGTATGCTGGTTGATATCGTTGAGGGTCACACTTTTTCCAGGTGATACTAGGAGTCTTCTTCCCCGAGAAACAGTACCTGCCTTTGTAGCAGCTGACTTTCTAAGCTCTGTGAGGTGGGCAATCACCAAGGGACTAATCAAGTCTAGTATGCGCTGTTTGTTGAGTGGATAGATGCCAGTAGTTTGAAAGGCTTTTTTCACCATTTGGGTTGTACTGGTACCAGTATCCTGCATTACAGTGAGAAGATTCAGCAGAAGATGAGGAAACCACTGTTTGGGCAAGGTAGCATAATGCTTACCTGCACCAATCTTCCACTGGGTAAGAACAGTCCTCCAAGCTTTCTTCATAGGGCCATATATGCCGACATCAAGTGGTTGAAGATGTGTGCTGTTGGGTGGGAGGAATATAAACTTTATATTGTTCTTCTCACACTCTTCGATAATATCTGCAGAGAGATGAGAAGATAGGTTGTCCCCAATTAAAATTCTTGGCAAGTCATTTTGCAAATGTTTGTAGTATGGTAGAGCCACTTTTGTAAACCAGTCTTTGAAACAATGCGTATCGAACCAGCCTGACTTACTTCTATTATACCGAGCATTAACAGACCCACCTCTTAACCAATTGTCCATTAAATGCTCAGCACGGTAAACTACATAGGGATCTAAAAGTCTACCAGAAGCATTACAAGTAAATATCACAGACACTGATGTTTTGGATGTGTTCATCATTCGTTCAGCATGTTTGATGCCTTTTCTGTACAGCATAGTTTTAGACTTTGGATCATCTGAAAGATTAGTTTCATCATAGTTCACTATATTTTCAGAAGGCACTGCATTTACACCACTAGTTGCAAGATTATCAAAAAAATGTTTAATAGTTTCAGTACTTATAGCAGCTCGTTTACGAGAAATGTTTTGGCACATGCGCTTTGTGAGTAGTTGTGAATGGCGTTTCACAAAACTTCTCCCCCATTCAACACCTGGCAAATTGTCTTTGAATTGGGGTACACATCGGCCAGATTTGTCAAGGAATGACTTTACAAAAATACGGAGTTCTAGGTCATCAAATGCATAGCCATAATCACCTAGAATGGAGGCGTGCTGTGCTATGCTTCGCTCTTCTTCTAGCAAGAGTGCAGTCGGTCTACCAGCCATGATGTGTTTCCGAGCACCACTGAAATGATCACATAGAGTTCTTCTTGGTATCTGCATCTGAGTGGATACGCTTCGAATGCTCTGACCTTCTCGGATGAGCCGCAATGCTTCCTGAAGGTCATGGTCACTGTAGGTTTTGGCCTTCTTTGCCCCTCCCACAGGTTTATAGTTCCGGCCCATCTCAACAATTACCTAGATATTGACCTGGAAAATAAATATGGACTTTTAGGAAAACAATATAAAGACTTTTAGTTTGCATAACAACACAAAATGTCACTAAACCAAAAAAGCACACAAACATATAGAAATGATGTAGAAAGAAATAATATTTATACCTGGGCGCATTTAACCCAGACAAAGTGGGCGCAATTTCCCCAAGGGTAATAATTCCTGCTTCATATGGTATACAGAACTGAAACTTTAATCAAATCTACCTTAACATATTTATAGTTCATATGCAAAAAATTGGCCAGTTTTTTTTATTTTCCTTCATAGTTTGGCAATGTATAATGTTTCCGGTTAAATGCTTAGTTAATTTTGGGAGAAAAATTATTATACCAATTAAATAATCTTTAAAAATTATCTAGACAGCTGATTTGCCTTTCATATGTAAATTAGACATTAATGATGAAGTGCATACCTCCAAACAAAATTTAAATTAGGAATTCAATTTCTAATACTACTTTATATAGATTTAAACATATGTGGGCGCAATTACCCCGTGACTGGCGCGATTACCCCACTTTACGGTACGTAAAGAAACAAAACGAGAGTTTTGCAAACCTTCTACTTGCTACAAGACGTCAACAAGCTTCAGAATCATTAGATGAGTTCTTCAAGACTTGCATCGACTAAGCAAGAATTATGCACTAAAAGCTGTGACAGCCGAGGAGTATTGTATGGAACTGGTTCGAGTGGTTTTTAGAGAATCAAACTTTAACTCTTACTCAAGCATATGATCAGGCTAGAGCACTCGACTTTGAACAACGTAACTCTGAATTTTATCAGTCAACTGGTCAAATCACGGCCGCGACAACTATTTGTCCACCACTGGTTGAGACGATGTCAGCTGACCAACGAAGTGATCTTCCAATAGAAGATTCAACATTTGCTAGTACAACCATGAAGAAGCGATGTTGGTTCTGTGGGGGTACTATCCATCCTCGAGCCAAATGTCCGGCCAAAGACTCTGATTTTTCATCATGTGGCAAAACTGGACACTGGGTAAAAATTTGTCATTCTAAGAACAAGAAAAAGGTCACAGCATCGATCTTATCTCCTACTCTTTGTGCTGTCACGGCAGCGGTACCACAATGCCTGCGTTACAGAAGTGATAGTAAATGGACATCAGGCCTCGGGCCTTATCAATTCTGCCAGTTCTGACAGTTTTATAGATGAAAGGGTTGCTCAGAGACTTAAACTTAATATTGAGCCACTGCATCAAAACATTACTCTAGCATTGTCTTCTTTAACAGCTCCTGTGCTGGGAGTATGTACAGTGGACCTGCAGTTGAAAGGATGTAATTATCCTAGTACCCGCCTGGGTGTAATCAAGAATCTTTGTGGTGATATTATTCTCGGCATAGATTTTCAGAAGCAGCATTCTTCTGTTACTATTGTTTATGGAAAGGAGAAACCTGAGCTTAAGGTCTCCTCCGATATTTGTGAATCTGCTTTTAGCCTGGCAGCAGCAGACGTACCAGAACCTTTACTGTTTGAAAACATGAAAAGAAATGCAAAACCGATAGCTACTAAGTCCAGGGTATTTAGTTCCTTTGACCAAGAATTCATCGCTCAAGAAATTCATCTTCTCGCCGAGGGCATCATTGAGCCGAGTACGTCACCTTGGTGTGCGCAAGTAGTGATTATAAAAGATAAGCGAGATCGCCATAAGAAACGATTGTGCATTGACTAATCATCTACAGTAAATATCTATACTGATCTCGACGCGTATCCGCTGCCTAAAATTCACAGTATGATCAGAGATTGGCACAAAATATCATACTTTAAATGTAATTAAATACTAAATACATTACTTCCTTAAAAAAGTATTTGAATACCAAATACATTACATATTTTCAAAATGTATTTAAATAATAAATACATTACATAAAAAATGTATTTAAATACATTTCAAATACATTTTTAAATACTTATCCAACTATATCATGCCAAAATTTTCTCTAAAACCTATCTCTTGGTAACATTAGTTTATTGATATTATCATCTATTAGACTTTATAAACATATATGCATAACTCATAAGTATGGCAATTTTTTATTGACCTAAAAACAAAAACAAAATTGACTTTATTTTCCTCCAAAATTGACTTTATTGACCTAATAAATATGTACCATTAAATTGTCTAATTTGAATTATTGTAAAGCAATTTTCGTGATTACAAACTATTAGTTGTGTAATTTTAGTGATAAATTGTATAATCTATTTATAGATTGATACATAAAACTAATATATTATACAACACTCTACGAGTCCACATGCAGTCAGTTAACATCTTTAAATACAATTATTCCACATCTGCATTATACAACACCGCAATATAGTTTTTAACATTTTCGGATTTGAAGTTTGTCTTTGGCTAGGAGTTTTCGAAGAATCGAATAACTTCTTTCGACTGATGCTGAGGTAGGTTGACAGTTTTGCAGTAGAACGTATAATGATGGAGATATAGCATTCCTGGTCATCAAAATTATATCCTTGATATCATTTGTTTGCAAACGTTTTTTGCTATAATTTTTTATATTAACATAATCTTCTCCAAGATATATGGTATTGACCGCTTCGTATGCTTCTTTGATAGTAAAATCTGTGCTCTCCATTTTTTCTAAAAGGGAACATAATGAAGAGTACTGTTCTTGCAACGAAGAGCTGAAAACGTAACCCATCTGATTTGATGCCAGCTTTCGCTCTTTTAACGAGGATCCCGTTGCCCTCGAATCCTTCCACAATCTGTCTTACTTTTGGAAGATGCATTGCGTAATAAAACGCTGCATTCAACCAACTGGCCCATCTAGTAACGATTGGATCAGGTGGCTTAGATGATTAGAAAGATTTTGTATTTTGTTTCAGGTCGCAAATTGTTATCTGACAGTTGAGGCTAAGAAATGTATTTGCGAAATGTATTTAAAAATATGTATTTTCAAATAGCAAATACTCTTTTAAAGTATTTAAATACGTATTTAAATACACACCGAAAAAGTATTTATAAATACAAGTATTACAATACAAATGTATTTAAATATGTATTTAAATACATATGTATTTAAATACTGCCCATCTCTGAGTATGATCAATGATCTGGCAAAATATAAAATCTTCTCAACATTTGATCTCAAAAGTGCATATCACCAAATACGTATTAGCGATTCTGATAAACCCTTTACAGCATTTGAAGCTAATGAACTATATCAATTTACTCGTGTACCGCTTGGTGTTACCAATGGTGTCGCAGTGTTTCAGAGAGCTATTAACAAACTGGTAGAGGAGGAGAACCTCCATGATACATTTCCTTATCTTGATAATATCACCGTTGCTAGGCGAGATCAAAAAGAACACGATGCGAACCTCGCAAAGTTTATTGCTACAGCTGAACGTAGAAAACTAACCTTTAACAAATCGAAGTCGATAATATCTGCTACATCAATCAACTTACTAGGTTATCAGCTTGGGAGTGGTCAGATTAAGCCGAATCAGGACAGATTGAAGCCGCTGCAGGAACTTCCACCTCCTACAAATTCTCCAGCTCTCCAACGAGTACTTGGTATGTTCGCATACTATGCGAAATGGATTCCTGAATTCTCTGATAAAGTTCGACCCCTATATAAAGCTAAATCGTTCCCTTTAGACTCGGACGCAATTGCAGCTTTCAATAATTTGAAGAAACTGCTGGGCGAAGCTGCTCTCAGCATTATTGACGATGCCATCCCCTTCGTCGTAGAGTGCGACGCATCTGATGTGGCTGTGTCGGCTACTCTGAATCAAACTGGACGTCCAGTCGCCTTTATGTCCAGAACATTGAGCGGCAGTGAGATTCACTATCCTCCCGTGGAGAAGGAGGCGACTGCAATCATCGAGGCAGTGAAAAAGTGGTCTCATCTTTTAGCAGGCCGACACTTCAATATTGTTACAGACCAACGATCAATAGCATTCATGCTAGATAACCGCAAAAGAACGAAGGTGAAAAACGACAAAATACAAGGGTGGAGACTGGAACTTGCTTCTTTTAGTTATTCTATTCGTTACCGCCCGGGCAAGGAGAATGTTGCGCCTGATACTTTTACTCGGGCATTCGTTAATTATACCAGGGAATCGTTAATTATACTGCGTGTTTGCAGTTTAAATGTATATAATGTACGGCATGCGGGAGGTGCCCCCTTGGGGCATTGGTTTCTGCGCGTATGTAGAGGAATTACGGCATTTGATTGAGTGAGGCCCGTGGTGTAATGGTTATCATATCTGACCGGCAATCGGAAGATCCCGGGTTCGATTCCCGGGTGGTTACCTCATTTTTTCATTTGTTTCGTTCTCTCGCTCTCATCTTGCGCGGAATATTCTCCTATAAGCGTTGTATCTCTCTCTCTCTCTCTCTCTCTCTCTCTATATATATATATATATATATATATTAATACTATAAACACCCAGGAATGTCTGTCAGTCTGTCACGCTCGAAAAGAGAAGAAGATTCTTGATATACAGTATATGGGCGATATTTGTATTTTAATGCATTAGAAAAAGGCGTAATGAATTCTACTTTTAATTATAATTTTAAAAAGTGTAAAAAATATTTGCTTTTGCGTTCAGCTTTGAGCCGAAATTTAATCTGCGGCTAAGTTAAAAAATTTACCAAATGAGTTCTTTTTATGCACTTTCATACCGGTGCTGCAACCATTACAGACTAAATATTTTTACGGCTTTCAAAAAGTCTTCGAGTTGTCAATTTTCTTTTATATCAGAAATTCATTTAGCATTGTATCAAGATTTGTGAAGCTTAAGATTTTTATGGCTGCATTCTTTTCTATAGTTTTATTGACTGAATAATTGACTCCCCGGTAACTGGGGGGGGGGGGGGGGGGGCATGCGGCGCCCCAATTACTGAGGCCAAAGGCCCCAGCACCACGGGCGTAGCTAAATGGGCCCGTAGGGCCCACTTTAGCTAGTATATATATATTAATTTAGTGGTAATTTTTAGACAATGAAGCGTATCCACATTTTTTACCGATCAATTATAAATATCTATCACCAACCTTTGTGATTGTTAGTAACGTTATTTAATAAACACTGTTGGTATACAGCAGGACTAATTTAATTTTGTTGCGACATGTTTAAATCACACTGTGCTTGGGGTCAGGAGGGATGGGAAATCATTACGTTTAATCAGATAGCGACTGATTTGTGCTTGTCGCTCTGAATGTGATTGTCACTGCTGTGGGGGCCATAAGGAGGGGATGAGGGTACCATTACGTTTTGCTACGTCATCGGGGCTGCATTTCCGATGTCGCCTGGCGTGTGATGAAATTGTGTTGTGGGGAAAACAATGAGAAGGGATGGGGGTACCATTCGATTAATGTGCCACTGGGGCTGACGGAATTTAGTCGCTGAGTGTGTGTTCTGTGTTCACATCTCTTTGTGGGTGATATCTAGTTGAATTGCTACAGCTGAAATATTAATGTAATATTGTCCTTTTCTCTTTGCAGGGCCGCCTGTAAGGAACATCATGTCGTCTAGTCAAAGCTTCAACGTCGATGATCCAGAGCGTCTGTGATCATCAGTGTCCGTGCATCCAACTGAGATCAACTGGAACCTGTGTATCATCTGCCAAGAAGACAAGGCAGAGCAGCTAACACGTCCTTCACAGTCGAAAAGAACTGACGTTGGGAGTGGATACACTTCACTGGCAGAAAACCTAGTGAAATTCAGCGAACTGGGTCAACTTCCACAGACACTGAAGATAGAGAGACGGATGAAAGGTGCGGCATTGAAGCCGCCATGGTTGCACACAATGCACAGTATCACAAGAAATGCCAGCTCAAATTCAACAACACTATGCTGAAGAGAGCAGAAAAACGGAAACTGGAAACAGACGGTCATTGCCAAGATGGAGACGAAACAGGTGTGTACAAGCACATGAGGTCGGAATCCGTAATTTCTGAGAAGGGCGTCCAAGAAGCATTGTGCTTCTTCTGCAGACAAGCAGCTGGCGCAGAAGGATCCGCGCAGCATCAACCTTCCAGCTAGACAGCCGGGTGCGGGCCTGTGCTGAGATTATTGAAGACACACACCTGCTTGCCAGACTCAGTGTGGGAGACGTTGTGGCTCTGGAGGCTAAGTACCATGCCAAATGTTTAGTAGGTTTGTACAATCGAGCAAGGAAGGCAAAGGCTGCCGAATCTAAAGAAACTGCTCGCGAGAGGGAAATAGCCACTACTGTCTTCGCCGATTTGGTTCTATACATCGAAGAAACACGTCTTGGGGCGACAGCACCGGTGTTCAAACTGGTTAATATTGCTCGCCGCTACACGGCTATGTTGGAGCAGTAGGAGTCAAAGTAGATGGCAGAGTTAACGCGACACGACTGAAAGAACGACTCCTGTCACAGTTCCCAGACATGAGTGCCCACAAGAAAGGAAGAGATGTCCTTCTGGCATTTAATGACGATGTTGGTTCTGCGATTGCTAAATCCTGCGAGTTAGACAGCGACAGAGATGCGGTGTGCCTTGCTCGTGCAGCACAGGTGGTCCGCCGCCAAATGTTTCAAGAAGCCAAGCCCTTCACTGGTTTCGCTGAAGGATGCCAAGAAGAATCTGTTCCGCAACTACTGCTTTGCTTGGTGAGAATGGTCCTGGATGGTGCCAGTATTACAGAACACGTGACACACACGACGCATGTAGCACTAACCATCTCCCAGTTGGTGAAGTTCAATAGTGTCAAGCATAATTAGACGCCTGGGACAACAGCCTCTGTTAATGTCCGGTACATACCCTCTCAGGAGACACCTTTTCCCACCTACCTAGGGTTGATGGTTCATGTTCACACACGCAACAGGGAATTGGTTGACAGGCTTTTTCACTAGGGGATTAGCATCTCATATGACCGTGTTCTCCGAATCTCAGCACAGATGGGAGACAACGTCTGCCAGCAGTTCCAACGAGAGCAAGTAGTTTGCCCTCCAAAGATGCGCGGCAGTGTGTTCACAACTGCTGCTGTCGACAACATAGATCACAATCCAAGTTCAACAACAGCTAAGGAGTCCTTCCATGGTGCTGCTATCTCCCTATTCCAGCATCCATCCTTCACTGGCGAAGGGATTAATCGGAGTATCGTCATCGCAAAAGGGTCCGGTAAAGCAAGCGATAAGAAGATCGTCATAAACTTGCCGTACAATTATACTAACATTCCAACTGTCACCAGCACCATTACAAATCAAACTATCTCAACTGCTGATGTGGTGTCTCTGTGCCGAGAAGGCTTCCCAGAACAGAGAAAGACTGAATACCTGTGGCTAGACCACGTCAGACAGGCCCTTGAAAGGTCTAACGTAGAGGACAACACGTCTTGGGCTGCCTTTCACGCCAGCCGTCAGCCATCAGGAGCTCAAGTTATATGCCCCACTCCTTTGCTCCCACTCTTCCTTGAGAGAGCACACACAACCGCCATGATCCGACATTCAATGGATGTTGTGCGAAAATGTATTGAACATGTTAATCCAAGGCAGACACCAGTAATCACCGTCGACCAACCCCTGTTTGCCTTGGCCAAGCAGATTCAGTGGAAATGGCCAGAGAGCTACGGGGAAGACAAACTAGTGGTGATGTTTGGTGGTCACATCGAGTTGGCAGCCAGTGCTGGACTTACCTATAAGCTAAATAAGCTATAGCTTAGGGCCACACACCCTCGGGGGCCTCATTTTTTTAAATATATTTTTATTTTATCATTAGTTTTTATTCTTTAACACTAATTCATCAAAAATTATATATATATATATATATATTATTTTTTCTTTATCATTAACATTAATATAAAAAATAATAATTATAGTAATAGTTATTTTAAATTTTTTTACCCGAATTTTTTTAGAGAAGGGCCTCAAATTTCATATAGCTTAGGGCCTCAGCAGGTGAAAGTCCGGCCCTGTAATGGCAGCCCTGAAGATGGTGGGTGACTGGCTGCAAGGAAATGGTTGGGTTCATGCATTAGTGCAAGCCGAGATCGCATCACCAGGGACAGCTGATTTGTTCTTGCATACAGCCCACATCACGCGTACAAGACGAGCACACCAGGTAACCGCATCTGCACTATACATCTTACAAAAACGAGCATACGACAGAAGCTGTCAGATACATCCAGCTGAGGCAGGGGAGACAGAAAACTTTGAAGACTGGTGCCATAACAGAACACATGCATATCCTCAATTTCAGTATTGGGCAACCGTGCTGGAAATAGAGCTTCTGATACTCGTCTACGTGCATTCTCTACGGCAGGCATCATTCACCATGTATCTCGACGCCCTGACTGAACTCGCCCCCTGGTTCCACGCTCTGGATCGCACCAACTACGCTAGGTGGATCCCAGTTCACCTGAAAGACATGGCTGAACTTTCAACAAAGCACCCAGATGTGGCCGAAAAATTCACGGCTGGCAGCTTCACAGTTCAGAAGACCCAGAAAGTGTTCTCCTCAATCCCAATTGACCAAGCACATGAGCAGAACAACGCCCTAATTAAAGGGGACGGTGGGGCTGTTGGCCTTACGGACAACCCAAGTGCCCTTCGGCGTTGGATGATTGCTGGACCAGAAATCGCCGCGGCAATACAAGAGTTCCAAGATGGGCACCAGCACAGGGGAATGCAAAGTGACACACGGCACCACGATCAGACAGCCAGTGTGCAGACCGCATTTACCAAAGATGTCATCTCCCTTGTTAATGTGATGAAGATCTTAGCAACCCATTCGAGGAAGAAAGCGTGGACTTGATTGTTCGATTGTTCTCGACTCCAAGGAAACTGCAGGTCCTGCAGCGGTCGATGCTGTCCAGAAGGTGAAGATGATTGGTAAGGAGCAGTTCAAAACCTTCACCAGAGAGCGTCTGGTAGAAAGAACAAAGCCCATTGATGACATACGTCGCAACAAGCTGAACGTTTTTGTCAACTCCAGGCCGAAGACAGCAGCAAGTAAAGGGAAGCACCAACTGGTGTGTCTGAAAAATAACGTCGGACTCGTTTCGCGGCTGTACATTGGTTGCCAGACCAGGGACGGGAACCTAGAGGAGTTCTTTCGCCATGAGAACCAAGCATGCCCTCCAGCACTCTCTGATGATGGTAGACTGTGCTTAGGTACTAAGAGTGACCTACTTCAATGCCTAGAAAACCTATCTGAAGTCCATGCTGACGCTCCTGTTACAACCTGTATAGTTATTGATGGGGCTGCCATAGTTCACATGTTGAAGCCCGGTGCTGCAAAGAACTTTCATGAGTATGCTAGTCAGATATTCATTCCCTACCTGTCCACAAAACTGCAGCAAGTGACACACCTGGATCTAGTGTGTGACACCTACAAGCAGGATTAGCTGAAAGGCATGGCAAGAACAAAACGAGGACAAGGAGTGCGCAGACGTGTTGTAGCTGCAACTGCCATACCAAGAAATTGGCCAAGTTCCCTCCGTGTGGACTGCAACAAGATGGAGTTGTTTAGGTTCCTGTCTGAAGCTGCCCTCCGGTGGTTCAACATGGAGGGAAAACAGCTAATCATCACCGATGGAGAGAGAGTCCTCAGTAAGCCGCCACTGGATGATCTGGCATCACTCGCTCCATGCCACCATGAGGAAGCCGACACTCGCATGTTGCTGCATGTGTCACATGCTGCACAGCATGGCCACCGCAAGATCATGCTTCGGACGGTTGACACAGACGTTGTGGTGTTGGCCGTGTCTGTGGTACCGGAGCTGCAACCTGGAGATGAACTCTGGCTGGCATTCGGAACTGGAAAGGGATTTCGGTACTTGTCAGCACACGAAATAGCAGCTGGGCTTGGTCGACAGAAGGCTCAGGCATTGCCGATGTTTCACGCTTTGACTGGGTGCGACACCGTGTCCAGCTTTACTGGGCATGGTAAGAAGACTGCCTGGACCATCTGGGCTGTGTTTCCGGAATTAACAGCTGCGCTGCTGAGTCTCTTCAGCACCAATTACTGTACCAGAATGTGTCATGTCTACCATCGAAAGGTTCGTCATCCTCTTGTACGACAGAGCAAGCACCAGCTCTGACATACATATAGCTCGACAGATGTTTGCAAAGAACAACAACGTGCAGTTGATTCCACCAACAAGGGCAGCTCTAGAACAGCATCTGAAGAGGGCGACCTACCAGGGAGGTCATGTGTAGGGACAGACACTTCTACCAAATCCAGATCTCCCTTGCCCCACTAACTGGGGATGGACCAAGACTGGTGACCGCCTGTACGAACCACACTGGACGAACCTACCCGAGGCATCAAAGGCCTGTCAAGAGCTGGTTTCATGCAAGTGCACAAAAGGATGTATGAAGCGCTGCACCTGCAGAAAGGCTGAACTTCCATGTATGGCCTTATGTGCGTGTGAGGGGAATTGTTCTTCTCAGTAATGATACGTAGCATGTAGTTATGTGTTGTTGTTCTTGTGTAAATAAAATATCAATCAAATCAATTTGGGACCAAAGTCGATACTCTACGAGCATTTTGATATTTTTCAATTTTTTCTATAAACCTATAGATTGAAATATCAATATTCCCACTATCACTTATAAAGTAGATGTTACTCCTCTGACTGTAAGCTTCAATTTGAGACCAAAGTTGATACTCTAAGAGCATTTTGATATTTTTCAATTTTCGGCCGCCATCTTGGCCGCCATCTTGAAATATAAAATTTCGTGATGCCTCCATATCCAAATCTTTTTACAATCTATTTAGCTATCTCTGTGCCAATTTTCATGCTTGTATCAAAAAATGAACAATTCACGTCGATATGGCAGCTATGCCGCCCCACTACACCTAAACTGCAACGACAAAATACTCCGCTACATGTATAAAGGACGCATATTATATATTATATATATATATATATATATATACAGGGTGTCCGAGAATTATCTGTACAATTTTTGGCTGTTATTAAAAGTCAACCATGAAGTGTAGAAATTCCAGTTTATCCCATTTTACAGAGAATCTCATTAAGTTTTTTCTGATACCAAGTTTTGACAAGTTTTTTAGAAATTCCAGTGTGTCCGAACATTATCTGTACAATTTCATCTTTTAATAAAATTCTTGATAACACACGTAAAATTCTTAAACAAGATTATTTAGAATCTGTACTTTCAAAAGTTTCTTTTATTAAAGTAACGTTGTTACAAACATTCGATATGTGCACCATTAGTGATTCGCAAAACATCCAATCGATACTCCAAATGTTGCCATGTACGCTGCAGCATATCCACATCAATTCGCTCAATAGCAGCTGTGATTCTTGCTTTTAAATCATCAATGTCTGTCACCCGCGTACATTTCTAAAAAACTTGTCAAAACGTGGTATCAGAAAAAACTTAATGAGATTCTCTGTAAAATGGGACAACACTGGAATTTCTACACTTCATGGTGACTTTTAATAACAGCCAAAAATTGTACAGATAATTCTCGGACACCCTGTATATATATATATATATATATATATATATATATATATATATATATATATATATATATATAGTATTATATATTATATTATATATAGTTATATGCATATTATATATAGTATTATATATATATATATATATTGTATTTATTATATATATTATGATCGGTCTCCTCTCGAAAACTAGACGTGCTAGAGGAAAACCGAAAACAGATTTGGAATCAGCGTCCCAACAGCTATCTAACCCACCCATAATTATATTTAATGAAAAATACTTGTTGGCCAGCGTATTCAGATGTGATTAAACATAACTTTGATGTTCTGAAAACATTATGAATAGAGCTATAGAGGCTACAACAAGCATACTCCACATAATGTAGAGTATACATAGCAAATGGTTATACTGTATGTATAAACATAGTTGCTAACGTACTACTAAAATAGATGAACTTATATGCTATTCTAGACCAAAGATTCAATGACACTCTCAAAACAGACACCATGATATTTTAGTGTACGTGTATTAAATTCTTGCGTGTTTTTTTTAATAATTTACAGCAAATGCATTTATCGCTTCACTGAGGTCAATGAGAGTTGCTTCCTCACCAGGGGTGTAGTCGAGGGGTAACGCGGTATAACGACGTTATACTCCGGCAACGGTGAAGAACATATCAAATCCCAAGTTTCTGAGCATCAACGGACCACCACTTCATCAGTTTCAGGCGAAAACCTACGTGACTTCATGGCTAAAAAGACACCGATCTGCAGATGATACGCGTTCCAGACAAGTTTCAAAGAAGGAAACAGACATTCGTTGTGTATGGAGCCTATTGTAGACTATATGTAACTGTAGTATCTACTATATCACTATGAAACATTATACCGTATACATACGACTGATACGAGTATCTATATGTGTGTTTTATTCAAATTAAAAGTAACTAGAGCATGTACTGCATTTGTAGTTTTATTTAGTAAATATATATTTTTTATTTTCGAATTAACTTTTACTATTTTTATGCAGTAATTGTTCTATGAAACGCTCTATTAAAGTTTTGTCGGTAGCGTTACCCTTCCTAAAATTTTAGGACTACACCACTGTTCCTCACACTCAACACTTAACTGAACTAAGTCAGCCAGACGCATATCTGTCATAGTGGACCTCAGGTGAGATTTTATCTCCCTCAAAATTATCGCACACGTCCTAAACAAGCCATTATAGTGTTTCAGGTGAAATCGTGGTGAAATGAAAAGATGTATACTGGGCTTTTGCCCGAAATCTGTGGGGTGATTGCCCGAAAAAATTTAGTCGGGCCTGATTTGAAGTGGTGGAGGCAGAAGTATACTTCTGACTTAAACTTTTATTTTTCTCAAAAAAATGGGGGGCGGAACCCTCCCCAGGCCCCTATAGAACGACGCCACTGCTACAAGTCACAAATAGACTTTCCTAAAATCAGCACACTGAGCCCAGATTGCAATGACGAGAATTGAGATACTTGAGGGAGTAACTAATCTAGCCTCTTCTTTGAAGTTTGCTAGGAGGGTAGGGGTGGGGGTGAGGTAAGCTAATATATCTTTTTATGGGGCTATATGCTGCGCATATTAGTGATGTGTTTATGAAAATTAGGAAGTGGCCAGTTAGAAAAAACAATTTATTTATTTTTTTATTTTTATTTATGTGAACTTGTGACTTAAGAAGGGTGACCAGAGGAGAGGGCGACAAAAAATATTTGGGGGTGCAGGAGTCCCCCGTGCCCCCCACCCTCCTGAGGCGCCACTGCACTTGCCTGCCATGTTAATATGTCTAAGAATAGAGTAGAAAATATTTTGTAGAAACAATTTCATAACGAAGAAAAAAAAAAAACCTTAAAATGCATGGTATGGATTAGGTGAGGTAGAGTTGTGTTTCTGCCATCACGATTTCTTTTTTTCTCTTCTTTCTCTTGGCTGGCTGCACGTGACGGGTGAGGGCATGGTGTGGAAAATCTGATTTCTGTTCTTAATTCCTGTTTCCAACCTTTTCCTGTTGAAGCATTTTGTCAATTTCCCGTCGTGATGGCTTTGCCCGTACATGGATGTAGAGATAAAAAGTTTAACCTTTACCGCTCTCTCAATCCTTTTGAGGCTAGCCTGAAGTGGGTCATGGGGTCTTTGTTGGACCGATACCTCGGTAAATAAAGCTGTAAGTATTTTGTATAAAATCAAAACCATATGTTTCAGGTTTTAATGACGATACCAAGTAGTTGATATAAGATCAGCACAAATATATTATTAGTTAGTTTATACAACGGTGATATGTAGTATACGATCTCTATGTGTGCATAGCGTAACTGTAGAGCTAGCTTATATATTCTCCTCTTTCCTGTAAAATTTCTTGGCTACTTTTCCAAGGTCAATGTATTTTCTTCAACTCAACTTATATTTCTGCCCGGAATCGTGCAAAATTTGTTCTTCGACTCGACAAAAACTCCTTCATCCGACAAAAATGTGAAAACCTATCCAATTCTAATTCTTCTTGCTCTTTCTGGCATCCAGCTATGAACATCTTCAACAACTTTACATCCTCTTCTTTCCCTCATCTTTTCCATTCCGACGGCTCAGTTGCCGTCTCTTCTCCTGAGAAAACTGAATTCTTCGCTCAAACTTTCGTTTACATTTCAACCCTGGACGATTCTGGTGCTGTTCCTCCATCTCCTCCTCCCTCTGACTTTATTATGTCTGAAATTAGAATTTCTTCCAAAGATGTTCTTTCTGCCCTATCTGGGCTCAACTCTAGGAAAGTGTATGGTTCTGATGGTGTTCCTCCTGTTATTCTTAAGAACTGTTTCTGTGCTAACACCCTGCCTAAGGCAAACTCTTTCATCTTTGTCTCCCATCTGGTACTTTTCCTTCCTGCTGGAAGTTCGCTTTCATTCAACCTGTCCAAAAGAAGGGTGACCGCTCTCAACCCTCCAACTATCGTCCAATTGCTTTGATTTCTTGCCTTTCTAAAGTTTTTGAATCTATCCTTAATAGGAATATTCTTAAACACCTCTTCTCACAATCTTCTTTCAGATCGTCAGTATGGGTTCCCAAGGGACGCTCCACTGGTGATCTTCTTGCATATCTCTCTGACTCTTGGTCATTCTCCTTTTGGGATTTCGGTGAAACTTTTGCTATTGCGCTAGACATATCAACAGCTTTTGATAGTCTGGCACAAATCTTTAATTTCAAAACTGCCCTCCTTCGGTCTCTATCCTTCTCTCTGTGCCTTCATATATACGAGCAAGTGTGACTCGGGTTACATATTACTTATTGTAATTTTTTTTATGCAGTTCGGAGGGGACAAGGGCGAATGCCCACAAAAGCGCTTCCCCCCCCCACCACCACCATAGAAGAAGAAGAGAGCCAAAATCAAGGTTCAAGGTTTTCAAGATGCTTGGAAACTCTGCATTTAAAAGATTGGAGGTCATAGAGAGGAGGAAAGATGGATTGAGGAAGATTGTTCCAGAGTTCACCGGTTGAGTAGATGAAAGATTGAAAATACCGATTAACTCTTGCGTTAGAGAATTGGACAGAGAAGGAATGAGAAAATGTAGAAAGTCTGGTGCTGCGTGGTCTCCTTAAAGGAGGAGGCATGCAGTTAGAGAGTTCAGAAGAGCAGTGTCCGTTATGATAGCGATAGTAAAGAGAGAGTGAGGCAATATTGCGGCGAAGAGAGAGAGATTGAAGATACTCATTAAGAGGTGGGGAGTTGAAAAGACGAAAAGCCTTTGATTCTACCCGAGTAGTATACCCGCAAGAAGAGAGACAGAAATGGATCAATTTGAAAATTACCCCCCTCACTGTCCTTCATGGACCTTCAAAAAAAAAAAAAAATTAAGAAAGGATTGAACCTCGCCTTCCTTCTTGAAAAAAGTTCTTTCATGAGGCAAACAAGAACAAACATGAAAAAACATACATACATTCAAGTACTTCCTGTTCAGGCAAATTCCGCCAGACAGTAGAAATGAAAACGAATATCTGAAAGGTTTTAATAGACCTAACGAAATTGCGCATTAACATCCAATTTTCTTCTGTTAACAAATTGCGAACAATACATAAATGAAAATCAGATTGAACATATTTTAAATCGAAAAACAAGTTCTTTGTTTAAGATCTGTATTATGAAAAATAAAACTAATATTGATTATTATAATTTAAATAAATTAATTTCTCTCTTTTTTAAGGGAAACTGGCTTATTTTCAAACGAGATGACCTTCAAATACAATATATACATATAGTACACTCATATTTGTTTATTTATTTTTAAATATGTAGTTTTCTGTTATTTACGCTGATATATACCATTACATTCACTTTCACATGCTATCTTCTGGTATGTGAATTAATAATTTTACTATACAGCAAATTTCGTTATAAAATTGCATATGCTAAAAAGAACATCAAGCTGCGTAACACAGCTTTGAATCTGAAGCATCAATTCTGTTATCCTCCGCTAAACATCCACTTAAATATTATTACTAATATTGATTTATTGTTATTATTACATATATATATGTACACGTGTTAAGAGTATTTAAATTAAATATATTGATTTCAATTCCCTTCGTAATAAAAGCATCTGGCAACTATACCCCCAATCTTGCTATATATTTCTCTCTAATTGTTTTCAGGTTATTTGTTAAGTTTAACTTTCTTCTAAAGACTATTAGCTGCAACTAATCTTGTTATTATTATTATTATCATATATATATATATATATATATATATATATATATATATGCAAATAACTGCAATGACCGCGCAGTATATAAATGAATAGAAACGACATAAGTATTAAGGAACGTTTCTGCACACGAGGAGGAGAGATAACGAAATAATGAAAAATGAGGCGAACTTCATTTTTCATTATTTCGTTATCTCTCCTCCTCGTGTGCAGAAACGTTCCTTAATACTTATGTCGTTTCTATTCATAATATATATATATATATATATTATATATATATATATATATATATATAACATCCAAATAAGTAGGTTCGGGTAAAAAAAAATTTCTTATTAGATGCAATTAAAGAAAACGGGATGTCAAATTTATGTGGGTTGTCATTTTTAAATAGATGCAGCGGGAAATAGGTATTGAAAGTTGAGAGATTTTTCATTAAGAACCTTTCTACTTGTAGTTATAGTTAGGACTATTCACATTACTTTAATTATCATTTCTCTAATTTAACGGCTGTTCACAATTCCTCATAATTCTCATAATAAACGTATTTGTTTTCACACCAGTCAGGCCACTGTTTACATCAATCACACAGAATGTTCATGCTTATTGTTTTTGTCATTAGCTGTACCAATCATGTCTTTACAGACTGAAGCCTACCGTTACCCAACGTTTAAAATGTTATAATTAATGCTTTATGATATCAGATCTCGTATAAAAAGCATTATTTTCTGTACAAATGGCCACAAAAATACTTTCAATCCTAATATATGTACGTATAGTATGCAACATACGCCTTTTCACCTGTATTAAAAACGTAAAAGTATCATCATGCGATCTTAGTTTCCGCAATGACGTGAGCCCTAACATTTAATTTAAAATTATTTAACAGATCATTCGAGGGAACTGTACATCGATCTCATTAGAACTTCTGACTCATAATAACCCGCTATGCATATTTACAAGAGTCGAATTTAAATAAATATATATATATAAGGAGTTTGTATGTGGCATTCCAGCAGAAGGCAGGAAGTGTCTGAACCCTGTTTCTCCCATCACTGTCCTCTTCATCTGGCCTTTTACATGCCACGTCTACCCTGTAAACAGTCCAGCATACTCTCAAACACGCGCTTCTCACTACAGTATATCCCTTACTACACACGCATGCATCTTACACACTACACAGTCTTTTCAAAAAAGGTGTAATTTCAATAGTTTCGGAGATTCGCGATTGGCCCCTCCTTCCTGCCTGCATCGTATATAGTACCAAGCAAGTCTCTCCACAGTTTACAGGTTTCCTCATTGTCTAAAATTTATAAAGTTCTCTCTTATTGTTTTCCTTATTGTAACGGACATCACAACCGAATTTAAATAGTATTTAAGTATTATGTCGAGCAACATAGCTAGATAACCCCGCCACAGCCTAGTTTCTTTGCATAATCATGAAACAAGA
Source organism: Bathynomus jamesi (assembly GCA_023014485.1). Classification (NCBI taxonomy): domain Eukaryota; kingdom Metazoa; phylum Arthropoda; class Malacostraca; order Isopoda; family Cirolanidae; genus Bathynomus; species Bathynomus jamesi. The sequence continues at coordinate 1,470,202 of JAJOZX010000171.1, read as the reverse complement.
TTATATATATATATATATATATATATATATATACACGGCAAAAGTAGTTTGAAGATTTATTCCATCACACGACTGATTATAATTATACACTTTAGAGGAGTTTGCAAATTGCATATACTTAGACAAAAAGTATTAGATCTTATGATGATTTCATGTCATTATCAGCATGCTTCACTGTCCTTTCAGTCATTGTGACCGTAGAACGTACCAGAACTATGGTCTTGACAAACCACAATGTGTTAAATTTAAATATTGACTTATTGTTATTATTACATATATATGTACACGTGTTAAGAGTATTTAAATTAAATATATTGATTTAAATACATTTCGTAATAAGAGCATCTGGTAACTCTACCCCAATTTTGCTATATGAAAATGAAAATGAAAAGGTTTATTGCCAGACTATAGTCCATATGGCAAATATTATTAATACAATGACAGTTCATACACTAAGGGTAGAAATATATACAATTGATTAGAAATAATACTGCACTGTCGAAGTTAAGTGGAGCTACAGACAGACAGACGTTTTCGTACCAAGAAGTCCATAGCTTAGGCCTTAGAGGATAAATGGCAGGACTCATGGATAGCTTGGATGATCGGGTTGGTTGATTTTTTAATTCTTTGCATTAGAATGTGTTGAGCACGTCTTGTTACCTCCGGGAAGCTCGGGACATTGCGGGTAGCAAACATTTGCGAAGCTGAGCATCTCGGGGGTAATTTATGTAAGAGTCTAAAAGAACTGTTGTACAGCAAATTTAGGGTACTGCCAGAACCTTTTTTATAATTCACACAGAGCTGCAGACCGTATATATTACTGCAGAAAGTACGAAAGAGTGTGTCTTTAGCTTCACTTGTACAGAAACGAAAGCTCCTTATGGTCATATTCGCTTTAGCATACAGGCTTCGAGACTGTTTTCTTATATCCGAGTCATCACTCAAGGAGCTGGTAATAGTTTGACCCAATTACTTAAACTCTTGTACTTCCTCAATTACTTCACCATTCATTTTAAACCTTATGTGAAAAATGCTCTGTATCAATTGGTCCACAATTAACCCACCCCTTATATCCACAGTCTAACTATAGAGTAGATTAAGTCTAGCCTTGTAGGGGTCAGCCTAGAGATTCCGGAAATGGTCCAGAGCGGGCAGATAAATTGAGGTCCACAGTAGGATTCCTCACCAAATTAGGTTAGGGCAATCTACCTTCACCTTTGTTACGCTATGAGTTGATGCTAGGTCTTAGGCCACAATGTAGGCCTAATTTGTCTGACCCAGCTTAATTTACTGCGTTTACTTCTAACTGGGTTAAAAACACAATTAGTCACTTACTACTAGTTATTAGAGACCCTTTTCCCCTTTTGTTTAATTGTTGAGAGCGTACTTGCTGGTGGGGATCTTTTTTCCGTTGTTTGTTCTTCCCCCTTCCCTCGTTCCGTCTTGTAACCCCGTTCCTCGTTTTCGTTCCCCCTTGTCCACCTTTTCGCTGGGCTTTTTCCACCAGCGACCTCTTGGTTTTTTGGTTGGTTGATCGGTAATGTATATCTATTACCGAGCACGCTCTTGTCACACAGTATATAAATACTAGTGTGGAGAATAACTCTGGTGAGCAACCAATTGGTTTCATCCACCCAGTTATTGACATAAAAGGAATTTAATAATTGTTCGATTAACTACCTACCTACTCAGTGAACCATTTTCGTTACATCCCAACTACCCACACATCAGTTTTCCATATACTGGGGGCCCCGGGAGATAAAAATTTTGGTGTCAATGTCACCAATTTTTATGTCTGAGTATAGACTAGCTAACTATTTGACTGTAAATGCCTGTTAATCTGATTAACAGTGACTATCCTCACCATCTCATGGAGAAGATGTAGCATTTAATTAGAAGAGAAAATATACATCCATAAGATGAAACTGTCTATGGTCTTTACCATAAGAAAAGGAAAAGTGAAAGTTAGAAGATAAATTACAATTCCCCAGCATCTATTTTTTGTTGTAAAACTAGTCGCGCCTTTAATGCTGTTTGTCGCTGAGGTCATGTGTCTGTCAATGTTGTAGTAGGATGCGTTACCACTCCTACTGTCAAAGGAATAGTTACTGGAAGTTCAGTGTCTCCAGTTGTTACTGGCGGTGGAGAAGGTTCTCCAAAGTCCATTGTTTTGGGTCCAGGCTCTAAGGGGTACAAAAGAGAAATGTCTCTTGTTGTGTCACCCGTTGAAGTCCTTAATTTGACCACTCTTGTTACTACCCCGTCTGCCTGGTCTGAGTTCTAAAACTCTAGCCAGAGGCCAGTATTGTCTTGGAGTACTGTCATGTATGAGAACAAGGTCCCCTACCTTAATTGTGTCAGACCAATCCTTCTTAGTCATTTGGTTATGTCTCTCCCTTAGACCCATCAAGTACTCAATTTTCCGCTGTTTAATGAAATGAGCTTTAACTCTAGTTAAATGTTGTAACTTAGTCTGGAGCTCATCATGTCGTTGAGTCCAGTTTGGGTCTTCTGAAGAGTCTATATAGTAGTACGGCAGGAGACTAACTTGTTCTCCCCGAATCAAATGATTTGGAGTTAATGGTTCCGGGGTCATTAATGTTGTCACTTACATAAGTGAGTGGTCTATTGTTAATGATGTTCTCAATCTCAGCCAGGAGAGTGAGCAACTCAAACAAGTGTATCTGTTTTTTACCATTTGCTTTCTTCAAGCAGTTCTTTACTGCTTGTATATTCCTCTCCCAGATAGAACCATACCAAGGAGAGGCAACCGGAATATACTTCCACTTTATGTTTGAATTTTGTATATATAATTGTGTGAATTCATTGCTTAACAAATCGTGGATGACTTGTTCACCAGCCTTGAAATATGTAGCATTGTCAGTCCATACTGTCTTGGGTACTAAATATCGTGCACAGAATCTCTTAAAGACAGCAACAAAAGACTCTGCTGTAAGGTCCTCCACAACATCCAGATAAACAGCTCGTGAGGCAGCACATGTAAACAGTACAATGTACATTTTTTGTTCAGTGTCAACCAACCCCACAGTCAATGCTCCTGTATAGTCAATGCCTACAGTCTCAAAGGGTCTGTTGAGAGTAACTCTCTCCTCTGGCAAAGCAGGAGGATTTGGTATCCTATAGGGCCTAGCATGAATACGCCTACATGTGATACACTCACTCAGGACTGTTTTAACAGTGATCCTTCCCTTGGGTATCCAATAAGTTTTTCTTAATGTAGTTAGTGTCTGTGGTACCCCATATGATGTACATCATTGTGTGTGTTTGCCTGATGATTAATGTTGTCAAATAGCTAAATCTAGGTAAAAGGATTGGTTGTTTGCTTTTGTAAGACAGTTTTGATTTGTCTAATCTCCCTTTACACTTTAGATGGCATTCCTCATCTCTGAACAAATTTAGATCCACAACTACTGATGGTACAGGTTCTTTTGTTTGTTTCCCATTAGTCAAGAATTCTAACTCTTTATTGTACTCCTTTTGTCGTGCATGCGCTATCCAGTACTTGGTTGCAACTTCTGTATAATTATGATTGTTTTTATTTAGCTGATTGTTTATTGTAGTTAAACAGTTGTGAGCAAACCTCAAACAGTAAGCTGTGACCCTGACAAGTTTGCTGAAATCAGAATAATGTTCATAATTAGTGATTGGTTCAACCTTTTCATTTGAAAAGATTAAATTTAATGTCAAGTTAACTTGTTCCACAGGCCATTGGTATGTATTACAGAGCCACTTAGGTCCCATGAACCAAGTTTTGTTTGACTTCAACAACTTGTAGGATAAACCTCTGGTCAGAAAGTCTGCTGGATTTTGTTTAGTTGGAACATAGTGAAAGTTTACTTGTAGTCTTTCATTAGCTTCAGCTATTTCTTTTAGCCTATTTCTTGCAAAGATATTCTTACTATTAATGCTAGCATTCCGTATCCAGGCAAGACAAATCTGACTGTCAAGCCAGATGTGGATATCAGTTATGTTCACAACATGGTAAGCATCCTTAAGCAATGAATTGGTTTTAATGGCTAACGCAGCAGCCAATAGTTCCAGTTGAGGTATGGTTCGGGTAGGTTTGAGGGGTGCAACTTTCCCTTTTGCATAAATTAGATGATTTTCTGTAGGACTTACAAGGTATGCACAGTACCCATAAGCATGTGTGCTTGCATCAGCAAACACATGAAGTCTCTGTGGCTTATCCCTAAACCCACAGCACCTTTGAATTTTAATGTTCTGCACTTTTGTTAAATCAGCAGCTAACTTCTTCCAAAATTTTTGCTATCCATTTGTTATTGGATCATCCCACCCAACATTTGTCATCCAAACTTCTTGGAGGAGAATCTTTGATTTTATTGTTGAAGGCAGGAATAGACCCATGGGGTCAAAATTTTTTGAAGCCTCTGATAATATTTGTCTTTTAATATTTACTTCCTCATCAAGTTTAAAACCTTTAGTACAGATTGAATCATGACTGATAGAAGATGCGTCCAAATAACAGTTCATACCTAAAGTTTTAACTCTGTCTGATGGATCAGTAAGACCATTATTATCCTTTAAAATCTTTTTGTTTAATTCCTCATCATTTGAAATCCACGCACTAAGTTCAAAGTTACCTTGTTGCATAATGTTTTGAGAGTGTTCATAGACCTCAGATAATTCAGATTTTGTTGTTGTTGAGCCTATTAGATTGTCTACGTAAAAATGTTCCTTGAGGAAATTCATTGTTAAAGAGTTATTAAACTGGTTCAAATGATGTCTAATTGTCATTGCTAATAGGCTAGGTGAGCAATTGGCTCCAAACAACACAACATTAAATCTATAGGTTATGAGCCCTTTATTCAAATCAAATGGATCCCTGAACCATAAGAACCTAAGTTGGTTCTTGTCATATTCATTTTTAGATTTATTCTCAAAATTGCCTTGAAATGGCACTTTGTACGGCATATTTATCTAACCTGAGGAGCCAAGTGAACACCTCTCCTCCTTTCTCTCCTTTCTCTTGGGGGATAACGCCACCTCCAAGTTTCCTTGTTGCACCTACAGCATCCCCCACCCCCCTTTGCTTGGCAATAGTTTTGTGGTGAGACGACCAAAACTGTCTAAACAAAAGCCCAAAGACCTAAGGAACATGAAGGGAGTTGCTGTGGACATCTTCAAAAGATGATTAGACGCCTGGCTCAGAACAATCCCCGATGAACGGGACGTACATGGCTATGTGAGGTGGAGAGTACAAGAAAGCACTCGCCCCTCGACCAAGACAGGCCTAGAGGGGACACCAGCCTGACCTTCGTGTGAAGAGAGAACTACGCACGGAACCGCAACGTTGCGTATACACACACATTTTATTCGTGCATTTATCCGTGATTCACTGTCGTCAATTGAATTAACATAACCTACTAATTGTTACCACTGTACACTTAACCGTGATCGTGACATGGTGCTAGCCGTGATTTGAGGGTGTTTACATTTGGGGGTCTCCTCCCGCCATCCCACACAATGCGTCTCAGTCAATGTCTCTCAGCGCAGCCAAAGACAATATTACGGACGATACAAAGATCAGCAGAAAAATCAACGAGTGGTACAAAACTTCAAAATAAATCCAATTACCTTCCAAACAACACAGGACAATAGGAAAGTCAGAATGTGTAGTGTCCCCAAACTAAAGGCCTGACAAGAGACCTCCTCAACACTGAAGGAAATTAGCCTGGTTGTCAGTGGGCCAAGACATTTTAACCAGCTTCACCTTCATGTGAAGAGAGACCGACGCAGAGGGGGGGGGGCACTACCATCGAGTATAGCAATTTAACTTGAAGTAGTAGCATTATTAAATATTTAAATTAAATAGATGATTCTTTCGCAATAAAAATTAGGTGGTAACCTACATCTTAACACATAGCTATCATATCTACAGCTAATTACGCAAAAGTACATTTCTCTTTCATATTGAGTTGCCAGATAGCAATATTTATTAAATTAAACCATATATTAATCATCCATTTAAATAGTGTACCACACTATTTAAATGGATGATTAATATATGGTTTAATTTAATAAATATTGCTATCTGGCAACTCAATATGAAAGAGAAATGTACTTTTGCGTAATTAGCTGTAGATATGATAGCTATGTGTTAAGATGTAGGTTACCACCTAATTTTTATTGCGAAAGAATCATCTATTTAATTTAAATATTTAATAATGCTACTACTTCAAGTTAAATTGCTATACTCGATGGTAGTGCCCCCCCCCCTCTGCGTCGGTCTCTCTTCACATGAAGGTGAAGCTGGTTAAAATGTCTTGGCCCACTGACAACCAGGCTAATTTCCTTCAGTGTTGAGGAGGTCTCTTGTCAGGCCTTTAGTTTGGGGACACTACACATTCTGACTTTCCTATTGTCCTGTGTTGTTTGGAAGGTAATTGGATTTATTTTGAAGTTTTGTACCACTCGTTGATTTTTCTGCTGATCTTTGTATCGTCCGTAATATTGTCTTTGGCTGCGCTGAGAGACATTGACTGAGACGCATTGTGTGGGATGGCGGGAGGAGACCCCCAAATGTAAACACCCTCAAATCACGGCTAGCACCATGTCACGATCACGGTTAAGTGTACAGTGGTAACAATTAGTAGGTTATGTTAATTCAATTGACGACAGTGAATCACGGATAAATGCACGAATAAAATGTGTGTGTATACGCAACGTTGCGGTTCCGTGCGTAGTTCTCTCTTCACACGAAGGTCAGGCTGGTGTCCCCTCTAGGCCTGTCTTGGTCGAGGGGCGAGTGCTTTCTTGTACTCTCCACCTCACATAGCCATGTACGTCCCGTTCATCGGGGATTGTTCTGAGCCAGGCGTCTAATCATCTTTTGAAGATGTCCACAGCAACTCCCTTCATGTTCCTTAGGTCTTTGGGCTTTTGTTTAGACAGTTTTGGTCGTCTCACCACAAAACTATTGCCAAGCAAAGGGGGGGGGGGATGCTGTAGGTGCAACAAGGAAACTTGGAGGTGGCGTTATCCCCCAAGAGAAAGGAGAGAAAGGAGGAGAGGTGTTCACTTGGCTCCTCAGGTTAGATAAATATGCCGTACAAAGTGCCATTTCAAGGCAATTTTGAGAATAAATCTAAAAATGAATATGACAAGAACCAACTTAGGTTCTTATGGTTCAGGGATCCATTTGATTTGAATAAAGGGCTCATAACCTATAGATTTAATGTTGTGTTGTTTGGAGCCAATTGCTCACCTAGCCTATTAGCAATGACAATTAGACATCATTTGAACCAGTTTAATAACTCTTTAACAATGAATTTCCTCAAGGAACATTTTTACGTAGACAATCTAATAGGCTCAACAACAACAAAATCTGAATTATCTGAGGTCTATGAACACTCTCAAAACATTATGCAACAAGGTAACTTTGAACTTAGTGCGTGGATTTCAAATGATGAGGAATTAAACAAAAAGATTTTAAAGGATAATAATGGTCTTACTGATCCATCAGACAGAGTTAAAACTTTAGGTATGAACTGTTATTTGGACGCATCTTCTATCAGTCATGATTCAATCTGTACTAAAGGTTTTAAACTTGATGAGGAAGTAAATATTAAAAGACAAATATTATCAGAGGCTTCAAAAAATTTTGACCCCATGGGTCTATTCCTGCCTTCAACAATAAAATCAAAGATTCTCCTCCAAGAAGTTTGGATGACAAATGTTGGGTGGGATGATCCAATAACAAATGGATAGCAAAAATTTTGGAAGAAGTTAGCTGCTGATTTAACAAAAGTGCAGAACATTAAAATTCAAAGGTGCTGTGGGTTTAGGGATAAGCCACAGAGACTTCATGTGTTTGCTGATGCAAGCACACATGCTTATGGGTACTGTGCATACCTTGTAAGTCCTACAGAAAATCATCTAATTTATGCAAAAGGGAAAGTTGCACCCCTCAAACCTACCCGAACCATACCTCAACTGGAACTATTGGCTGCTGCGTTAGCCATTAAAACCATTCATTGCTTAAGGATGCTTACCATGTTGTGAACATAACTGATATCCACATCTGGCTTGACAGTCAGATTTGTCTTGCCTGGATACGGAATGCTAGCATTAATAGTAAGAATATCTTTGCAAGAAATAGGCTAAAAGAAATAGCTGAAGCTAATGAAAGACTACAAGTAAACTTTCACTATGTTCCAACTAAACAAAATCCAGCAGACTTTCTGACCAGAGGTTTATCCTACAAGTTGTTGAAGTCAAACAAAACTTGGTTCATGGGACCTAAGTGGCTCTGTAATACATACCAATGGCCTGTGGAACAAGTTAACTTGACATTAAATTTAATCTTTTCAAATGAAAAGGTTGAACCAATCACTAATTATGAACATTATTCTGATTTCAGCAAACTTGTCAGGGTCACAGCTTACTGTTTGAGGTTTGCTCACAACTGTTTAACTACAATAAACAATCAGCTAAATAAAAACAATCATAATTATACAGAAGTTGCAACCAAGTACTGGATAGCGCATGCACGACAAAAGGAGTACAATAAAGAGTTAGAATTCTTGACTAATGGGAAACAAACAAAAGAACCTGTACCATCAGTAGTTGTGGATCTAAATTTGTTCAGAGATGAGGAATGCCATCTAAAGTGTAAAGGGAGATTAGACAAATCAAAACTGTCTTACAAAAGCAAACAACCAATCCTTTTACCTAGATTTAGCTATTTGACAACATTAATCATCAGGCAAACACACACAATGATGTACATCATATGGGGTACCACAGACACTAACTACATTAAGAAAAACTTATTGGATACCCAAGGGAAGGATCACTGTTAAAACAGTCCTGAGTGAGTGTATCACATGTAGGCGTATTCATGCTAGGCCCTATAGGATACCAAATCCTCCTGCTTTGCCAGAGGAGAGAGTTACTCTCAACAGACCCTTTGAGACTGTAGGCATTGACTATACAGGAGCATTGACTGTGGGGTTGGTTGACACTGAACAAAAAATGTACATTGTACTGTTTACATGTGCTGCCTCACGAGCTGTTTATCTGGATGTTGTGGAGGACCTTACAGCAGAGTCTTTTGTTGCTGTCTTTAAGAGATTCTGTGCACGATATTTAGTACCCAAGACAGTATGGACTGACAATGCTACATATTTCAAGGCTGGTGAACAAGTCATCCACGATTTGTTAAGCAATGAATTCACACAATTATATATACAAAATTCAAACATAAAGTGGAAGTATATTCCGGTTGCCTCTCCTTGGTATGGTTCTATCTGGGAGAGGAATATACAAGCAGTAAAGAACTGCTTGAAGAAAGCAAATGGTAAAAAAGATACACTTGTTTGAGTTGTTCACTCTCCTGGCTGAGATTGAGAACATCATTAACAATAGACCACTCACTTATGTAAGTGACAACATTAATGACCCGGAACCATTAACTCCAAATCATTTGATTCGGGGAGAACAAGTTAGTCTCCTGCCGTACTACTATATAGACTCTTCAGAAGACCCAAACTGGACTCAACGACATGATGAGCTCCAGACTAAGTTACAACATTTAACTAGAGTTAAAGCTCATTTCATTAAACAGCGGAAAACTGAGTACTTGATGGGTCTAAGGGAGAGACATAACCAAATGACTAAGAAGGATTGGTCTGACACAATTAAGGTAGGGGACCTTGTTCTCATACATGACAGTACTCCAAGACAATACTGGCCTCTGGCTAGAGTTTTAGAACTCAGACCAGGGGCAGACGGGGTAACAAGAGTGGTCAAATTAAGGACTTCAACGGGTGACACAACAAGAGACATTTCTCTTTTGTACCCCTTAGAGCCTGGACCCAAAACAATGGACTTTGGAGAACCTTCTCCACCGCCAGTAACAACTGGAGACACTGAACTTCCAGTAACTATTCCTTTGACAGTAGGAGTGGTAACGCATCCTACTACAACATTGACAGACACATGACCTCAGCGACAAACAGCATTAAAGGCGCGACTAGTTTTACAACAAAAAATAGATGCTGGGGAATTGTAATTTTATCTTCTAACTTTCACTTTTCCTTTTCTTATGGTAAAGACCATAGACAGTTTCATCTTATGGATGTATATTTTCTCTTCTAATTAAATGCTACATCTTCTCCATGAGATGGTGAGGATAGTCACTGTTAATCAGATTAACAGGCATTTACAGTCAAATAGTTAGCTAGTCTATACTCAGACATAAAAATTGGTGACATTGACACCAAAATTTTTATCTCCCGGGGCCCCCAGTATATGGAAAACTGATGTGTGGGTAGTTGGGATGTAACGAAAATGGTTCACTGAGTAGGTAGGTAGTTAATCGAACAATTATTAAATTCCTTTTATGTCAATAACTGGGTGGATGAAACCAATTGGTTGCTCACCAGAGTTATTCTCCACACTAGTATTTATATACTGTGTGACAAGAGCGTGCTCGGTAATAGATATACATTACCGATCAACCAACCAAAAAACCAAGAGGTCGCTGGTGGAAAAAGCCCAGCGAAAAGGTGGACAAGGGGGAACGAAAACGAGGAACGGGGTACAAGACGGAACGAGGGAAGGGGGAAGAACAAACAACGGAAAAAAGATCCCCACCAGCAAGTACGCTCTCAACAATTAAACAAAAGGGGAAAAGGGTCTCTAATAACTAGTAGTAAGTGACTAATTGTGTTTTTAACCCAGTTAGAAGTAAACGCAGTAAATTAAGCTGGGTCAGACAAATTAGGCCTACATTGTGGCCTAAGACCTAGCATCAACTCATAGCGTAACAAAGGTGAAGGTAGATTGCCCTAACCTAATTTGGTGAGGAATCCTACTGTGGACCTCAATTTATCTGCCCGCTCTGGACCATTTCCGGAATCTCTAGGCTGACCCCTACAAGGCTAGACTTAATCTACTCTATAGTTAGACTGTGGATATAAGGGGTGGGTTAATTGTGGACCAATTGATACAGAGCATTTTTCACATAAGGTTTAAAATGAATGGTGAAGTAATTGAGGAAGTACAAGAGTTTAAGTAATTGGGTCAAACTATTACCAGCTCCTTGAGTGATGACTCGGATATAAGAAAACAGTCTCGAAGCCTGTATGCTAAAGCGAATATGACCATAAGGAGCTTTCGTTTCTGTACAAGTGAAGCTAAAGACACACTCTTTCGTACTTTCTGCAGTAATATATACGGTCTGCAGCTCTGGTGAATTATAAAAAAGGTTCTGGCAGTACCCTAAATTTGCTGTACAACAGTTCTTTTAGACTCTTACATAAATTACCCCCGAGATGCTCAGCTTCGCAAATGTTTGCTACCCGCAATGTCCCGAGCTTCCCGGAGGTAACAAGACGTGCTCAACACATTCTAATGCAAAGAATTAAAAAATCAACCAACCCGATCATCCAAGCTATCCATGAGTCCTGCCATTTATCCTCTAAGGCCTAAGCTATGGACTTCTTGGTACGAAAACGTCTGTCTGTCTGTAGCTCCACTTAACTTCGACAGTGCAGTATTATTTCTAATCAATTGTATATATTTCTACCCTTAGTGTATGAACTGTCATTGTATTAATAATATTTGCCATATGGACTATAGTCTGCCAATAAACCTTTTCATTTTCATTTTCATATAGCAAAATTGGGGTAGAGTTACCAGATGCTCTTATTACGAAATGTATTTAAATCAATATATTTAATTTAAATACTCTTAACACGTGTACATATATATGTAATAATAACAATAAGTCAATATTTAAATTTAACACATTGTGGTTTGTCAAGACCATAGTTCTGGTACGTTCTACGGTCACAATGACTGAAAGGACAGTGAAGCATGCTGATAATGACATGAAATCATCATAAGATCTAATACTTTTTGTCTAAGTATATGCAATTTGCAAACTCCTCTAAAGTGTATAATTATAATCAGTCGTGTGGTGGAATAAATCTTCAAACTACTTTTGCCGTGTATATATATATATATATATATATATATATATATATATCTTGTTTCATGATTATGCAAAGAAACTAGGCTGTGGCGGGGTTATCTAGCTATGTTGCTCGACATAATACTTAAATACTATTTAAATTCGGTTGTGATGTCCGTTACAATAAGGAAAACAATAAGAGAGAACTTTATAAATTTTAGACAATGAGGAAACCTGTAAACTGTGGAGAGACTTGCTTGGTACTATATACGATGCAGGCAGGAAGGAGGGGCCAATCGCGAATCTCCGAAACTATTGAAATTACACCTTTTTTGAAAAGACTGTGTAGTGTGTAAGATGCATGCGTGTGTAGTAAGGGATATAGTGAGAAGCGCGTGTTTGAGAGTATGCTGGACTGCTTACAGGGTAGACGTGACATGTAAAAAGGCCAGATGAAGAGGACAGTGATGGGAGAAACAGGGTTCAGACTTCCTGCCTTCTGCTGGAATGCCACATACAAACTCCTTATATATATATATATATATATATATATTCGACTCTTGTAAATATGCATAGCGGGTTATTATGAGTCAGAAGTTATAATGAGATCGATGTACAGTTCCCTCGAATGATCTGTTAAATAATTTTAAATTAAATATTAGGGCTCGCTTACGCCATTGCAGAATCGAATATCGCGTGATGATACTTTTACGTTTTTAATACAAGTGAAAAGCGTATGGTGCGTTCTATGAGTACATTATTATGATTGAAAGTATTTTTGTGGCCATTTGTACAGATAATGATGTTTTTATACGAGATCTGATATCATAAAGTATTAAAGTATAAGATTTTAAACGTTGTATAACGGTAGGCTTCAGTTCTGTAAAGACATGATTGGTACAGCTAATGACAAAAACAATAAGCATGAACATTCTGTGTGATTGATGTAAACAGTGGCCTGACTGGTGTGAAAACAAATACGTTTATTATGAGAATTATGAGGAATTGTGAACAGCCGTTAAATTAGAGAAATGATAATTAAAGTAATGTGAATAGTCCTAACTATAACTACAAGTAGAAAGGTTCTTAATGAAAAATCTCTCAACTTTCAGTACCTATTTCCCGCTGCATCTATTTAAAAATGACAACCCACAAATTCGACATCCCGTTTTCTTTAATTGCATCTAATAAGAAATTTTTTTACCCGAACCTACTTATTTGGATGTTATATATATATATATATATATATATATATATATATATATATATATATATATATATATATATATATATATATATAATAATAATAATACAAGATTAGTTCAGCTAATAGTCTTTAGAAGAAAGTTAAACTTAACAAATAACCTGAAAACAATTACTGAGAGAAATATAGCAAGATTGGGGGTATAGTTGCCAGATGCTTTTATTACGAAGGGAATTGAAATCAATATATTTAATTTAAATACTCTTAACACGTGTACATATATATGTAATAATAACAATAAATCAATATTAGTAATAATATTTAAGTGGATGTTTAGAGGAGGAAACAAATTGGTGCTTCAGTTTAAAGCTGTTTACGCAACTTGATGTTCTTTTTAACACATGCAATTTTATAACGAAATTTGCTGTATAGTAAAATTATTAATTCACATACCAGAAGATAGCATGTGAAAGTGAATGTAATGGTATATAGCGATAAATAACAGAAAACTACATATTTAAAAGTAAATAAACAAATATGCGTGTACTATATGTATATATTGTATTTGAAGGTCATCTCGTTTGAAAATAAGCCAGTTTCCCTTAAAAAAGAGAGAAATTAATTTATTTAAATTAAAATGAATAAATATTCATTTTATTTTTCATAATGCAGATCTTAAACAAAGAACTTGTTTTTCGGTTTAAAATATGATCACTCTGATTTTCATTTATGTATTGTTCGCAATTTGTTAACATTTGAAAATTGGATGTGTATGCGCAATGTGTTAGGCTATTAAAACCTTTCAGATATTCGTTTCATTTCTACTGTCTGGCGGAATTTGCCTGAACAGGAAGTACTTGAATGTATGTATGTTTTTTCATGTTTGTTTTTGTTTGCCTCATGAAAGAACTTTTTTCAAGAAGGAAGGCGAGGTTCAATCCTTTCTTAATTTTTTTTTTTTTTGAAGGACCATGAAGGGCGGTGAGGTGGGTAATTTTCAAATTTATCCATTTCTGTCTCCCTTCTTGCGGGTATACTACTTACCCGGTCAAGTACGGCTGTGTGGGTTGAGCCGCACCACACATCAGAAGCGTACTTCATTCAGGTGCGGACAAGACCCCTGTACAGAGACAGCAACTGAGCGGAGATGAAGAAACTGCGGAGGCGGTAATCATACCTAGCCTCTTAAAAGCTGTTTTAGAAAGAGAGTATATATAATCTTTCCAGGAAAGATCACACACAAAAAAAAAGAAACGCCAAGAATGTTAAGAGAAGAGGAAGGATTGAGTTGTGTTTGTTGAAGGTAACGGGATAGTCGTGTGGAAGATTATGACGAGTAGACAGATGGAGGAACTGTTTTTTTAAGGCATTGAAAACAACAAGGTTTTCTCTGCTTCAATCAGATATAGTAGAAAGATCAGAGGTCAGGTGTCCCATAACTGTCCTACGCGAATCAGAATCATGAAGCGACTGCTGTGAGTGACGCTTTGAGAAGCAGATGGAGAAGTGAAGAGTGGAATCATCGGCATAGGAGTGAATACGGAAGGAAGTGCGAATTAAAAGGAAAATAAAAGGAAAAGAGTGGTTGACAGGACAGAACCCTGAGAAACACCACTGTTAATAGCTTTAGGAGAAGAACAATGACCATCTACAACCGCAGCTATAGATCGGTCAGAAAGGAAATTAGAGATGAAGGATCAGATAGAAGGATAGAAACCGAAAGAGGGCAGTTTCAAAATTAAAGATTTGTGCCAGACTCTATCAAAAGCTTTTGATATGTCTAGCGCAATAGCAAAAGTTTCACTGAAATCCCGAAAAGAGGATGACCAAGAGTGAGAGAGATATGCAAGAAGATTATCATTAAAGAGTCCCTTGCGGAACTCATATTGATAATCTAAGAGAAGATTGTGAGAAGAGAGGTGTTTAAGAAGCTTCTTACTGAGAATAGATTAAAAAACTTTAGAAAGACAAGAAATCAAAGCAACTGAACGATAGTTGGAGGGTGGAGAGCAGTGACCCTTCTTTTGGACAGGCTCAATGAAAACGAAATTCCAGCAGGAAGAAAAATACCAGATGAAAGAAAAAGACGAAAGAATTTGCCTAGGCAGGGTGTCAGCACAGAAGCACAGTTCTTCAGAACAACAGGAGGAACACCATCAGGACAGTACACTTTCCTAGAGTTGAGCCCAGATAGGGCAGAAAGAACACCTTTGGAAGAGATTCTCATTTCAGACATAATAAAGTCAGAGGGAGGAGGAGATGGAGAAACAGCACCGGAATCGTCCAGAGTTGAGTTGGAAGCGAAAGTTTGAACGAAGAGTTCAACTTTGTCAGGAGAAGAGACGGCAACTGAGCCGTTGGAGTGGAAAAGAGGAGGGAAAGAAGAAGAAGTAAAGTTGTTGAAGAGGTTCTTGGGTAGATGCCAGAAAGAGCGGGAAGAATTAGAGTTGGATAGATTTTCACATTTTTGTCGGATGAATGAATGTTTGTGGAGTTGAAATATAAGCTGAGTGAGAGTCAGGAGTTGGGTGGTGACGGCGCCTTCTGAAAGCCTCCTCTCTGTTGCGGATAGCATTAGAACAATTAAAACTAAACCAAGGATGTTTTGCATTAGTAGTAGGAAAAGAATATGGAATATACGTCTCCATGCCCGAGAGAATCACCTCTATGATGCGCTTAGCACAGTCGGGAGGGCCGCGGCCACGGAAGCAGTAATTATTCCATGGGAGTTGGAGTGATAGGATAGAAAACAGAGATAAGATTGTGGTCAGAGTAGCCCAACGAAGAAAAAAGTTTCACAGAGTAATAAGAAGGATGAGAGGTAAGTAATAAATTTAGAATGTTGGGCCTATCTCCAAGGCGATCGGAGATACGAGTAGGGTGCTGTGCAATCTGCTCTAAGTCATTCAATTTAGAAAAGTTGTAAACTAGTTTACCAGGGATGTCAGTGAAATGAAAAGAAAGCCAAAAGTGGTGGTGAACATTGAAACCTCCTAAAATGAAGATTTCTGCAAAAGGAGAGTGGGATAGAATGTATTCCACTTTGGAAGTGAGATAATCAAAGAATTTTGGATAGTCAGTAGAATTAGGAGAAAGGTAAACAGTATAAATGTATTTAGTTTGAGATTGGCATGTAAGCCGTAGCCAGAGAGTATAGAATTCGAAGGATTCAAGTTCGAGAATACGAGAACTAGTTAGGTCATTGCTTACAAATACACAACATCCACCTTTGGAGTGAAATTGAGTGTAGAGAAAGTAAGAGGTATAGAAAAGGGGTTGCTGTCAGTCGTACAAGACACCTGAGTTTCAGTGAGGAAGAGAAGGTGAGATTTAGAGGAGGAGAAGTGGTGTTCAACAGATTGAAAATTTGAGGAAAGGCCACAAATGTTGCAGAGTTTTATGAAAAGTGAATCAGGCAGAGGCCGAGAACATCTCGAGTGGGCAGTAACAGATTCAGCCCCGCTACCCGGGTCTGCATTCCCGGTATCGGCAGCGGGGAAGCCAGAAGTGGGGACATTTATGGTCCCCTCCACATGGGACTCCGAGACTCTTGAAGTTGATGGCGTGTGTTTTTTAAATTTTGAAAAGATTATGTAGTGTGTAAAATGCATGTACTGTATACAGTATGTGGTGAGGAATAGGGAGAGAAGTGTGTGTTTGAGAGCATGCTAGACTGCTCACAGGGTAGATGAGACACGGAAAAAGGTCAGCTAAGGAGGGCAGTGAGAGGAGAAACGGAAGTTCCAGCAAATGAACACCACACTCGTTAATAATAATAATAATAATAATAATAAAGATATGTAGATTGATTTTAAGATGTCGTCGGTATTAACCAAATATTCTCAGATTAAAATAATTTTTCGTGCTATTTCTATATTTCATACGATCAGTCTAAATAAATTGAAATAAGTTGCATAGTAATTACATTCAGTTATATTATACAGGGTGACCCAAAAAATAAATAAATAAATCTTGACTTAATTAGTTACAAACACGCGTGTTATATGCATAGGTTATATGCTCGTAAACGTACAATTATACATAATGTTGCGTGTATAAAAGTGCATTCTAAAATGGGTTTTATAACTGCTCAGACTTTCAATGATTTAAATACCCGGTACCCAACATGCAATATTTCCTTTGGCACTTCTTTAACCTCTATATATTCGAGTTTCAGTTTATTTTTCTAAACGAAATATAAAATAGAAGTTTTTCATGTAGGCTACATTTAGCAACAATAATTCGGGTAGACCCATCACTAAATCAACCATTCCTTTCGTTTGTTGCAAAATGACCTCAGCAGTTTCAACACATTTTGATTAGACTCGGTCGAAACTTGTACGAAGAATGAAAAAAGGGAGAAAACAGGGAATGGATATGATTTTGTAAACATAATAAGAGGATATTATAGAAAAAATACAAAAGTATTGCAGAATTGAACTGATGCTTTAATTTAAGTAATTAAATTATTAAAAGAGTTATATATATATATATATATATATATATATATCATGGCGACTCCTGCACTCGGGCTTCTCGGGCTGAGCCCGAGAGGCAAGGAGCGAGGAGAAGCATGAGAGATAAAATTGTGTATTTATAGATTTAAGTTTTAAAAAAGTTTTAAATACAAATTGTAAAAATGGTTTTTGGCTGGTAGTGTGTTACTAGTTTTCTGTCTAGCCTTCGTCACGCAAGCAAATTTTGAGCGCATTTAGATACCCTTACTACCTATAAAAAACTATATTGACACATTAAGTTTTCGTGTAATCTTTCAAGATCCTTTACTCGGGGCGCAAGACATTACGCCCGAGAAAGTATAAGTAATATCGTATATTTAAAGTTCTTTTAATGAATAATTATTTGCTTGCATACGGTTACATAATAGTCCTTCTAATTCTCATTAAATAAAATACGTTTTCCTCCTATTAATTTTTTTTATAAAGAAAAAAATTTCAACTCGGGCTTATATCCTTCGGCCTTGTAGAGGCACAATTTTTAATTCTGGCGATACATGGTAACTTTTTACGTTTCGATAAGCGTGCCTTCAACTGCCTTGGGCGGCGGTGCAGTTTGATTTTTGCCGCAATGTGAGGTTGTTCGCTTTTCTTAAATAATCTGATTTATTTTTAATATTATAAGTATTCTTAATGCTTTACAAACTAAATATCCAAATGTAATTGACCCCAAATCCTTAGTTAACGAATTGAAATATCTTTATCGTGACAGTGAATTTAGAAAATGCAAATCTGCAAATGAAATTTTAGAAGTCTTTCACGAACTAGGATTATTGTCTGCGAGTCGGAAACCACAAAGCTGATTCAGCTCCTTACCATACCTGTAACTTCTGTTTCAAATGAAAGAAGTTTCTCTGTTCTTGATCGAATTAGATCATATTTAAGAAACACAATGGCTCAAGAACGGCTCTCGTCCCTGGCTAGGATTTCAATTGAAAAAGAAATACTTATTGATTTAGAAAGCAAAAAGGAATTACATGACCGAATATTAAAGGAATTTCCTTTAAAACCAAGACGCTTAGACTTTATGTTCAAGTAAATAAAATTCAAATAATTTTTTTTACCGAGGTATGTATTTATTTATTTTATTGATAATCTTAAGTTATTGTCATGCATTTAAATGTCGGCTCATATGTAGACTTGAAAATTTAAAGAGAGTCCGAGTAGTCTTGAAGAGCTGGAGTCGTCACTGATAATTTTTAGACAATCTCCCACTCATCTCAAGCCAATTTTCTATCGACGCTTCGTTGATGATTCGATAGCAGTCTTTGATAATGCGGTACAAGCGCAACAATTCTTTAACTTCCTAAATTCTTTGCACCCCAATATAACGTATACAATGGAAACTGAGCAAAATGGCTCCCTCCCCTTCTTAGATCTTTTAATTTCGAAAAACGGTGATTCTATTACTACATCAGTTTATAGGAAACCCACTTTCACTGGTTTGGGCATGAATTTTTTTAGTTTTACTGATTTCAACTATAAGATGTCTTGTATTAAAACTCTCCTGTTCAGAGGATATAATTTGACCTCTAATTTTACCTTACTTAATGATGAATTTAATAATCTAAGATCATACTTTACTAATAATAGTTTTCCTGTTCAATATGTAGACAAACTAATTAGATCCTTCTTAAATAATGTTTATAGCCCTCAACTTCCATGTATTACAGTGCCGAAGGATATAAAATATTTCTTGGTACCTGAAATGGGTCCCTTGAATAAGGAATTTAAGCTTAAATTTACAAAATTGTTAAGGAAATTTTTTTATCATACTGATTTCCGCATCATATTTATTAATAAAACGTCTTTAGGTAGCTTTTTCTCAGCGAAGGATCGAACCCCTGACTCGTTGCGTAGCGGTGTTGTATATTTATTTACCTGCCCCAGGTGTCTCCTTGGGAATTACATCGGCAGCACTGTTCGCTCTCTCAGGGCTAGATTTTATTCGCATATGGGAATAAGTGGCCGAACAGGTAAAATTTTAAAAACTAAGGAAGCCTCCAGCATTCGTGAACATAGCATCAAATGCAAAATTGATGTCACTTTAGACAATTTTAAAATTCTTGGTTGTAATACTTGTCCCAACTCACTAAGAATTTTAGAATCCCTTTTCATTAAAGCATTGTCCCCTAGTCTGAATGTTGACTCATCGTCCGTCCCTCTCAATTTGCTATGATCCCTCCTCCTTCCCCAATTCCTTATAATCCCTCCTTCCCCTATCTCCCTCGCCATCCTTCGTTCCCGTTTCCTCTGCTCAAATTAGTCGGCCTCGGATACTGCTGTGTAAGGTAGATAGCTCCATTGTTCCAGTGTACTATTGGTAATTTTTCCAGTGTATTAATTTCACATTTACTACATGTATTTAAAAATAACTTCTTAATTTTTATATGTAAATCTGTATAACTTAGAACTTAACCCTCTTTTCTCAGTCTTTTAAAATTTGTCTTTACGAATAGGTTATAGAAATTTCTGTTTGTTTTTCATTCAATATTGATTTTAATTTCACATTGTTATTAAACAGC
>JAJOZX010000171.1:1137500-1447500 GCA_023014485.1 Bathynomus jamesi | reverse complement strand
CCCCCAAAATAAAGGACAGACATAACTCTTTCACAAAATAACTTTTTATTGGACTAATTGTTGGAACTTCAGAACCAAAACAAAGACTCAAATTTCTGAATTTTACAAATCCTTCATCACGTAAATAGAATAACTCACTTAAGAGAATGTAATTATGATACTATGAACAGGAAAAATACAAATTAAATTGCACAACTGCCATAAATAAACTAGAGAATCAAATTTCTAAATTGTACAAATGCTCTATCACATAAATAGAATAAGACACTTAAGAGAGGGTAATTATTATGCTACACTTTGAACAAGAAACAAAATAAATTGCACCACAGCACAACTGCCATCTAAAGCCTGACTCTTCTTACCTTCCTTGATGCAAAGTCATGAATTAAATCATCATATGAAATCTGCTCAGCAATTGTATGATTTATACTGATGATGGCCAGACCGGTAAGGCGTTCCTGTGACATAGTTGACCTCAGGTAGGATTTGATGAGCTTCAGCTTTGAAAAGCTCCTCTCTGCTTCAGCAACAGTGACTGGAAGAGTAAGACCAATTCTGAGAGCAGTCCACAAATTTGGATATATTTCAGAGAGCTCCCTTTCATGGATAAATGTCAGCAGTTCAAGCAAGGATATGGTCTTTGATGGCAAGTCAGGCAAGTTCTTCAGCTCCTGTGCAAGCTCTCTGCCATCCAAGTCAGATTGTCCCTTAAAGTGTAGTGTAGTACTAAGGTTCACACATTGTTCTGTCAGCTCCTCAAATGTGAGATTTTGGAAATGTGTCAGCACTCCAAACTTCTCTCCCACAATTTCCAACGTGGAAAATCTTTCCTGAATGGCTGATGTTGCAGCATCAACCACTGCATTGAAAAATGTCACCTCCAGCTTCTTCAAAGCATCAATCAAGGGCTCATCAGATGCTTCATAGGAGAAGTGCCGCTTTGTGGACCTCAGCCGTTTTTGTTTTAACACAGCCTCCACATTCATTTGTTCACAGATATCTGTGGCTGCCATTTGTGCAGCCACAAAACCTGTTGCCCTGTAATTGCGGAGACCTCTCTCTGTTTTTTTTAGGAGATTTACTGTAACATCAACGTGCATGCTAGGAGACTGCATCTGCTTGCTCACATGCTGAATTTGGCACAACAGGTCATGCCACACCACTGAACAAATGGCGAAGCGGCATGACCCAACCTCCTCTGACAGAGATTGAGCCTCGACCTTTATTACAGAGTCTTTGGTGTGGTCCCTCACCTCGATCAGTGCATCTCTCACTGCAGCTGCCTGATATCTCAGGGGCTCCACACTCTTGATCTTGCTTTCCCACCTTGTATCAGACCACATCTTCAATGTGATGTTCACATGTTTTTTCAAAATGGCCCATCGTTGTGTGGAGGCTGAAAACAAGTTGTAAAGCTTCTGCAAGATGCCAAAGTAACTTGTGGCATCAATAGATCCCTTAGCAGCATCGGCCACAAGCAAATTCAGAGAATGAGCCCCACATGGAACAAACAGAGCTCTGGGATTAATTTCTAGGAGCCTGGATTGAACACCCTTGTTTTTTCCCCTCATGTTGGCCCCGTTGTCGTATGATTGTCCTCTACAGTCCATGAAAGGAACTTTTAGCCCCTCCAGTCTCTTCAGAATCAGAGATGCCAAATGTTGACCAGTGGACTCCTCTGCCCCCAAAAACCCCATGAAATGTTCCTTTATATGGGGCTTCCCCTCCAGTGACACAACCCGAATCACAACTGACAACTGTTCAGTGTGGCTGATATCTGGAGTGCAATCTAGAATTATTGAAAAAACTTTGATTGTTTGATGTCGCTCACCATTGCTGAAATGGTCTTGCTGCTCGACAAATCAATGAGTTCGTTTTGTATGTGGTGGCCGAGGTAG
Source organism: Bathynomus jamesi (assembly GCA_023014485.1). Classification (NCBI taxonomy): domain Eukaryota; kingdom Metazoa; phylum Arthropoda; class Malacostraca; order Isopoda; family Cirolanidae; genus Bathynomus; species Bathynomus jamesi. Next base: position 1,445,602 of record JAJOZX010000171.1, on the reverse strand, counting down.
CTGGTGTGACTGGAGGTCCCTTTTTGGACACGGTTAATGTGCTCTTGCATTATAGGATCAAATTGTGCCATCAGTTCAACTTCTTTCAGAAAATTGCCATTTGATGGTGAGAACAATTTTTCTGTATGTCCCCTTAGTGCCAAATTCCTAACTGCCAGAGAATGCACAATAGCAGTGAGACGTGTCAGCACCGCTCTCCATCTCAACTTCTCAGCCTCCAGAAGTGCCATCTCCTGCTTGTCAATGGTCTCCCCCTTTCTCATCCTCACTGCCAGTTTTTCCAGATTTTCATAGAATTTAGGTGTTCTGAACTGTTGTCATGTGATGTGAGCAATGAGCTTGCATGTTTCCAGTCCGAGAGTCCCAAACTTGTTAAATTTATTTTCCTCTTGGAAAATAATGTACAACAGAAACAGAAAAGGCTGTTGTTTTTTAAGGAATAGACCAACCAACTTCTGGTTATATTTTCCCCACTAACCAATGACTTCCTGAAGTATTGATGGTGGAAACTTCTTCCGTCACTGTCGTTTCTAGGGAATACAAAATCAGATGGTACTTGACTTGGTCCCCTGGAAACCAGTTGTGTCCGAATTCTCTCAGTCAGAACTGAAGGCCAGTTAGCAGGGTCGGTGGACAGAGACTCATCCTCAGGAGGCGATTCTGCTCCAGGCCTTTCTAATAGAAAGAACAAGAGCATTACTCATTAGTATACACACCTAAGTTAGATAACACATTATTCACAGCACTTTGTTATGGTGGTGGTGTTATGGAATTATGGTGGTGAAACACCACACATACCCAGTAACCCAGACCCAGTGATAATAACATTATAATTTATAACTGTTTGCAAAATGCTTTGCAGGGATGCACACACACATACACACACACGCACACACTCACAGACATATGTGCACACAAACTCACCTGAAGAGTCCTGCCGGGGAGAAGTAGAAGCAAATGGGTCTTCATCCTCAGGATCAGACTGCATTTGTGGAGACATATGTGAGGCTGAGGAGGTAGATGGCTCCTCAGCCTCAATAATGGCAGAAGTAGACGGCTTCTCATCCTGGCTAGTGGCAGAGGGTGTTCCAAAATATTTCAAAAGTGCCCCTGCAAATAGTAAAATAGAACATAACAGACCAATGCAATAGATGGTTTTTTATTAATAAAAATATATTTATTGATCTTTTATTATTTATTTTATTTTATTTTTTATTTTTATTTATTTCTTTATTTATTTATTCTTATTTTTATTTTTTTTGCAGGCGCTCATGCCGCCCCTCCACAAATGCCGCCCTGTGCGGCTGCCCATATTGCCCATATGAGGAACCGCCACTGGTTCCAGCAAGTATCCGCCTTACCTTTAAAGGAAGTGCTCAAAATGACCGCCTTGCGCTTGAATACACGCCTGAACACACCTCATCATAGACTGCCTGACGCGTTCAAATATTCCAGGTATTGCTTCGATTTTCTGGCATCCTTGTTCTACACGTTGGCGAAGTATTTCAACGTTGTCAATGGGTGTCACGTAAACGATGGATTTCAGATGACCCCACAGGTAAAAATCGAGTAGATTCAGGTCCGGGAAGCGAGCAGGCCACGCAATGGGTCTTCCACAGCCTATCCATTTATCAGCGAAATGGTCATCCAAATAGTCTTTGGCTACTCGACTAAAATGAGGCGGAGCGCCGTCATGCATAAACCACATACGACGTTGGACACCAAGAGGAACTTCATCTAGTAAACGCTTAAATCATTTCTTAAAAAATTGGAATACGATTCTTCTGTTAATCTTGCAGGCAAAACAAAAGGACCGATTAAGTTGTAGGTAATAAGTCCTGCCCCTACATTGATACTAAATTGTTGTTGTTACCTTGACTGGATGATGGCATGCGGATTCTCTTCGGCCCAGTGATGAGTGTTGTGAAAATTGATCACGCCATTTCTTGTGAAGGCAGCCTCATCAGAAAACAACACGGAGGATAGAAAAAGAGGATCGCGAGCACACTGTTGAAGGAACCAAGTACAAAAAGCCTCTCGTGGTAGGAAATCAGCTTCAGTAAGGCCTTGTACTCTCTGAATGTGATATGGTAAAGCTGTTGTTCCCGTAAAATTCTGCACACAGTTGTGTATCTTACACCCTCTGCTGCTGCTATCTTTCGGGTGCTGACACCAGGATGTTCCTCCACGCGATTCAGGACCCGCTCCTCCAACTCAACAGTTCTGGCGCTGATCGGTCTACCACCATCTGAAACTCGCTTGTTGAATGATCCTGTATCACCAAGACGCTCGTCTATTCTCTGAAAGGTCTTCTTATCTGGCAGACGGCGATTCGGAAACCTTTCAGCATACAGACGTCTTGCCGCATTACACTCGGCAAGTCCATACATAAGATGCCTGTCTGCCATTTCTCTGTTTGAATAAGCCTCCATTCTCACTGCAACTGCACACTATCACTGAATAACACAAAAACTTTTAAGTTTTTTTTTCGCTGGACTGCACTTATTCACGGTAAGAAGTTACGAATACGAACAGTGAAACACCGCGATGCACCTCTGACTGACTGATGGCTCTACATACACTACCGATCAACCAACATACAAAAAGGACACTGTTGGAAAAAGCTGAGGAAAGAAAGGACTCGCATCAAGAACGGCATAGCGAATGAAGGGGCTTAAAAACAGTAAAAGATCTCCACCAGCAAGTACGCTCTCAAAAATTAAGAAACTAGAAGAAAAACTCCAAGAAGAAATCAGGACTTATTTGATAACACTCAGTAAGTGAACAATTGTATTTCTAAACCACAGTTTAGTGATAACATATAAGCTAGGTTCAGTTAAATTAGGCCTACATTGTGGTCTAAGACCTAGCATCAACTCATAGCTTAACAAAGGCTAAGGTAAATTGCCCTAACCTAATTTGGTTAGGAATCCTACTGTGGACCTCAATTTATTCTGCCCGCTCTGGACCATTTCCGGAATCTCTAGGCTGACCCCTACAAGGCTAGGCTTAACCTACTCTACAGTTAGACTGGAGATATTAGGGGTGGGTTAATTGGGGACCAATTCATAGAGAGCATTTTTCACACTTTTTTCATTGTTTTCAGGTCCTGAATCAATCCTGAAAGTGCGTCCCACATGTTATGAAACACCATGTGTGTGTGTGTATATATATATATATATATATATATATATATATACGGGATGAATTTCACAATAAAACACGTGAAATGAATGAATGCTGCAAACCCACAAGGAAAAAGAAAAACGATTCCAAGGCCTTTCGTGTATTCAAAGCTACACCTCGTCAGGGGTGTAGCTTTGAATACACGACACCCTGACGAGGTGTAGCTTTGAATACACGAAAGGCCTTGGAATCGTTTTTCTTTTTCCTTGTCGGTTTGCAGCAGATATATATATATATATATATATATATGGGATGAATTTCACAATTAAACACGTGAAATGAATGAATGATGCAAATCTACAAGGAAAAAAAATTATTCCAAGGCATTTCGTGTATTCAGCAGTACACCTTGTCAGAGAATGAAGGGAGAAGTCGAGATGACGGAAATATATACATATGTACAACGGAACAGAGAAATAAAAGAGATTAGCACATGATTAACAAGCGTTGATTAAAGACAAAAGACATTTTAACAGGATATTGTGAATATTATACATTCCCGCATTGTTATTGAAATTATTTTTTAAAATGGATGAATGAACATTGTAGACTATTCCTTTCAATTATAACGAGCGCTTCAGAACTATCCCACTTGATACTATGATTACATCTGTACATATGGTTAAACAATGCATTAGAATTATTTGCTGTTCTACACGTATATTTATGCTGTTTTACTCTGATCTATAAAGTTTTTCCCATTTGACCTAAATACTGTATACTGAGTTACATTGTGTACATCCGATCGAATACACACAGCCAACCGCATTATCCAGGCTATTCTTTATTAGGCGAGATTTAACAGTATCATCATACTTAAAGACTACGTTCATACCGATTACTTTACATAAAGTCTGAAGGCATTTAAAATTTACATGGTAAGGTATGCTAAGGATATTTTTACACTAAAATTTTTTTACAGCATGGGAATGTATAAAATTGACAATATCCTGTTAAAATATCTTTTTCCTTTAATCAACGCTTGTTAATCACGTGCTAATCTCTTTTATTTCTCTGTTCCGTTGTACATATGTATATATTTTCGTCATCTCGCCTTCTCCCTTCATTCCCTGACGAGGTGTACTACTGAATACACGAAATGCCTTGGAATAATTTTTCCTTTTTCCTTGTGTGTTTGCATTATATATATATATATATATATATATATATATATATATACAGGGTGTTTGAAAACTTTCTGTACAAATTGTAATGGGGGATAGGCAACACCAAGACAAACCCTTTTCGTCTATAAGTGTATAGCACGTCTATAGTATAAACATGTTTAAAAATCGATTAGACGCATATGTTGGTAGATTGGGTATAGTTTAAAGTAGTAAAATTAAGGCTTTGTGGTTCGGAACCCACGTAAAATTGTAGGTCCCCTCCGCCACCACGGAGGACATGCACAATACACAATTACGAACAGTTAGGTAGACCAGCCATGAGTGGATCCTAGGGTCTTTGTTGGTCTGAAACATTATAACATATATATATATATATATATATATATCAGGCTACGTAACTTTTGTTGTCCACAGTTCACGCATTAAAGATAATGAACCAACGATAATGACAATCACAGCAATTTAAAGTATTAAAGTTCACCATCGATGTTCGGTTACCACAGAAGCCAATACAGCACAGTATAAGCCTTTTAAAGGAAACCATTTATTTTAAAGAACAATGCTTATACTGTGATAGTGACTGTACTTTAGCTAAGGAGCTATGCCCGGTTATAATAATAATAATAATAATAGTAATAATAATAATAATAATAATAATAAAAATAATAATATGCTTCCAAATAAATTGTTTCCCTCAAAACGCATATTCTGGGTGGTAGCTGGTTAACGTTGATGAACTTAAATCCTTGAAATTATGTGTTTATACCTTTTACACATTCGGGGAACAGGGCTTATTTAACAGGGTGTATTTAAGCAAAATATACCTCTTTATTCATTTTTTTCCAAAAAGGTTCGAGCAAATCATGTTTGGCGTCAGACATCTCTGAAATAAAAAAACAACAACGTAAATTGTCAGTCATAAGCAAATATTCCGAAACCTGATAAGCGTCACCTCCCCCATTTTTTGTTCGTTTTTGTCTGCGTTTTAATGATCGAACAGACAATTAGGATCCACTTCTGTATTTCTTTGCTATCGTAACAATAATTGTTTCAAGCGTTCGTAAGCGTTCAATACATCAGGTTTTCCTTCTGTAAAATTGGGGTTTTGTTACTTACGTTTACTGCAACACCGCTTCCCGCAGGTCAGCGAAGTTGAGCGACATTGGGTCTGGGTAATAGGTGGATGGGTGACCGTTCTCTGCGTCCAGATGATGTAGCGACCTGTGGTTCGGATTCCACGTAAAGCTATAGGTCCCTTCAATCATATGGCCGTTGCTCTTACAAAAGAGGTTAAACAACCCTCAAAACACACACTTATGAGGTTTTGGAATATCACCAGCAATATATATATATATATATACACACACACAGGGTGATTCAAAAGTCAGGTTACATAGGGCTTTTCTGTTTCTTTGCAGGTAAATGAGTTATGAGATGTTATCGAAGGAGGAGCGCATTGATGTGATATTCCTAGCTAGCTGCACAAGTGCATTGCCGTTAACGGTGGCCATATCGAACATATGATGTGACTATTCCCCTGTATCATTACATAATACAGTATTTCCCTATGTAACCTGACTTTTGAATCACCCTGTATATTATTATTAATTAATAATTATAGTTATGTATTTTGCATGCAGTAAAATAAAACTATATAATGATATGCATTGTGAATTCCATTTAACAGTAATTGTGGTAATATTATTACACTTTAAACGATTTTGTTCAGTTTTTACTCTCTTGGAAGTAGGAAACAGTGTATATAGTTAGTTTAGGTAAATTAGGCTAGATTAGTTAAAATTTGGATAGGTTAGCTCATTTTATGCTTGGTCGTCTTTGTTAGGGACGTATCTTTGTCTTTGAACACCACGAGAATTTGTCCAAGTGCCATAAATGTGCACTGATTACTGCCACTTGTTTATCCCAACCACACTAAAACTCTAAAATTTACTAACTTTGTTTATTTGTTCAAGTTTTACAACTTACAAAAATAGATTTTCTAGGTTAATTAAAGTTAAAAAAAAGCTTGTACCTCTAATGAACTCCTTTTGAGACATAAATTAGCTGCTGTTAAATAAAACCTGTTCACTCACAAGACCGCAACTGTCATACTTTTGTTAAAATAGAAACAAAGCCTATGTATTTATAAAACAAGATTCAAAACTCATTATATTTTGTGCGTTATTCGCCAAATGTGATTAGGGATTCGCCACCTAGCGTCTGGAGTGAGAGCTATACTTTGTGTAACAGTACACTCACACGATTTAAAAGTTAAATAAATCAATTTTGAAAATGATCAGATTTTTTATCTTTTAAAAAAGACAAGCATATTTGGCTATATTTCACTATAGGGCCTATACTGGAATACATGATTGATAAATATTACAATAGACTTTGAAATGAAGTTGTTCGTTCATAGGTCAGTTCTCCTGCCAAACACTAGATGACAATATTATGATATAAATACATATGTTAATAAATGTGATATCAAACAGGCTAAGATAGCTCACTCAGAAAGTTATTAAGACTATAAGTACACACGACTAAATATTCTTATTCAGAACCAACACAGTTTTTGAGGAAACTAATTAATTAATAAACCAAAGTTATAATTCATTCTCGTTAATTAATAAACAAAAATTCTAATTCATTCTCGAAGTTAAAAGTAAAACAACAGTAAGAAATTTATCTCGATCACTGTATCTTTTTAAGGGTTAAAGTTTTAGGACAATCATTATTAATGTTATCCTTTTAAGGAGTATAGTTTCTTTCTTGCATTGAAAGAAAACATCAAATGACGGGATACTATTTCCGTTTTTTCTGCAGCTTCTGAGACTGGTTTGATTGTGTCTTCACCTTGCCAGAGTTATATTGCCCCACTGTGAATGACATTTTCGAAACACAGCGAAAGAGGAAAGGCAAACCAAGGGGTTAAGATTTGGGAGAACACATCCACCAAACTCTATATTGATATTTATACAGCGAGATAGAGCGAAAAAAAACAAGAATACTTTATTCTATACTAATTTTGGCGGAAATTCCTATTTATCTATCGAGATATTTATGGTTATATTTATTTCCGTGTGTAGTCATGTTATTATCACTTTTAACTGCGAGTCGCAGTTAAGATTCGGTAGAACACGTCCAGTGCGTCTCCAATATCCCCAGGACATCCCATCTGTAACGGTTTATTTCTTCCAGCGTACAACGTAGTCTACCCGGTGAGAACCAGGATCTTGCATTCACGGACGCCACCGTTGACCCTCTCTTTGCCGACCACAGCACATATTTTCCAGGCGGTGTTTTGCACGAATCTGCCATCCGCTTCCTGTGCAAATGCGTAGTTTTTGAGATATCGTCATCTCAAAATTCCAGAAAAGTTTGCTCTCATCATTTTCATTTAAACTAACGAAAATATCACGACTTAACCTAACCAATCATCAAGGGTGTACAGTTGACCTAACCGGGCATTCAGTTGACCTAACCAGGCCTTCAGTTGACCTAACCGGGTATTCAATTAACCTAACCGGGTATTCAATTAACCTAACGGGTTAATATTGGTTATTTCACCTAAATATCTTCTGATCTTTTCGTATTAGGCACTCACTGTCACATTTCGGGCAAGTTAACCCTTTAACGCCGAACTTTTTTGTAGGGTTAAGTCTAAATGCGTGTATTTGAAACTGTACGTTTTCGACCCACTAGGCTTTAAAGGGTTAAGGATGAGAGAATAATGCCGTAATTGATAAAAACATCCATCCCTTTGTCTTCATCTAGGGCACATGACGAATCAAGTTCTCAAAGTCAAAATCACACGAATGGCACGTCATAATTCTATCATAAACACTAATAAACTGAATCCAATTAGAAAAAAAAAATAGCCAGAAAATAACCCAACCAACTAATTAAGTCGCAGAGTAGCGAAAAAATAGCCCAATCAGGAAAAATATTTTATGAAAAAAAGTACATTATAGCCAAAACAGGAAATATATTTTATTAAAAAAGTACATTTGAACAACAACTTTCCTTTTAGAGATTGACACATTGGAAATAGAAGTTTTTTTAAGCTATGTATGGAAAATTGTTTCTTTCAAATGACCTCCATTTTCACCTTCACAAATTCGTGCTCTTTCAACAGCGTTCTTCATAACATTTCGCAGGATATCTGGTCCTAGTCCCCTTATTTCTGCCCGGATATTATTCTTTAGCTCCTGGATAGTACGTGGTTTGTTAACATAGACCTTATCCTTCAAATAGCCCCAAAGGAAATAGTCGGGAGCTGTTAGATCTTATGGAAAACTGATGTGTGGGTAGTTGGGAGGTAACGAAAATGGTTCACTGAGTAGGTAGGTAGTTAATCTAACAATTATTAAATTCCTTTTATGTCAATAACTGGGTGGATGAAACCAATTGGTTGCTCACCAGAGTTATTCTCCACACTAGTATTTATATACTGTGTGACAAGAGCGTGCTCGGTAATAGATATACATTACCGATCAACCAACCGAAGAAAAAACTAAGAGGACGCTGGTGGAAAAAGCCCCGCGAAAAAGAGAACAAAGGAGAACGAAAACGAGGAACGGGGCGAGAGGACGGAACGAGAGAAGGGAGAAGAACAGACAACGAAAAACGATCCCCACCAGCAAGTACGCTCTCAACAATTAAACAAATAAGGAGAAAAGGGACTCTAATAACTAGCAGTAAGTGACTAATTGTGTTTTTAACCCAGTTAGAATTAAATGCATTAAATTAAGCTCGGTCAGACAAATTAGGCCTACATTGTGGCCTAAGACCTAGCATTAACTCATAGCTTAACAAAGGTGAAGGTAGATTGCCCTAACCTAATTTGGTGAGGAATCCTACTGTGGACCTCAATTTATCTGCCCGCTCTGGACCATTTCCGGAATCTCTAGGCTGACCCCTACAGGGCTAGACTTAATCTACTCTATAGTTAGACTGGAGATATAAGGGGTGGGTTAATTGGGGACCAATTCATACAGAGCATTTTTCACATTGGTGGTCCGTGTGTGGGGAATTTACAAACCTTAACCTTACTTAACAAAAATTGCAGAATTAGGCTAAATGGTCTAGCCTAAGCCTAACCTAATCAAGCCTAATTAGGTCTACAACCTAGGGCCTAACTAGGAAACATTTACATTTAAGAAGTCTCATTCTCTTATAAGCTTAGACCTGAGTGACACATAAGTACTTGGGGGGGATTAAACCAAATTTAAAACTTGACTGTTTTGTCTGTGATCTCTCTTCTCTGGTAATTTCTTCTTGTCCTCTATTTCATTACGATCCCCAGTTAAACAGTTTTGACTTAAACATGGACAGTGAGGAATTGAAAAAGTTAAAAAAGAAAAGGGGGGGAAAGTTGGGTGCTGTTACAAAGGCCGTGAACACTTTTAACAATATTACACAACCAGGTAAGGAAGATTTAGAGTGTGTAATTCTTAAATTGGAAACTAAAAAGAAGGAAATAATAGCCATTGATGAGAGTATTTCAGAGTTAGTTGAATCCGAAATGGCTGAAGAACAATTGATAGACCTTTACGCTGATAATGATGTTCAGGTAATCTCAATTGAACAGCAAATAAGGAGACTACAGTCTCGTTTGACTGACTTAACACCACATAAACCTACTTCTGATTTTAATCAAAGTAGAGCTAACTTTCAACCAAATTTAAGTGGCATGCCAAATCCTGAGTCACAAGAATTTAGGGCTACTTTACCCACTTTGCTAGTACCAACATTTGAAGGGGACACGGTACAATTCCCATCTTTCATTGAAAAATTTGAGAGTTTAATAGGTAATAAACCTTATATTTCAACTGTTGATAAGTTTAGCTACTTAACTAGTTTCCTTAAAGGCCCAGCCTATAACCTGATAGCCTATTTACCAGCCGTAGGGAATTCATATGAAGTAGCTATTGATCTCTTAAAACGTAATTACATTAATAAAGATGAGATTGTATTTGAATTATCTCAACAAATTATTGATTTTGCACCCATAAAAGATAACCATAGTGATATGGAAAAATTTTATTCAAAATTAGAAGCTATTATAGGACAACTCGTTAGCAATGAGATAGATGTTAAAGCTTCATCTTGGATTATACAAGGCATAATTCTTAGGTGCCTTCCTTTGAGGGTTAAAGATGTTTTAGTTCTAAAGACGGGAGAAAATTATAGTACTCTTGAAAATATCAGAAAACACTTTCCAACTCTCCTAACTAATTACAAACTGAGAAATATTGCAACACAAAATAAGACCCAGACTATGGATAAACCAAAGACTGTCCCCAGAGACCAACTAGCTACAGCCAAACAGACAAAACTTGATACTGTAGAATCAAATGTGACCAACTGGAATACACGAACACCTACATTACAGAACTTTAATGTAACTGCTGCCTCAACTTACACACTATATTGCAAATTTTGTGCAAGTGATGAACACAGTAGTACTGGGTGTGACAAATATTCAGACTTTAACTCAAGAGCTAAAAGATGTGAACAGTTGAACCTATGTAAAAAGTGTATTGGCCAGGGACATTATAAGAAAGACTGTAAATCTAGGTTAAGATTCAAGTGTAAGTTTTGTAAAAGTTTACATGTCTCATCAACGTGTGATTCACCAAAGTGTCCAAACAATAGTACTCAAACTCAAAAGATACCTCCACCAAACAAAGGTAATCAAGAAAATGCCACTTTCATGGGACATTCTGTTTGTTCAAACAACGTAACAAGAAACACTGAGATTCTTTTACCAACTATTACTTTGGACTTAGTGAATAGTGAGGGTAGCACCACTCCAGTGAGATGTCTTATAGACTGTTGTTCTCAACAAACATTTGTTTCGCAAAATGTAGTTAATAAATTGGGTTTGACACCAAACCCGAATGAACAAAAACTCAATATTGCATCCTTTGTTAAGGATAACTCGGACAAAAATAGCTATAAGACAATTGACCTGGAACTACATTTAGAAAATAAATTAGAGAAAATTGAAGCAGTTATTATTTCTAAAGTAGGACAAAACAAACTGGTTATACCCAAAATAGAACAAACCATAAATCATTTGGGAAAAAACTACAAAATAGCTGATAGACATATCACAAACAACACAGTAGCTAACATTGAAATGTTAATAAGGGCAGATTATATTAATCTTATTCATAAGGGCATAGTAAAGATAGGTAATGGTATAGCTTATCAGACTATATCAGGGATAGCCCCTTTGGGTGACCTATCTAAATACAACCTAGACCTAAACCAAAATAGTTCATGACTAACAAATACTATGTGCCTCAACTCAGTCCTAAATAACACCTGTAAGAATAGCAACACTTGAATAATATTATATCAACTGAGAACATTAATTCATCACTATCAAATGAAACTCTGGATGAGGCAATTCAAACTTTATGGTTGCTAGAATCTGTGGGTATACATGACACAAATCAAACTTCAGAAGATCAGTTAATGGTAGAAAGATTTGAAGACACCATTCAGTGCAAAGACAATAGTTATTTTGTTGAGTTACCTTGGAAAATAAATTGTCCAACTTTAAGAGATAATCTCAAAGTAGCTAAAGGACATTTATATAAAGTAATGAAAAAACTCAAACAAGATAATAATATTCAAAAGTACAGTGATGTCTTCAAAGAACAGCTACAGAAAGGCTTCATTGAAGAAGTAACAAATAACCCTTTTAAAAAAGATGGTTGTCATTATTTAACCCACAGGGGGGTTTATCGACAAGATGCCCCAACAACAAAACTCAGAGTAGTATATAACTGTAGCCTCAAAGACAGTGATAAACACAGTTTGAATGATTGCCTGATTGAGGGTCCTAATCTCATTTCTGACCTTGTGAAGATCTTACTGAGGTTCAGGTTAGATAAATATGCCGTACAAAGTGACATTTCAAAGGCATTTTTTAGAATAAATCTTAAAAATGAATATGATAAGAACCAACTTAGGTTCTTATGGTTCAAGGATCCATTTGATTTGAATAAAGGGTTCATAACCTATAGATTTAATGTTGTGTTGTTTGGAGCCAATTGCTCACCTAGCCTATTAGCATTGACAATTAGACATCATTTGAACCAGTTTAATAACTCTTTAACATTGAACTTCCTTAAGGAATATTTTTACGTAGACAATCTAATAGGCTCAACAACAACAAAATCTGAATTATCTGAAGTCTATGAACACTCTCAAAACATTATGCATCAAGGTAACTTTGAACTTAGAGAGTGGATTTCAAATGATGAGGATTTAAACAAAAAGATCTTAAAGGATAATAATGGTCTTACTGAGCCATCAGACAGAGTTAAAACTTTAGGTATGAACTGGTATTTGGATGCAACTTCTAACAGTCATGATTCAATCTGTACTAAAGGTTTTAAACTTGATGAGGAAGCAAATACTAAAAGACAAATATTATCAGAGGCTTCCAAAATTTTTGATCCCATGGGTCTATTCCTGCCTTCAACAATAAAATCAAAGATTCTCCTCCAAGAAATTTGGAGGACAAATGTTGGGTGGGATGATCCAATAACAAATGAAGATCAAAAATCTTGGAAGAAGTTAGCTGCTGATTTAACAAAAGTGCAGAACATTAAAATTCAAAGGTGCTGTGGGTTTAGGGATAAGCCCCAGAGACTTCATGTGTTTGCTGATGCAAGCACACAAGCTTATGGGTGCTGTGCGTATCTTGTAAGTCCTACAGAAAGTCATCTAATTTATGCAAAAGGGAAAGTTGCACCTCTCAAACCTACCCGAACCATATCTCAATTGGAACTATTGGCTGCTGCATTAGCCATTAAAACCATTTCATTGCTTAAGGATGCTTACCATGATGTGAACATAACTGATATCCACATCTGGCTTGACAGTCAGATTTGTCTTGCCTGGATACGGAATGATAGCATTAATAGTAAGAATATCTTTGTAAGAAATAGGCTAAAAGAAATAGCTGAAGCTAATGAAAGACTACAAGTAAACTTTCACTATGTTCCAACTAATCAAAATCCAGCAGACTTTCTGACCAGAGGTTTATCCTACAAGTTGTTGAAGTCAAACAAAACTTGGTTCATGGGACCTAAGTGGCTCTGTAATACAGACCAATGGCCTGTGGAACAAGTTAACTTGACATTAAATTGAATATTTTCAAATGAAAAGGTTGAACCAATCACTAATTATGAACGTTATTCTGATTTCAGTAATCTTGTCAGGGTCACAGCCTACTGTTTGAGGTTTGCTCACAACTGTTTAACTACAATAAACAAACAGCTAAATAAAAACAATCATAATTATACAGAAGTTGCAACCAAGTACTGGATAGGGCATGCACAACAAACGGAGTACAATAAAGAGTTAGAATTCTTGACTAATGGGAAACAAACAAAAGAACCTGTACCATCAGTAGTTGTGGATCTAAATTTGTTCAGAGATGAGGAAGGCCTTCTAAGGTGTAAAGGGAGATTAGACAAATCAAAACTGTTATACAAAAGCAAACATCCAATCCTTTTACCTAGATTTAGCTATTTGACCACATTAATCATCAGACAAACACACAATGATGTACATCATCATATGGGGGTACCACAGACACTAACTACATTAAGAAAAACTTATTGGATACCCAAGGGAAGGATCACTGTTAAAACAGTCCTGAGTGAGTGTGTCACATGTAGGCGTATTCATGCTAGGCGCTATAGGAAACCAAATCCTCCTGCTTTGCCAGAGGAGAGAGTTACTCTCAACAGACCCTTTGAGACTGTAGGCATTGACTATACAGGAGCATTGACTGTAGGGGTGGTTGACACTGAACAAAAAATGTACATTGTACTGTTTACATGTGCTAGCTCACGAGCTGTTTATCTGGATGTTGTGGAGGACCTTACAGCAGAATCTTTTGTTGCTGTCTTTAAGAGATTCTGTGCAGACATTCAGTACCCAAGACAGTTTGGACTGACAATGCTACATATTTCAAGGCTGGTGAACAAGTCATCAACGACTTGTTAAGCAACGAACTCACACAATTATATATACAAAATTCAAACATAAAGTGGAAGTATATTCCAGTTGCCTCTCCTTGGTATGGTTCTATCTGGGAGAGGAATATACAAACAGTAAAGAATTGCTTGAAGAAAGCAATTGGTAAAAAACAGATACACTTATTTGAGTTGTTCACTCTCCTGGCTGAGATTGAGAACATCATCAACAATAGACCACTCACTTATGTGAGTGACAACATTAATGACCCGGAACCATTAACTCCAAATCATTTGATTCGGGGAGAACAAGTTAGTCTCCCTGCCGGACTACAATATAGACTCTTCAGAAAGACCTCAAACTGGACTCAACGACACGATGAACTCCAGACTAAGTTACAACACTTAACTAAGAGTTAAAGCTCATTTTATTAAACAGTGGAAAACTGAGTACTTGATGGGTCTAAGGGAGAGACATAAACAAATGACTAAGAAGGATTGGTCTGACACAATTAAGGTAGGGGACCTTGTTCTCATACATGACAGTACTCCAAGACAATACTGGCCTCTGGCTAGAGTTTTAGAACAGACTATGGTCTGCAACACCCACTGGGTAAGTTGTGAGAATTTCGATTAGGCAGCATCCTACGTCACATTGCTACGGGAATTAATTCAACCGGTAGATACGTGAGAGGGCAGGACTAAAACTCACAATCTCACCCCTTGCAAGATGTTACCTGCCTGTTGAAACTCACAAGATTTCGGGCGCCTTCAGAGCCCAATCTGCGACCTTCCACCTTCTACTTATTGCTGATCGCTAGCCCTATGGGCCGCCATAGGCACCGGGGAGACAGTTGCTCCGACGAGCCGAGGCGTTGGGCGCGCGATTGATGGAAAATTTTGGCCGAAGTCATAGGCCCTATGACGCGCTACTTATAAGTCAACGAGTGGTTTATAGAGGGGTCTGCGGCCGGACTGGGATCACCCCGGCCCTACATTTTCATAGGTGCTTTCAGCCACGGTCAAACTTCGATAGGTACCCGGGGACGTGAACCGAGAACTAATTGAACGGCTACAGAGGCTACTTTGCGCGGCTACTAGCTCCATTCGCAAAATTCTCCAGGTTGTCCCCGGCACACGTTTAGACTCATCGGCGATCCCATTACTCCGGGAACCCAATACGAGGCCTATCCATTAGGCCTATGACTCTGGGGAGAAGATTAGATTAGATTTCCCCCCGACTCCTAGCCTTACAAATTCATGGAATCATAGGCTAACCGACGTGGTGCAAGGTACGGTTGTCACGTGTTGTCGTACCCCGAAAGACTTATCGGGTCCCTTTGACTCCGGGAACCCAATACAGCCTATCCATAGGCTAATGGCTTGGGAGGAGAAGATTCCCCCCGACTCCTAGCCCTATAAATGGAATCATCGGCTAATCGCCGTAGTGCAGTCGTCAATCACCTGACCAAAAAGAAATCTACCATTTCATAGGTGCTTTCAGCCACGGTCAAACTTCGATAGGTACCCGGGGACGTGAACAGAGAATTAATTGAACGGCTACAGAGGCTACTTTGCGCGGCTACTAGCTCCATTCGCAAAATTCTCCAGGTTGTCCCCGGCACACGCTTAGACTCATCGGCGATCCCATTACTCCGGGAACCCAATACGAGGCCTATCCATTAGGCCTATGGCTCTGGGGAGAAGATTAGATTAGATTTCCCCCCGACTCCTAGCCTTACACAAATTCATGGAATCATAGGCTAACCGACGTGGTGCAAGGTACGGTCGTCACGTGTTGTCGTACCCCGAAAGACTTATCGCGTCCCGTTGACTCCGGAACCCAATACAGCCTATCCATAGGCTAATGGCTAGGGGAGAAGATTCCCCCCGACTCCTAGCCCTAGAAATGGAATGATCAGCTAATCGACGTAGTGCACTGGTCAATCACGTGACCGAAAAGAACACCTCCCACATCGGTGGGGGATGGGGGATCTCCTGAGCCCCGGACCCCTTCGTAAATTGCTTCGAAATCTATGCTGAGGGGGAGAAACCGGTCGTTCCCCGATAGGGACATAGGTCCTATGCCTGAGGAACTCAAGGTACCCCAGTTTTACTCCCACGACCAGGGGCAGACGGGGTAACAAGAGTGGTCAAATTAAGGACTTCAACGGGTGACACAACAAGAGACATTTCTCTTTTGTACCCTTTAGAGTCTGGACCCAAAACAATGGACTTTGGAGAACCTTCTCCACTGACAGTAACAACTGGAGACACTGAACTTCCAGTAACTATTCCTTTGACAGTAGGAGTGGTAACGCATCCTACTACAACATTGACAGACACAAGACCTCAGCGACAAAAAGCATTAAAGGCGCGACTAGTTTTACAACAAAAAATAGATGCTGGGGAATTGTAATTTTATCTTCTAACTTTCACTTTTTCTTTTCTTATGGTAAAGACCATAGACAGTTTCATCCTATGGATGTATATTTTCTCTTCTAATTAAATGCTACACCTTCTCCATGAGAAGGTGAGGATAGTCACTGTTAATCAGATTAACAGGCATTTACAGTCAAATAGTTAGCTAGTCTACACTCAGACATAAAAATTGGTGACACTGACACCAAAATTTTTATCTCCCGGGGCCCCCAGTATATAGAAAACTGATGTGTGGGTAGTTGGGAGGTAACGAAAATGGTTCACTGAGTAGGTAGGTAGTTAATCTAACAATTATTAAATTCCTTTTATGTCAATAACTGGGTGGATGAAACCAATTGGTTGCTCACCAGAGTTATTCTCCACACTAGTATTTATATACTGTGTGACAAGAGCGTGCTCGGTAATAGATATACATTACCGATCAACCAACCGAAGAAAAAACTAAGAGGACGCTGGTGGAAAAAGCCCCGCGAAAAAGAGAACAAAGGAGAACGAAAACGAGGAACGGGGCGAGAGGACGGAACGAGAGAAGGGAGAAGAACAGACAACGAAAAACGATCCCCACCAGCAAGTACGCTCTCAACAATTAAACAAATAAGGAGAAAAGGGACTCTAATAACTAGCAGTAAGTGACTAATTGTTTTTAACCCAGTTAGAATTAAATGCATTAAATTAAGCTCGGTCAGACAAATTAGGCCTACATTGTGGCCTAAGACCTAGCATTAACTCATAGCTTAACAAAGGTGAAGGTAGATTGCCCTAACCTAATTTGGTGAGGAATCCTACTGTGGACCTCAATTTATCTGCCCGCTCTGGACCATTTCCGGAATCTCTAGGCTGACCCCTACAGGGCTAGATTTAATCTACTCTATAGTTAGACTGGAGATATAAGGGGTGGGTTAATTGTGGACCAATTCATACAGAGCATTTTTCACAATCTGGTGATCGTGGTGGCCATTCAAATGCAGAATTTCTGGATATCAAACGTTCACCAAAGAGTTCTCTTAAAAGGCCCATAGTTAGCCTGGCGGTGTGGGCAGTGGCACCATCTTGTTGGAACCACATATCTGGTTTGTCTGCAACAGCTGGTCGTAAGTAATTTTCAATCATGGCCCGATATCTGTCGCCAGTTATGGTCGCGGCGACTCCGGGCTCACTTTCAAAGAAGTACGGGCCAATGAACTTTTCGGATGTAACACCGCACCATACTGTACACTTAACTGGATGTAATTGACGTTGGTGAAGTGTTTCAGGGTTCTCAGTACCCCATATCCTGCAGTTTTGCTTGTTTACAAAGCCATTAAGTTGAAAATGAGCTTCATCACTCATCATCATTGTGAGTAAAGTCATTCCGTCTGGCCATTTCTTGGAAGCGGACTGCATAGGCAAGGCGTTTTGGACGATCTGTTGGCTTTAGTTCTTGCACTAGTTAGACTTTGTACACAAACAGGTGTAATTCGTTTTTTAAAATCCTTTGAAGAGACCTGCGAGATATTCCAAGCTGAGCAGAACGCCTTCGGGTTGATGTTTCGGGATTCTCCTCTACACTCCTCTGCACGCATACACGATTAGCACCATGTCGGGCTGAACGTGGTCTCCCGGCTCGTGGAAGATCGCTAACTGAACCCTGCATCTGAAAACGCGCGACCAAGCGACGGACCATCCTCTCCGAAGGCGGTGTCCGCACTTTGAAATGACGGGAATAGGCTCTTTGGGTTAACTTTATCGATTGATGATGCTCGAAGTAAAGCTCTATGATTTTGGTTGATGATGCTCGAAGTAAAGCTCTATGATTTTGGTTCGCTGCTGAGTTGTGTATTTTTCCATGATTAATTTGCAAGGGGTCCTTTATATATCAGGAGAAAAGAAAAAAGAAATATTAATAAACAAAAAAATTATGAATTTTTAAAAACCGGTCGTGACTTTTGCGCCACCCTCTTAGTCAGTTTTGAATGGCAATTCAACATATTGTACTGTTTTAACCGCGCGTGAGCGGGTGAAAAGACGAATATTAACCTGGAGGTGATAATGTTGGATATGAGGAAGTTATGGGAAAATTTGGGATAGGAGATAGAAATGAGAGAGGAGAATGGATGTCAGACTTCTGTAAAGCAAAACAGCTGTGTATAGCAAACTCCTACTTTCAACATAGAGAGAGCCATAAGTACACACGGTCACACCCTCATGGAGTACATAGGAGCTGCATAGACTACTTGTTAGTCAATAAACGCTGGAGATCGGCGATAAGCAATACGAGAGTGATGAGAGGTGCGGATTTCGGGACAGATCATGAGATGCTCCTATCCAATATTAAAGTCAAGTTCTACATGGCAAGGAAGACAACAAATGAGAGAACACGGTATAATGTAGAAAAGCTAAAGAATAGCGAAATTAGAGATGAGTTTCAGGTAACGATCGGCGGGAGATTTGCAGTCCTTATGAACAAAAAACGAAGATATAGATGGGTTATGGAGTAAGGGCAGAGATCACCTGAAACAAGTGGCGGAGCAACTACTGGGTAAGAGGAGGAAACTAAAACAAGGTTGGATAACAGAGGAAGTACTGAGGAAGTGCGACGAAAGGAGTGAAGCCAAGAAAAGGAAAAATAACAACCCTACGGAGGAAAATAAAAACCGATATAGACAATTGTGCAGAGAGGTAGAGAGTGGATGTGAGATGGCGAAGGAGACCTGGATCAGAGAAAAATGCGAGAAATGTGAAAGCAGCTTTGGAACTGTTAATTCGAAGGCCCGATACAAAACGGTTAAAGAACTGACGAGAGAGTGGACCCACCAATCAGTAGCAGTAAGAAACGCGGATGGTGAAAAGGTTTCAAGCGAGGAGAAGGTGAGAGAGGTGTGGAAGAGTCACTACCAGAGGCTTTACAGAGGACCAGAGGAGGAGTTCACTCTCCTAAACTTCCCGGAGCTGCAGAGACAGAATGCAGAGCGGATAGATACACCAGAAGTGTTGCAAGCGGAGGTGAAAAGCAGCATACAACAGATGGCGAGGGATAAAGCTCCCGGGACAGATGGAGTGGTGTAGGAGCTGTTAGACGCGGGTGGAGACTCGACGGTGGAGTGGCTCACAAGGCTGTTCCAGAGGGGACTCACTGAGGGAGTTTTCCCTCAGGAGTGGGGTCGGGCGGTTATTGTGCCGATCCACAAGAAAGGAGACCTGACTGTTTGCGGTAATTACCGACCCATAAGTTTGCTTCCGCATGCGTACAAAGCTTTAGCCAGGATTATCCAACGAAGATTTAGCAATAAAGAAGAGGAAATACTAACAGAAGAAAAGGCCAGCGTTAGAGCTGGCAGAGGAACGATAGACCAGATCTTCACCTTTAGCCAGATCGTGGAAAAGAGGTGGGAGTTAGGAAGGGACGTCTTCTGTGTATTTGTGGATTTCAAACAAGCGTTTGATTCGGCTTGGATAGAGGCGATGGTGGCGGTGTTGCGGGTTTACGGTTTCGAGATGATTTGGTATGTTTGATCAGTAGACTGTTTGAGTCAACTAGCGCGGTATAAGCAAGGAACCAACGGTCACAGAAAGTTTCCACACGAAATGTGGAGTGATGCAGGGATGCCCGCTCTCCCCTCATCTGTTCAATCTGTATCTGGAAAGAGTGATGAGGGAGGCCCTGGACGGTTGTAAGGATGGTATATTGGTAGGTGGAGAGCGTATCACCAATCTGAGATACGCCGACAACATTGTGTTGATGGCAGATTCCGTCAATCAACTGCAGGGAATGGTGAGAAGATTGGGGAGAGTATGTGCAAAATATAAACTTGTCATCAATGCAAATAAAACAAAGGTAATGAAGATAGGCAGGAGAAGGGAAGATATTCGTATAGAGCTGGCCACAGGAGAGATTGAGCAGGTGACTTGCTTTAAATATCTGGGTGTATATTATACCGAGGATGCCGGCTCGTATAATATGATAAGAAATAGAATTGGACTGGGACATGTCGCATTCAGGAAACTGACAAAAGTATGGAGGGACCAATCCATCTCGCGCAAATTGAAGCTTCGACTCATGAATAGCGTAGTAATACCTACTGTATTGTATGGAGCGGAGTGTTGGGTGATGAAACGGAAAGAAGAACGTAAATTGCTGGCATTTGAAATGTACTGCCTTAGGAGGATACTAAATGTAAGGTGGGAACAGACGATAAGTAATGAAAGAGTGCAGGAGATGGCCGAGCTGGATCAGAACATCGTGGAGAGAGTGATTGACATACAGAGGAGATGGTATGGTCATGTCGAAAGAATAGATGCTGGAAGATGGCCGAGGACCATACTATACGGACGAATGCACGGTAACAGACCAAGGGGAAGACCTAGAACAACATGGTGGCGAAGCTTGAGGAACTCGAATGTACGATTCCCAGTGAGGGAGATGACGAATTTGGCAAGAGATCGGGTTGCGTGGCGGAGATACCGGCGCACCGTTATGAAGGACCCCACCTGACAATGGTCAGAGGGGACTTAAGTCAAGCAAGTCAAGAACACATCCAACCAAACTAGTGAAGTCACCATTTATGTTAATTAATATTGGTCGTCCATTTTTTTGTGGTGACAAGCAACTGCTGTCTTCTTCATACGGACAAAGTGGCTGTATATATATTTTGGCTGATCTGTTTTTCCAGACCCAGAAATATTTTTTATTTAAGCTCCGCCCGAGAACCAGCAGCAATTTTTACAGAGTCCGATCCTGGACTATAAGTCTGAACCCACCCCCTCCCCACCTCTGATTTCAGTTTCAGGTAACCCGCAGCTTGATTCCCATTCAAATTCCAAATCTGAATTCTATTCCATTAAAAGCTTTATTTGCTAATAAATTAAATCTTAACTGTAATTTTTTATTTGTCTATAGTAAGTACAGAATAAAAAATTAAGAATTGTTTTTACATTACCAGTAGGGTTGCCAGGTGTCCGGTACTGAACCGGACAGTCCGGTATTTGGGCTCTCTGTCCGGTTAAAAAAATCAAAGAATACCGGACACGTAAAAGTAAACCACGTCTTTATGTCTTTGCTTTTTTATTTTTGTCTTAATAGGTGTAGCTTTAATAGGTCGTCTGCCTTTTTTGGTAATCCATAATTTGTTGTTTTTTAAAGTCAATAATTATTTTACATATTTTTCTATCGCGATCTGATAAAGAATTGGATAGTTTCACAGCGCTGTATTGGATAGAATTTTGTGCGTGTTATGTAATTTTGTTCGAATAAAAGTTAAATGCGGATAAAGTTGATTTCTTTTCATTAATACCTAAATGTTTTCAATGTTATTTGTAAATCGTTTGCAATATTATTTTCCAGTTAAAAGTGTTATTTATCCATATAATTAACTGATTTTATAAAGCATCTAATGAACCAATTTTGTAAGTAATGAAGAAAATACATTTTTACTTTTTACACCCCCTCCCCCGGCTGCTGTTGTCCGGTATTTTTGTGGAGGACAACCCTAATTACCAGTTCTATAAAAAGATATGCCTATATTTTTTTATCGAAATATTCCAGGGGAATTACCTTAATAAAAATATATCAAAGGTTGATTTTTTTCTAAATTATTCAGTTTACCCCCATCATAGCGTGTGTATATATATATATATATCGTAAAGAAACGACGCTTGTATAGGAGATATTTCGCGCAAGACGAGAGAGAGAGAACGGAACAAATGAAAAAATGAGGTAACCACCTGGGAATCGAACCCGGGATCTTCCGATTGCCGGTCAGACGCGATACCATTACACTATGGACCTCACTCTTCCAAATGCCGTAATTCTTCTACATACTCGCAGAAACCAATGCCCCAAGGGGGCACCTCCCGTATGCCGTAACATTATATACCTTCAACTGCAAAGAACACGCAGTATAAATAACGTAAAGAAACGACGCTTGTATTGGAGATATTCCGCGCAAGACGAGAGAGAGAGAACGGAACAAATGAAAAAATGAGGTAACCACCTGGGAATCGAACCCGGGATCTTCCGATTGCCGGTCAGACGCGATACCATTACACTATGGACCTCACTCTTCCAAATGCCGTAATTCTTCTACATACTCGCAGAAACCAATGCCCCAAGGGGGCACCTCCCGCATGCCGTAACATTATATACCTTCAACTGCAAAGAACACGCAGTATAAATAACGTAAAGAAACGACGCTTGTATAGGAGATATTCCGCGCAAGACGAGAGAGAGAGAACGGAACAAATGAAAAAATGAGGTAACCACCTGGGAATCGAACCCGGGATCTTCCGATTGCCGGTCATCTTGCGCGGAATATCTCCTATACAAGCGTCTTTTCTTTACGTTATTTATACTGCGTGTTCTTTGCAGTTGAAGGTATATAATGTTACGGCATGCGGGAGGTGCCCCCTTGGGGCATTGGTTTCTGCGAGTATGTAGAAGAATTACGGCATTTGGAAGAGTGAGGTCCATAGTGTAATGGTATCGCGTCTGACCGGCAATCGGAAGATCCCGGGTTCGATTCCCAGGTGGTTACCTCATTTTTTCATTTGTTCCGTTCTCTCTCTCTCGTCTTGCGCGGAATATCTCCTATACAAGCGTCGTTTCTTTACGTTATTTATACTGCGTGTTCTTTGCAGTTGAAGGTATATAATGTTACGGCATGCGGGAGGTGCCCCCTTGGGGCATTGGTTTCTGCGAGTATGTAGAAGAATTACGGCATTTGGAAGAGTGAGGTCCATAGTGTAATGGTATCGCGTCTGACCGGCAATCGGAAGATCCGGGTTCGATTCCCAGGTGGTTACCTCATTTTTTCATTTGTTCCGTTCTCTCTCTCTCGTCTTGCGCGGAATATCTCCTATACAAGCGTCGTTTCTTTACGTTATTTATACTTGCGTGTTCTTTGCAGTTGAAGGTGTATATATATATATATATATATTTGCTTGACCTTCGTGAAATGAGGAATCATCGTACGGAACATTTGAAAGGTTGAAAGGAAAGGCATATATACCCATTGGTTTGCTTCCGCCCGAATTGTTCATTCTGACGAAGGTCAAGCTTTTCACTCCACCTTAGACCTACAGTTTAACGTGGAATCCGAACCACGCCCCACCAGCAGCTCAGCGTCTTTAACTACTAGGCCACCCAGGGTACCTATTTATCTACCAACTAATTTCTTTTATTGTGTGGAAGGATGAATAGCTGGGTTTTGCTGCGCGCCTGCTGCCGTCACCGGGTCTCGATCCCGGGGCCGATGGATTCATAGTCAGCGACACTAACCACTACACCACTGAGGCGCATATATATATATATATATATATATATATATATATATATATACAGGGGTTGGACAAAATAATATGAACACCTTGATAAATGGCGGTTTTTATTCTTAATATGGAGTTGGTCCTCCTTTAGCGGCAATAACAGCTGCAATGCGTCGGGGAATTGATTCATACAGCTTTTGGACAGTGGCTAGAGGAATCCTGAGCCATTCTTCGAGCAAACCCTGCTCCAGTTCCTCCAAAGACGCCGGCGGTGGGAATCGGCTTCTGACCTGCTGCTCCAACTGACACCACAGATGCTCGATAATGTTAAGATCCGGGGATTGTGGAGGCCAATCCAAGCGTTCTACTTCACTAACATGCTCTTCAAACCAGTTTTTAACGACCCCAGCGGTGTGGATTGGTGCATTATCATCCTGGAAGACGGCGCCGCCATTGGGAAACAGCGTTTGGACCATGGGATGGACCTGGTCAGCCAATATTGACAGATAGACCTGGGCGTTAACCCTACTATGCAGTACTACAGCTGGGCCAAGAGTATTCCACGATATTGCTGCCCAAACCATCACAGATCCGCCTCCATGCTTAACGGTTGGGGTCAGGCAGTCGGGGTCATAAGCATCTTTAGGCTGTCTCCAGACGTAAACTCGACCGGAACATGGAAATAGCGTAAAGGAGGATTCGTCGGAGTAGACTACATTCTTCCACCGGTCCATTGACCAATTCTTATGGTCATTACACCATTTTCTGCGCCGCTCAATGTTGATGTGCGAAAGGAAGGGTTTGGCAATTGCAGCCCTCCCATGGTATCCAGCTCCATGGAGCTCGCGACGTACAGTTCTGGTCGATACCGGGCTTGCAAGATGCTGGTTAAGCTCTGCAGTCACTTTTGGAGCTGTGGTCTTATGGTTCTTTGTCACAATGCGCTTTAGCACCCGGCGGTCTCGATCACACAGCTTCTTCTTGCGTCCACTATTGCATTTGTCGGTGCTTGTCTTTCCATGGTTTTGGTATGCAGACATGACCATAGAGACAGTTCCTCTGGATACATTGAACATCTGAGCGGTTTTCGTTACCGATGCACCAGCCATCCGCGCTCCGACAATTTGCCCTCTTTGGAAGTCTGACAGGTCTTTCATAACTGCTAATTCATAATTCACTTAGGTCTGTAAAAACAACGTGAGGGTTATAACATGACGTATACACTCTCTGTTACGCATTTAAATAGGTTTGCCAGTCATTTGACCGTTTACTTTGTGTCTGAGCAGTCCGTAAAGATAACCGGTGAAATCGGCGGGTGTTCATATTATTTTGTCTAACCCCTGTATATATATATATATATATATATATATATATATAATATATATATATATATATAATATATATATATATTCCAATCCCCGAATGTGGGGTGGAAACGCAGTCTGCAGGGGAAGCGGTCAACCTCCCTCCTGTTCAGGAAAGGACTCCTGCTCCCAATTTCACAATGAGGAACAGGGACTGTCCGATGTCGAGAGACGAGGCATCACTGCCCTCTTTTTTACCTTCGACTGGAGGGGAGAGGTGTTCGATTACTCAAACGCCTCGCTCGGCGTGCAATTCCTCCCCCCCCCCTCTTCCCACCGAAGAAAGAGGGGCACGCGCGCCCGTCAGGATATAAACACCGCAAACAGACCCTCACCAAGCCACAGAGTAGGGGAGGGGCCTCCTATCCCCTTAAGGTCATGCCATCCATACCCCAGTCAGGCGAACCCTGCCTCAGGGAGATTGAGGGAAGAGGACGGGTGGGTCACGGTTAGCAGACGTTCTTCACGGAGGGTTCCTCAACCTGTCTTCGCAGCAAGGCCACCGGTGAGGAATCTCACCCTCTTTGTGTCGCGAATTCAGCTCTCGAACGAGGAAAGCGATATTCGACACATGGTGGAAGAAGTCTGTGGAGAACACAGTATATTGTTAGTTAATAAACTAAACACAAAATCTCCATATTATAATTCATTTAAAGTAAAAATTAAAGGTGTACATCCGCAATTGAACCCGTACAATATGAGTCAGTGGCCACTGGCCAGACGGTATTATTGTTAAGGAGTTTATTCACTTTTCCAGGAGATTTGATAACAGGCAAAATAATAATAATAATAATAATAATAGGCGCCCCAGGGGCAGATTTAGGTTTCCTCGCGCCAAGGGCCATATTGATTTAGCCGCCCTTCGGACACTTACGAAGTTACCATTTAGCAATAAATAGTTATTTGATATAAGGGTTTTCAGTAAAATGCAGTCAAATGGTTTAGGCATTTACTCTAGCAAAATATATCTTAACATATAAGATATTTTTATATCAATCATAATATATTATACATATTATGATATGTATGAGGAAACGGAAGGTGAAGACTACTGGTCTCGACTACAATCCCTGGAACTCTACTCTCTTGAAAGAAGGCGAGAGCGGTACACAATAATATACATATGGAACATACTTGAGGGCTCTGTCCCTAACCTCAGAAATGAAATAGAAACAAACTGGAATGAGAGAAGAGGCAGATTTTGTACGGTCCCAGCTGCGGTGGGACAAGGAGCCATGAAAACGAGGATGGAAAATACCCTCAGAATACGGGGCCCAAAGCTTTTCAATGTCCTTCCAAAAGAAGTGAGGAATCTCCAGCACACCAACCTGAATAACTTCAAGAACCAGCTGGACAGATTCTTGTGCAAAGTCCCTGACTAGCCATGCGTGGCTGGCTACGAGGGCAGGAGGCGATCAGAGAGTAATTCCCTCCTTCACCAAGTCCCGCAAATGAGGCGGGATGCTGCAGAGGGGTCGACCGCAGGTCGATCCTGAACCGTCGTTCAAACTCAACAAAAGTAAACAAAAGTAAGTAAATATATATATATATATATTAGTGATGTAGGTCACATCCGCATCCGCGGAACATCCGCACATTTTCTCGCATCCGCATCCGCATCCGCATCCGCACTTTGGACTGCGGATGTCGTGCGGATGTGGACCGTTGAGATAAAACGTCATTAATAAGCGGAAATTATCAAATTCTATTATATTAATAGAACTAGTTCATTGTGCGCAAAAGTGATGCAAGTGACAAGACGAGAGGCTGTTCTTGTATGAAGTTACTTTCTTGCAACCTACTTAGATCCACGTTACAAAGCTAAGTTATTTTCACCTAGTACATTAGAACGAGTTAAATCATCACTTGGCAAAGCAGTTGAAGAGCTTCAATCTCTTGAATCTGTCGCTTCGCCACCCACCAAAAGAATAAAAGTTTCAGTGACAGAACCAACACCTTCAACAAGCAAATCTATCACAGAATCTGTCTCTCAGTTTCTTGAGTCAAGCAGCAATGACGAGACCTACGCGATGTCAAAAGATGTAGTAAAAATGATCGAGAGCTATCACCAAGAAAAACGCCTGGCTGCATGTGACAATCCTATTAGTTGGTGGAAAAATACGCAGAATATCTATCCATACTTGAGTAAACTTGCAAGGAAACATTTAGCCTGTCCTCCAACAAACGTACCAAGCGAGAGATTATTTAGCAGTGCTGGATTAATATATGATGAAAAGAGAAACAGACTGGCAGCAGAAAAGGCAGAAAAATTAATGTTCCTTAAGCATAACCTTCCTATAATTAAGTTTGAACATTAAACGATGAACATCTTAGTTTACTTTATTTTAATTACTCATTTATAAATATGCCTAATAAAACTTTAAACTTAATATAAATAGTTATCAAGCTAATTAAAGATCTCTTTCTATAAGGGTGGAGGTTGGGGAAAGAGGTCGGGTAACACAATTATGGTTTCTAATTGTGGCTGAAACTCAACAAAATATAACGAATTTATTTGCAGACGAATTCACTAATTGATTTCTATATTAGTTAGATGCTTGCTATTATTTTATATGTTCAGGGAAAAGTACAGCAATTATTGTACAATTAATCAATTATACTACATTATAGCTACAGCTCTCTATATATAATAACTTATTATCAAAGCTATTGACTTCTCCTTATTATATACTTATTATATACGTTAAACACAACAAATCTCGAATATATCCTAAAAAATAACGAAAATGTAGACATCCGCATCCGCATCCGCGGATGTTGAAATCAAACATCCTCATCCGCATCCGCGGATGTGAAAAAAATGACATCCGCTACATCACTAATATATATATATATATATATACACACCTTACCTTACACCCTTACAAAGGTTCCGCGCGATGATTCCTCATTTCGCGAAGGTCAATCTTGTCGCCCCTCCTCTCTCTATCCTCTCTCTATCTCTATCTATATATTAGTCCGGGTCGAAAATGGGAAATTTTGTTATTTCTTAAAAAGTACACTATGTGAGAAGTTTCATTTTATCATCTTAACAAAATATTAAAATATGAAGCATGTGCTACTCCTGCTACCGCTAGCACATACCCCCTCTCCCCCTCCTTTTTTACCCTCATATTTGCATATATTTAAATGGGAAAAATGTTATTTCTTAAAAAGTACACTATGTGAGAAGGTTTTTTTATCACTAACAAAATATTAAAAAATCAAGCATGTGCTACCCTACTACCCCTATCACATGCCCATTCTCCCTTTTTTACCTTCATATTTGCATATGTTTAATGTTATATGTTACATGATAAGTTGTTTGTTTAATGCTTCATATTTTTATGTTTCAGATAAATAGAAATAATTTTTCAGATAAATAGAAATAATTTGCATTTGCTTTAATTATAATTTGAATTATCATAAGTTATAAATAACATATAATTTGATTTTACTTCTGAATATAAACTATGACTACTAGAAGCAAGTCCTCAAATGCAGCCTTTGGATATCCTACGAAATTCCCAGCAGCCATGACTCCTTCAAAAGCAGATGTTGCGAGACACTACCTTTTTGTGCGCAGTCGTGAAGAAGCTAAATCAAAAGGATCAGCAACTGCTAATGATTGTTACAGGGTTGTTGTAAAAGATATTGAAGACATTTGGATGAAATTTTCTTTTCTTACGATTAACACCAAAGGTATCTATTTTAAAGTCAGTCGACTAATAGAAGAAGCCTCAAAATTGAACAAGGTGCCGTTACATCGAAGAAATTAAAGTTTTGCCTTAAAAGTAGCTCAGTATGATGAAATGTTTGATATATCTTCTTGTGAATGCTATGATAAGGGAATTGATAGGAAATCTTGCAGGTGTAAGGATAAAATACCAATGGCAGAATGGGAGTCTTTTGTGGGTCAAAAACAAAGAAAAAATCAGTTAGGACCAATTGATCGCATAGCTAGTTCAACAAAGAAGAGATCTTTAGCAAGAGCCCAAGAAGCACAAGACCGTCAACTGAAGCCACCAATGTTTTACCATCGGAATTTATAGAAAATACCGAAGAAGACATGGATGTAGATTCAGAGAGTCAGGATGTAGATTATGAGGCCGATTTAGAATTGACTAAGAATATTCAAAACAGGCACTCCTATAAAAACCTATCATTAACAGCAGATCATTATCGTGTAAGTTGTAGAGCTGCAGCTGAAATAGTCAATGCAGCTTTAAAAGATATGGGGATCCTTAACCACACCAACATGCTTGACAGAAAGAAATTAGAAAGAGAAAGAAATCGCATGGGTGAAACAAATACTTTTAGGTCTAAATCCGAAAATCTGAAGATGGAGTGCCTTGGATTTGATGGAACGAAAGATAACACATTAACTAAAAGTGGAAAGATAAAAGAAGATAAAAGAAGGACACTATGTTATTGTGAAAGAACCTGGAAGCATCTATGTAGACCATGTCACACCAGTTAATGGAACTGCTCGCTGCATAGCAGAAGAATTGAAAACTATTATTACAGACTCGAACAGCACAGATACTATCAAAGTTTTACTGTGTGATGATACTCCTGTAAATACAGGAAAAATTGATGGAGCCATAAAACTGGTTGAAATTCATCTTAACAGACCAGTGCAGTGGTTGGTGTGCCTCTTGCATTTGAATGACTGCTTTTTATGCACGTCTACAAAGCCATTGATAGTAAAACAACAGGTCCAAATACTTTTGTGGGTTCAATTGGGAATAAACTGAAAATATATTTAACAAAATTGGAGGTAGTCAAATATTCTCGCGTAAAGGGAAACATTAAAGAAATTCCAGCAAATGTGAAGGAGCTAAGCAGTGATCAAAGATATCTCTATGATATGTGTCTGGCAGTGCAAACTGGAGACACTTCTCAAGATCTGTCCACTCGATCCCCAGGTGCCCTTCACCATGCTCGCTGGTAACTCTAGCCAACAGGGTCCTTCGATTATATATTTCAACGCCAAATCCCGATGAAAACCTTCAAGATATAGTTAGTCCAGGCAATTTGTAGTTAGATCTGGGCAAAATTGCTTCAGAAGCTTTCTAAACTCTTTCCAGCTCAGGAACCATTGCCGAATAACATATCCAAAATCCGACAAAATTGGACCCCGGGAACACCCCCAAAAATGAAATTCAAAATGGCGGACTGGATGTTTCCTACGAAAAAAAAAAATATATAATTTACGCTTTTATTTATAGAGATACATTTGATGCTTTTTCTTTCAGTTGTAATGTTTTAAATAATTCAACAATATACAACACAACCAGTTATTACGCAAATATAATGTTATATAGCTTTTTACAGATTTTTATAATCAATAATACAACAATTTTTTTTTCCCAGTTTCAAGTTATGTTCATTACAGAAGAAGTGATACCTGGTCACAAACATACAGAAATTAATCCTCTTCATCACTATCATCGGATAGATTACCGGTACTTGGGTTGTTATCGCAACCACTGATTTGGCACTCGCCACAAGCGGCTGAACAGGGCATTCCATTACGCTTGCATCCACATCTTGAAGTAGCACATTTCGTCTTGCAGGAGCAGCGGATCATGTTGAGTAGATAATTTGGAGCTGGTGGCTTGTCGCAGGCTGTAGGGTAGTAGGAATTATTCTTTACATACCAACCCCACTGTTCTGCATCGATCTTCTCTTCTGTAGACTTCCAGATTAGTATTTGAAAGTATGTGCGAAAGCTGTGGTACTTTGTGGACGCATCGGTAGGTGGCAAACGTTCGGGTGTAACAAAAGATTTAGCTGTAGCTACCTTTTCAACTAACATTCGATGACGTAGTGCGTTAGTGGATTCAAGTGTTTTGCAGCCATACAACAGAAGCATTGCCTTTCTTCCAGCGGCTTCAATGTCAGAGTGTTGGCAACAATCAGAACAGAATGTATTTGCAACTGAACGGAGTTCAGCCACCTTCATCAGTGTGTCGAATGCTTTGGCTTTACCGATCGAAAAAATTCTGGATGTGCTATCACAGCCCGTGAAAGCATGCACAAACAGGAGATACTTGCAGATGTCATTGCCTAACAATGATTGAATGCTGAGAATATCATACACAGGATTAGGAGATGGTCCCCGTCTTATATCGCTGCGATAGTACAACTTGAAACCACTGCCCTTGGCATGGTACAGAAGGAGAATCAGCAAGTCGGTGTCTTCCCCTATTACTGTTGTATTTGCATTTTCTGATGAGGAAACTGCTGCACGAACGATGTCCACATCAGCATCCCCATCTGCGTTGTGAACAGTACACCCGTGCTTCTTCAACATCTCACCTACGAGGGAAATAAATGCTTGCTTGTTGTTTTCATTAGCCAAGAAGTGTTCCTTCTGGCCAACAAACTTCATGCTTGGACTGAGATTCACATTTCTGCTTGTCTTGGTGCTGCGTCTTCTGTGGGTCATGTCCTTGATCGTAGGAGAGCTGCTGTAGCCATCAAAAACAATGATTGCTTTTCCATATGTTTTCAGAGTGAAATCGGCATATGAGTTGGCGATGCTGTCATATGTTTCATCTTGACGCCAGGAAACACGATGTAGTAGAGATCCACCATCCAATACGTACTGGTCTGTGCACTGAATTTCTTGAACTTCTTCCATGCGTAAAGTGTCAGTGTATTTGATTATTGCATGAGCTAGCTGAGACTTATCGGGTTTCCTCAAGATACTTCGTGATTCGAACAATGCAGGAGGATATGCACACAGTTCGTAACACATGACATCTTCAAGATTCATGTCTCCGCCAGTGGCAACAGTCATCATTCTCTGAAACAGTAGTGCAGGATCTACTTCTATATCTGAAGCATCAGTGATCACAACGGCAGAAGCAGATCCTAGTGTTTTCACTTTGTCAGATCTTTTGGCAGAATATGTAAAGGCTTGTTTCCCAATCATTTTTACGACAATGTTCGTACCGATTGAATGCAATTGATGAACGTTAACTCCAGGATCAGCAGTTAGCCCTGTTACAATGTTGCAGAGACCCGAGGTAGAATGGAATGGGGATAAGGATTCCAGACGTTCAAGTACTTTTCTTCATGTCATTACTGTCCCTGATTTGTCTACTTCCCCTCATTTCCTTGTGCTGTTCACTACTTTCCAACAAAACTCTGGTGTATTCCTGCATTGCTAAGTTATAAGTGGAACACAGAGGCATAGAAAAGAGCCACGTTGTCCTTTGGATGTCTGTAAATCCACTTCCGCGTGTCAGTCCGCCTCTGCTTTTCAGGGAACGCATTAGTACTTGTGTGAAAAATGCTCTGTATGAATTGGTCCACAATTAACCCACCCCTTATATCTCCAGTCTAACTATAGAGTAGATTAAGTCTAGCCTTGTAGGGGTCAGCCTAGAGATTCCGGAAATGGTCCAGAGCGGGCAGATAAATTGAAGTCCACAGTAGGATTCCTCACCAAGTTAGGTTAGGGCAATCTACCTTCACCTTTGTTAAGCTATGAGTTGATACTAGGTCTTAGGCCACAATGTAGGCCTAATTTGTCTGACCGAGCTTAATTTAATGAGTTTACTTTAGACTGGGTTAAAACACAATTAATCACTTACTGCTAGTTATTAGAGAGGCCCTTTTCCTGTCTTGTTTAATTGTTAAGAGCGTACTTGCTGGTGGAGATCTTTTTTCGGTGTCTGTTCTTCTCCCTTTTCTCGTCCCGTCTTGTCGCCCCGTTCCTCGTTTTCGTTCTCCTTTGTTCTCCTTTTCGCGGGGCTTTTTCCACCAGCGTCGTCTTGGTTTTTTCCTCGGTTGGTTGATCGGTAATGTATATCTAGATGGGGCCACTGCCCACACCGCCAGGCTAACTATGGGCCTTTTAAGAGAACTCTTTGGTGAACGTTTGATATCCAGAAATTCTGCATTTGAATGGCCACCACGATCACCAGATTGTGAAAAATGCTCTGTATGAATTGGTCCCCAATTAACCCACCCCTTATATCTCCAGTCTAACTATAGAGTAGATTAAGTCTAGCCCTGTAGGGGTCAGCCTAGAGATTCCGGAAATGGTCCAGAGCGGGCAGATAAATTGAGGTCCACAGTAGGATTCCTCACCAAATTAGGTTAGGGCAATCTACCTTCACCTTTGTTAAGCTATGAGTTAATGCTAGGTCTTAGGCCACAATGTAGGCCTAATTTGTCTGACCGAGCTTAATTTAATGCATTTAATTCTAACTGGGTTAAAAACACAATTAGTCACTTACTGCTAGTTATTAGAGTCCCTTTTCTCCTTATTTGTTTAATTGTTGAGAGCGTACTTGCTGGTGGGGATCGTTTTCGTTGTCTGTTCTCTCCCTTCTCTCGTTCCGTCCTCTCGCCCCGTTCCTCGTTTTCGTTCTCCTTTGTTCTCTTTTTCGCGGGGCTTTTTCCACCAGCGTCCTCTTAGTTTTTTCTTCGGTTGGTTGATCGGTAATGTATATCTATTACCGAGCACGCTCTTGTCACACAGTATATAAATACTAGTGTGGAGAATACTCTGGTGAGCAACCAATTGGTTTCATCCACCAGTTATTGACATAAAAGGAATTTAATAATTGTTAGATTAACTACTACCTACTCAGTGAACCATTTTCGTTACCTCCCAACTACCCACACATCAGTTTTCCATATACTGGGGGCCCCGGGAGATAAAAATTTTGGTGTCAGTGTCACCAATTTTTATGTCTGAGTGTAGACTAGCTAACTATTTGACTGTAAATGCCTGTTAATCTGATTAACAGTGCCTATCCTCACCTTCTGATGGAGAAGATGTAGCATTTAATTAGAAGAGAAAATATACATCCATAGGATGAAACTGTCTATGGTCTTTACCATAAGAAAAGAAAAAGTGAAAGTTAGAAGATAAAATTACAATTCCCCAGCATCTATTTTTTGTTGTAAAACTAGTCGCGCCTTTAATGCTGTTTGTCGCTGATGTCTTGTGTCTGTCAATGTTGTAGTAGGATGCGTTACCACTCCTACTGTCAAAGGAATAGTTACTGGAAGTTCAGTGTCTCCAGTTGTTACTGTCAGTGGAGAAGGTTCTCCAAAGTCCATTGTTTTGGGTCCCAGACTCTAAAGGGTACAAAAGAGAAATGTCTCTTGTTGTGTCACCCGTTGAAGTCCTTAATTTGACCACTCTTGTTACCCCGTCTGCCCCTGGTCTGAGTTCTAAAACTCTAGCCAGAGGCCAGTATTGTCTTGGAGTACTGTCATGTATGAGAACAAGGTCCCTACCTTAATTGTGTCAGACCAATCCTTCTTAGTCATTTGTTTATGTCTCTCCCTTAGACCCATCAAGTACTCAGTTTTCCACTGTTTAATAAAATGAGCTTTAACTCTAGTTAAGTGTTGTAACTTAGTCTGGAGTTCATCGTGTCGTTGAGTCCAGTTTGGGTCTTCTGAAGAGTCTATATTGTAGTCCGGCAGGAGATAACTTGTTCTCCCCGAATCAAATGATTTGGAGTTAATGGTTCCGGGTCATTAATGTTGTTACTCACATAAGTGAGTGGTCTATTGTTGATGATGTTCTCAATCTCAGCCAGGAGAGTGAGCAACTCAAATAAGTGTATCTGTTTTTTACCAATTGCTTTCTTCAAGCAATTCTTTACTGTTTGTATATTCCTCTCCCAGATAGAACCATACCAAGGAGAGGCAACTGGAATATACTTCCACTTTATGTTTGAATTTTGTATATATAATTGTGTGAGTTCGTTGCTTAACAAGTCGTTGATGACTTGTTCACCAGCCTTGAAATATGTAGCATTGTCAGTCCAAACTGTCTTGGGTACTGAATGTCGTGCACAGAATCTCTTAAAGACAGCAACAAAAGATTCTGCTGTAAGGTCCTCCACAACATCCAGATAAACAGCTCGTGAGCCAGCACATGTAAACAGTACAATGTACATTTTTGTTCAGTGTCAACTACCCCTACAGTCAATGCTCCTGTATAGTCAATGCCTACAGTCTCAAAGGGTCTGTTGAGAGTAACTCTCTCCTCTGGCAAAGCAGGAGGATTTGGTTTCCTATAGGGCCTAGCATGAATACGCCTACATGTGACACACTCACTCAGGACTGTTTTAACAGTGATTCTTCCCTTGGGTATCCAATAAGTTTTTTCTTAATGTAGTTAGTGTCTGTGGTACCCCCATATGATATACATCATTGTGTGTTTTTCTGATGATTAATGTTGTCAAATAGCTAAATCTAGGTAAAAGGATTGGATGTTTGCTTTTGTATGACAGTTTTGATTTGTCTAATCTCCCTTTACACCTTAGAAGGCCTTCCTCATCTCTGAACAAGTTTAGATCCACAACTACTGATGGTACAGGTTCTTTTGTTTGTTTCCCATTAGTCAAGAATTCTAACTCTTTATTGTACTCTTTTTGTTGTGCATGGCCTATCCAGTACTTGGTTGCAACTTCTGTATAATTATGATTGTTTTTATTTAGCTGTTTGTTTATTATAGTTAAACAGTTGTGAGCAAACCTCAAACAGTAGGCTGTGACCCTGACAAGTTTACTGAAATCAGAATACTGCTCATAATTAGTGATTGGTTCAACCTTTTCATTTGAAAAGATTAAATTTAATGTCAAGTTAACTTGTTCCACAGGCCATTGGTCTGTATTACAGAGCCACTTAGGTCCCATAAACCAAGTTTTGTTTGACTTCAACAACTTGTAGGATAAACCTCTGGTCAGAAAGTCTGCTGGATTTTGTTTAGTTGGAACATAGTGAAAGTTTACTTGTAGGCTTTCATTAGCTTCAGCTATTTCTTTTAGCCTATTTCTTACAAAGATATTCTTACTATTAATGCTATCATTCCGTATCCAGGCAAGACAAATCTGACTGTCAAGCCAGATGTGGATATCAGTTATGTTCACATCATGGTAAGCATCCTTAAGCAATGAAATGGTTTTAATGGCTAATGCAGCAGCCAATAGTTCAAATTGAGGTATGGTTCGGGTAGGTTTGAGAGGTGCAACTTTCCCTTTTGCATAAATTAGATGACTTTCTGTAGGACTTACAAGATACGCACAGCACCCATAAGCTTGTGTGCTTGCATCAGCAAACACATGAAGTCTCTGGGGCTTATCCCTAAACCCACAGCACCTTTGAATTTTAATGTTCTGCACTTTTCTTAAATCAGTAGCTAACTTCTTCCAAGATTTTTGATCTTCATTTGTTATTGGATCATCCCACCCAACATTTGTCCTCCAAATTTCTTGGAGGAGAATCTTTGATTTTATTGTTGAAGGCAGGAATAGACCCATGGGATCAAAATTTTGGAAGCCTCTGATAATATTTGTCTTTTAGTATTTGCTTCCTCATCAAGTTTAAAACCTTTAGTACAGATTGAATCATGACTGTTAGAAGTTGCATCCAAATACCAGTTCATACCTAAAGTTTTAACTCTGTCTGATGGCTCAGTAAGACCATTGTTATCCTTTAAAATCTTTTTGTTTAAATCCTCATCATTTGAAATCCAGTCTCTAAGTTCAAAGTTACCTTGTTGCATAATGTTTTGAGAGTGTTCATAGACTTCAGATAATTCAGATTTTGTTGCTGTTGAGCCTATTAGATTGTCTACGTAAAAATGTTCCTTAAGGAAGTTCAATGTTAAAGAGTTATTAAACTGGTTCAAATGATGTCCAATTGTCAATGCTAATAGGCTAGGTGAGCAATTGGCTCCAAACAACACAACATTAAATCTATAGGTTATGAACCCTTTATTCAAATCAAATGGATCCTTGAACCATAAGAACCTAAGTTGGTTCTTATCATATTCATTTTTAAGATTTATTCTCAAAAATGCCTTTGAAATGTCACTTTGTACGGCATATTTATCTAACCTGAACCTCAGTAAGATCTTCACAAGGTCAGAAATGAGATTAGGACCCTCAATCAGGCAATCATTCAAACTGTGTTTATCACTGTTTGAGGCTACAGTTATATACTACTCTGAGTTTTGTTGTTGGGGCATCTTGTCGATAAACCCCCCTGTGGGTTAAATAATGACAACCATCTTTTTTAAAAGGGTTATTTGTTACTTCTTCAATGAAGCCTTTCTGTAGCTGTTCTTTGAAGACATCACTGTACTTTTGAATATTATTATCTTGTTTGAGTTTTTTCATTACTTTATATAAATGTCCTTTAGCTACTTTGAGATTATCTCTTAAAGTTGGACAATTTATTTTCCAAGGTAACTCAACAAAATAACTATTGTCTTTGCACTGAATGGTGTCTTCAAATCTTTCTACCATTAACTGATCTTCTGAAGTTTGATTTGTGTCATGTATACCCACAGATTCTAGCAACCATAAAGTTTGAATTGCCTCATCCACAGTTTCATTTGATAGTGATGAATTAATGTTCTCAGTTGATATAATATTATTCAAAGTGTTGCTATTCTTACAGGTGTTATGTAGGCCCGAGTTGAGGCACATAGTATTTGTTAGTCATGAACTATTTGGTTTAAGTCTAGGTTGTATTTGGATAGGTCACCCAAAGGGGCTATCCCTGATATAGTCTGATAAGCTATACCATTACCTATCTTTACTATGCCCTTATGAATAAGATTAATATAATCTGCCCCTATTAACATTTCAATGTTAGCTACTGTGTTGTTTGTGATATGTCTATCAGCTATTTTGTAGTGTTTTCCCAAATGATTTATGGTTTGTTCTAGTTTGGGTATAACCAGTTTGTTTGTCCTACTTTAGAAATAATAACTGCTTCAATTTTCTCTAATTTATTTTCTAAATGTAGTTCCAGGTCAATTGTCTTATAGCTATTTTTGTCCGAGTTATCCTTAACAAAGGATGCAATATTGAGTTTTTGTTCGTTCGGGTTTGGTGTCAAACCCAATTTATTAACTACATTTTGCGAAACAAATGTTTGTTGAGAACAACAGTCTATAAGACATCTCACTGGAGTGGTGCTACCCTCACTATTCACTAAGTCCAAAGTAATAGTTGGTAAAAGAATCTCAGTGTTTCTTGTTACGTTGTTTGAACAAACAGAATGTCCCATGAAAGTGGCATTTTCTTGATTACCTTTGTTTGGTGGATGTATCTTTTGAGTTTGAGTACTATTGTTTGGACACTTTGGTGAATCACACATTGATGAGACATGTCGTAAACTTTTACAAAACTTATACTTGAATCTTAACCTAGATTTACAGTCTTTCTTATAATGTCCCTGGCCAGTACACTTTTTACATAGGTTCAACTGTTCACATCTTTTAGCTCTTGAGTTAAAGTCTGAATATTTGTCACACCCAGTACTACTGTGTTCATCACTTGCACAAAATTTGCAATGTGGTGTGTAAGTTGAGGCAGCAGTTACATTAAAGTTCTGTAATGTAGGTGTTCGTGTATTACAGTTGGTCACATTTGATTCTACAGTATC
Organism: Bathynomus jamesi; assembly: GCA_023014485.1. Lineage (NCBI taxonomy): Eukaryota > Metazoa > Arthropoda > Malacostraca > Isopoda > Cirolanidae > Bathynomus > Bathynomus jamesi. Next base: position 1,406,797 of record JAJOZX010000171.1, on the reverse strand, counting down.
AAGTTTTGTCTGTTTGGCTGTAGCTAGTTGGTCTCTGGGAACAGTCTTTGGTTTATCCATAGTCTGGGTCTTATTTTGTGTTGGAATATTTCTCAATTTGTAATTAGTTAGGATATTTGGAAAGTGTTTTCTGATATTTTCAAGATTAGGATAATTTTCTCCCGTCTTTAGAACTAAAATATCTTTAACCCTCAAACGAAGGCACTAAGAACTATGCCTTGTATAATCCAAGATGAAGCTTTAATATCTATCTCATTGCTAACCAGTTGTCCTATAATAGCTTCTAATTTTGAATAAAATTTTTCCATATCACTATGGTTATCTTTTATGGGTGCAAAATCAAAAATTTGTTGAGATAATTCATATACAATCTCATCTTTATTAATGTAATTACGTTTTAAGAGATCAATAGCTACTTCATATGAATTCCCTCCGGCTGGTAAATAGGCTATCAGGTTATAGGCTGGGCCTTTAAGGAAACTAGTTAAGTAGCTAAACTTATCAACAGTTGAAATATAAGGTTTATTACCTATTAAACTCTCAAATTTTTCAATGAAACATGGGAATTGTACCGTGTCCCCTTCAAATGTTGGTACTAACAAAATGGGTAACTGAGCCCTCAATTCTTGTGACTCAGGATTTGGAATGCCACTTAAATTTTGTTGAAGGTTAGCTCTACTTTGATTAAAATCAGAATTAGGTTTATTTGGTGTTAAGTCAGTCAAACGAGACTGTAGTCTCCTTATTTGCTGTTCAATTGAGATTACCTGAACATCATTATCAGCGTAAAGGTCTATCAATTGTTCTTCAGCCATTTCGGATTCAACTAACTCTGAAATACTCTCATCAATGGCTATTATTTCCTTCTTTTTAGTTTCCAATTTAAGAATTACACACTCTAAATCTTCCTTACCTGGTTGTGTAATATTGTTAAAAGTGTTCACGGCCTTTGTAACAGCACTCAACTTTCCCCCCCTTTTCTTTTTTAACTTTTTCAATTCCGCACTGTCCATGTTTAAGTCAAAATTGTTTAACTGGGGATCGTAATGAAATAGAGGACAAGAAGAAATTACCAGAGAAGAGAGATCACAGACAAAACAGTCAAGTTTTAAATTTGGTTTAATCTCCCCCAAGTACTTATGTGTCACTCAGGTCTAAGCTTATAAGAGAATGAGACTCCTTAAATGTAAATGTTTCCTAGTTAGGCCCTAGGTTGTAGACCTAATTAGGCTTGATTAGGTTAGGCTTAGGCTTAGGCTTAGGCTAGACCATTTAGCCTAATTCTGCAATTTTTTTGTTAAGTAAGGTTAAGGTTTGTAAATTCCCCACACACGGACAACCAATGTGAAAAATGCTCTGTATGAATTGGTCCACAATTAACCCACCCCTTATCTCTCCAGTCTAACTATAGAGTAGATTAAGTCTAGCCTTGTAGGGGTCAGCCTAGAGATTCCGGAAATGGTCCAGAGCGGGCAGATAAATTGAGGTCCACAGTAGGATTCCTCACCAAGTTAGGTTAGGGCAATCTACCTTCACCTTTGTTAAGCTATGAGTTGATACTAGGTCTTAGGCCACAATGTAGGCCTAATTTGTCTGACCGAGCTTAATTTAATGAGTTTACTTTAGACTGGGTTAAAACACAATTAATCACTTACTGCTAGTTATTAGAGAGGCCCTTTTCCTGTCTTGTTTAATTGTTAAGAGCGTACTTGCTGGTGGAGATCTTTTTTCGGTGTCTGTTCTTCTCCCTTTTCTCGTCCCGTCTTGTCGCCCCGTTCCTCGTTTTCGTTCTCCTTTGTTCTCCTTTTCGCGGGGCTTTTTCCACCAGCGTCGTGTCGTCTTGGTTTTTTCCTCGGTTGGTTGATCGGTAATGTATATCTATTACCGAGCACGCTCTTGTCACACAGTATATAAATACTAGTGTGGAGAATAACTCTGGTGAGCAACCAATTGGTTTCATCCACCCAGTTATTGACATAAAAGGAATTTAATAATTGTTAGATTAACTACCTACCTACTCAGTGAACCATTTTCGTTACCTCCCAACTACCCACACATCAGTTTTCCATAACTTATTCTATCACCAGGTCTGTGCCGAGTCCGGCCCATAATCTGTCGCTTCTTCTTACCACAAACTTACCTTCCTGGAACATTTTGTTAACGGCTGGATTTTCAGAAGGCAAACTTAACATTTTCTGCAGGTACAGGTATATCGATTTCAGGTAATTGTGATGTCCGGCTGCTGCAATTATGGGGATGGTCTCCAGCATAGCTTGCAAGTGCAAATCCCACGAGCCGGTTCTGTCTGCTGTTATCAAGGAACGTGCAATGTTGATCATTCGCTGATATTCCAACCAGAGTTGACTTGTTTGCGAAGTAGATTGTAGGTCAGTTTTCTTCGCATCCAAAGTGGTAGCAATCTGAGACAATGCATTCGAAGATTCCACATCCTCAACTGATTGTTTGGCGGTCATAACATCGTCGAGCAGGTCACAAGCTTCCTTATGGAGGTCATGAGGAGTTCCATCTTCATTACGAGGGAAAACGTCTGCGACTAGTAAGGTACTAAGAGCTGCATCTACTATCATATGACCACGTATCGCTCTTGAAACAGCTTTTCCAGACATCATGTGTTGCACGGCATTTGGTCCGTATATTTCTTGAAGTACTTCAGACAATCCTGAACCATTCATAAGAGTACCGGCTGCTCCCAAAAGATTCATCAGAGTGTGAAATGATCCCAGCATTAAAACAATGTCCTGCAGGTCTCTCTGTTCATTGATGATTTGGGAAGCTTTCCAGAACAAAGGCTGATCAAAGGTAATAATGCATGGACTTTTTGATCGCGTGCTATCTTGCTCAAATATAGTAATGTCGAAAATATGCAGGTCATGTCAGTTGGCGACATATCTATGATGGGAAGGAACGTGATCGACGCCACACCTGGATGTGAGACACTTGATCCACCGTGAATTGCCTGCATTGTTCCGGACCAACTTGGATCTGATCTTTCTGCTGAAGATATCTGCCAGAGAAGACTAAGTCGACTTATGGTGGCAGTGGGTACTGGAAGTTCGCGGAATGAGATGTCCCTCAACTTGCTTCTCGCGTGTCTATATTCCCTAATGTCAACGGTTGCAATCTTCTTAATGTCATTGTCACCAACATTACGCCTGTGAATAGAAGGGTGGATCTTGATCTTCGGAGTTATTGCGGCAATCATACCCATTCCATGAAAGGTATTCTTCCCATCCAAAGTGCAGACATCATGATCGACGTTATCTGCTGCTAGAAGGACTGCAGTGTTTTCATCAACAGTAAAAGAGCCAGACCCACTTGCCAGCGCCGCGTTTCTTTCGAATCTTGTTACTTCTGCATACGACGAACAGTAACCCAGCTGATGGAGAACGTCAATAAGGTACCTTGACCTAAAGTTGTGGTGTAGCTGAACCGACAAACCAATCTGTAGTGGACATAGTAATCCTCTAGGACGGGTTGCTTGCATAATGCTCTGCCCAATTGCACCTATTTTTCTTGAAGCATCCTGTCCCGCAAATGCTTTTGATAATAGCAATTTCAGACTGTTGGAATGTAATCAAGAGCACTTTCTGCAGTGATGTCATTTGGAGATGGATACACATCTTTTCTAGGCGAGTCGACAGACTTGATATCACTTCTGATTATTTTTGCAGCAGCTTCTACTAAGTAAATCTTCTGTAGCTCTATATCTATATCACATTCTTTCGACTTTTTGTGATAATCTATAAGAATTTCATTAGCTGTCTCTCGTAGTGTTACTACATCTGCCTTCCCACTTTCACCTGATATTATGATCTTGTCTCCGTAACGTTCTAAAAGCTTTCTCTTCATGTGCCTGCGTTCGTAGACAGAGCTCTGACTTCCTTGAAGATATTCCTCCATTTTGGAAATTAGGTCTCCAATCAACAGTTGTTCATCATCATTCTCTTCCAGGTAAGCACAGGTCTGAAGGAATGCTTGGTGTTGCTCTTCATTAGTTGGTCTCCCTTTCTTCGAATCATGATCGTCGGAGGAGTATGCGCGAGGAATGTTTTTTCCACTTCGAAAATTTACGCTGCAGGTGTGATGGTAGACACAATCTGCAGCAGGAAGATCACGAAGATAATACTCCAGACGGCCTTTTACATTAAACGACCATTCATCGCAGCGGCTTTCACAGCACCTTTTTATGGTTTCGGAGAACTCTGTAGTTCTTATTTTGACATGCTCTGAGTTTGGTTTGTGTTTGGAAAAAAAGTCCACAAAGGTATCACAAAACAAACAGTGAGTAGCACTGGAAAATGCGTATTCATGAAAACGAGCACTTTTTCTTGGTATTGCCTCGGCTGCGGTCTGTCGCTTCTTTATTTCAATGGTCTTTTTATCCGTAAACCTTTTCCTACATACAACGTGAACACTTATTCCAGCTGTTGCAACAACATCGCTTCCACGGCTGCGGCTGGATGCATTTATACCATCTGCTCCTTTTTGCGAGATGTGAACCACTTCCTGTCCGCTGTCCAATTTCTCCTTACAAATCACGCACAATTCTTCAGGGGTCTGCATTCTTGAAGGCGGACGCACACCGAGTCAGCCGTACACCGAGTCAGTCTGAAACAGAAAACACAAATTAATAAACTGTGTTGCAGTATTTAAAAGGAGTACATAATAACAGTTTTAAAGAAAATGACAAGCACAAATATGCAGATTTGATAGTGGGTAGTAGGAATTAAAGAGTTGTATATAATATAAGTTTATAAAGATGTAGCAATGTCCATTCTCACATACACTCCATACAGTATATTTTATTTACATTACGTGACGTCATAGTTTAATACTAGCCGCCTAATACAATTTTTAGTGTCATATAGGTTAATTTAGAAACGAAAATGTGTTTTAAAACATTTTACTGATCAAGAAAAACGTCATAACTCTCTCTACAAAGCGAAATTAAAATTTATTGTATTTCGTAGGAAACTGCCAGTCCGCCATTTTGAATTTCATTTTTGGGGGTGTTCCCGGGGTCCAATTTTGTCGGATTTTGGATATGTTATTCTGCAATGGTTCCTGAGCTGGAAACAGTTTAGAAAGCTTCTGAAGCAATTTTGCCCAGGTTGAAGCTATTTTTGCTCTAGATTGCCTGGACTAAGTCAAGATTATGATGATCGATGGGCAAAAAGAGCTCATTACTCCTCCACCGCTGCTAAACAAGTTTAGCGACGATGAGCTACTACAGGCTCGATGTAAGCCACTGGAGATAGCTTCTTTTCCATGCCACAGTCAAAGTGTGGAAAGGGCAGTGAACCTAGTAATAAAGGCATGTCAGGAAAAATGAAGAAAGCCAGCATTAATAAAATTAAGTTTTAAGCTATATAATGGCCTGTAAGCTAACTTTTTATTGCTGCTTATGGTAGATCTTTGCTCAGGCAACATTTTTGCTTCAATAAAATTTTTTTAAAAATTGATCCCTTCAAGGTCAAATCCTGAATTTTTTTGTTTTTCCAACCGTCAACAGTTTATCTTAAACTCATCAGAATCAAGGCGAAAACTGGCAAAGTTTGAATGGAAGGCCCAATGGAATGAAGAAGAAACATATGAAATAAAATTTCCTAATGATACTGAAAATTTCTTCCCTTTTGATGTGATAAGGAACAATGAAAAAATGAATTGAATTTTAACACATTTATTATGCCTCAAATTTTTTCTTCTGAATATATTGTTGTACTTAATTAATTTTCCTAATACTGTACATTATTAAATAAAATATACGTTAATAAAGATTTATGTCACCAAAAAAGCTGAATGTAGAGTAAGTCTCGTATAAATGGAATATTCTTCAATATAGGTGAAAAAGTGAAAAATTGTGCCAGGGGTATGAGGCTTTAAATAGCGAAAATAATTTATGAGGGGGTTTCTGTGTTCCATTCAAACCCCTCACAATATATGTACCTTTTCAATATAAAATTTCGACCCGGCCTAAAAAATATATATATATATATATATATATTATATATATATATATATATATATACAGGGTGGGCCGTAAGTTTCCATACATAGGAAAATTTAAACGTTTGTTTTTATGTTTCAGATACCCTAAGAATATGCGTTTGACGAAAGAGCAACGAATTGAAATCATACCGATGGCTGGGTCGGGAAGCAGTCGCATGGTTGCAATGAACTTTAACAGAAAACATGGAACGAACATCACACACGACACTGTGGCAAAACTTATTAACAAGTTTCAGAAAACTGGAAATGTTGCAGATCAACCGCGAAGTGGTCCAAGACGTACAGCCACCGATGAAGACACAACAGCTACGATACTTACAGCGCTTACACGGAGTCCCAGAAAAAGTACACGACGGTTGTCTGCAGAAAGTGGTGTCAGCAGATCGAGTATCAGGCGCATTTTGAAAGCAAACAAATGGCATCCATACAAATTGCATATGGCACAGCATTTGAGTGAAGACGACCCGGATAGACGGATGGAATTCTGTGAATGGGCATTAACCAAAGTGAACGAGGATGCAAACTTTTCAACTAAGATCTTGTTTACTGATGAAGCAAATTTTTACGTCAATGGAGAGGTTAATCGGCAAAACATACGTTATTGGAGTAATGCTAACCCTAACTGGCTGAGTCCGACGAAGATGCAAGGTGCCGGTAAAGTGATGGTGTGGGCCGGGATATGGGGTGACAGAATTATTGGACCAATTTTTGTCAGTGGAAATCTTAATGCTGAAAGGTATCTTAACATGTTGCAAGAAGAGATTTTCCCATCCCTGCTAAACGAGGAAGGTAACTTCCCAGTTTACTTCCAGCAAGATGGAGCTCCACCTCATTATGGTCTTCACGTGCGTCGGTATTTGGATCAGCAGTTTCCGGATGCTTGGATTGGTCGGCGTGGTCCTGTGGAGTGGCCTCCCAGATCCCCAGATCTCACCCCCCTTGATTTCTATCTTTGGGGGCACTTGAAGGCCATGGTGTATCAGGAAAAGATACGAGACATAAATCATCTAAAGGAACGTATCACCAACGCCATTACAAGCATAACGTCAACTGTGCTAATGCGTGTTCATCAACAGTGGGGAACACGTATTGAAATGTGTTTTCAAAACAATGGCAACCATGTAGAGCATATTATATAAATAAAAATGGTTGTCCATAAAAAAATGTTTATTTTTCCTATGTATGGAAACTTACGGCCCACCCTATATATATATATATATATATATATATATATATATATATATATATAATATATATATTAGGCCGCCCCCTAAAATTTGCCGCCCTGAGCTATGGCCCATTTGGCCCATATGTAAATACGCGCCTGAGGCGCCCTAACGGTAATGCCTGAAATTTGTAGTGTATAACAATAATAATAATCATAACAGTAATAAATTTTCTATCAGTCATGGCGGATAACTTTTTGAAAATAGTCTCATATAACGTAAGGTCAGTGAGGAATTCAATTGTAGATGTTCATAAAATCTGTGACAGTGCAGATTTGATACTCCTGCAAGAGCACTGGCTACCTAAACAAGAGCTTAAATTCCTTTCTACCATCCATGATGACTATGCATCATGCGTCATCGGCAGTAGACTTGTCAGATGAATTAATGTACGATAGGCCTTTGGGTGGTGTTGCTTTTAAAAAATTGTCAAAACATATAAAAATTTTAACAAGCGATAAGGTAATTTTGTTAGGCATTGAATTATAAGTGAACGATGATTGCATATTAATTGTAAACTCTATTTACCATACAACAGCAACGCAGTAATCTAGATGAATACATTGATTTGCTGCACAAAATTAAGTCATTATCAGATAACCCCAAATATTCTCACTTTAACGCGCATGTGAACTCGGAATTCTTTGTATAATTGGGTAACATGTGCCAGTCGACCAAATTAAATATAAGTGATGTAGATGTATTAGGGGTAACCAGCAGGGGCGTGCAGTCAGTGGAAGCAAGGAAAGCAATGCTTCCCTATTATAAAAATGTGCAAAGAAAAAAAGTCTTTTGCAATATTTGAATGTGACAATATTTTTGGATCTTCTCGGTTTGACGGCCTGTAATATTTTTTAACATTACTTGTTTTTTATTGTCCAGTTTTAATCGAGGATTTAAAAAATAACATTCATGTTTTAGAGAAATAAATAGTGAGGCAGTTATACATTTTAGTTTAGAGAATATCATATATGCTTTAAGATTCCAAAATCCCTGAAAGTTTTAGGTCAACTGTACGCTCATGACGATTGGTTAGGTTAAGTCATGATATTTTCGTTTGTTTTGACAGTAAACTAACGAAAATATTATGACTTAACCTAACCAATCGTCAAGGGCGTACAGTTGACCTAACTGGGCATTCTGTTAACCTAACTGGGCATTCAGTTAACCTAACCAGCTGGTAGAATCTAGACTTTGACGGTCCCGTAGCCATGACCTATTTTTTTCCGCCGGCCGTCAAACCAAGAAGATCCCAATTTCGTTTAAAAATATATATTTTAAATTTGTTAAATTGCATATAACTGCCTCACTATTTGTTTCTCTAAAACATGAATGTTATTTTTTAAATCCTCGATTAAAACTGGACAATAAAAAACAAGTAATGTTAAAAAATATTACAGACCGTCAAACCGAAAAGATCCCTATTTTTCCATCCTCAACAAAACTGAGATTATACAACTCACAGCCGAACTATGGTGGCCCACCACCCGAATATGCGCGAGTGTATGCAGTGGAAAAGTAGGGTACTACAATCTCAGATATGCATCCTTTTCGAGACTCGATTTGAGCTTTTTTTTCTTTACTGGAAAATTGGCTCTCTTAGAATAAAAGCATTACTGACAACAAAAATCATTTATTGACAAAGAATATATTGGATGGTTTTCAAAATGTTACCTACGTCAATAATTTTTTGAATAAACGAAATCATAATTAACATAAATCTTCAAATTCTGATATCATTTGTTGCACTATGGTAAAAAGGAAGCATTTTTAGAAATGTGTACATCGACAGTAAAATGTCAATGGGGCTTAACTCCAAAAAACTTTCACCCAAATTTGGTACTAATAGATCTATCCATTGATACCAAACTTGCGTGACCGATTGGAAGTTAAGGCTCACTCTGCCACTTGCCACATTGACTGCAGAAATTAAACAAAGCTATAAGATATTAATATGCTTTTTGCGAGCTAGAATCTTGAACTAAAGATGGAGAAAAGATAACATGAGTGATAAATTATTCATAATTACTATTTTATCTATTCATGATACACAGTAAACAAATAACTACAAGAAATTCAAGATATAATTCTATAGTTAATTTTCTAGCGACATCTGAAAATGTGTAGCTCTTTCCCTTTGGCTATTTTATGAAATCTTTGATGCAATTTGAGGCCAAATCGAAACTAGGTTTCAAAGTTCGAAAACTATAGCCTTTCTTCAGCTCCTGGATATTTAAAAACAGGAAGACAACATAAGGAAATTTCCTGAGTCAGCTTTTCAATCATTGCAAGATAATTATGGAGAATATTTTGATATTCCTCGCTTGAGAAGTGAGTTTTCGGTTTTGTATACTGAATCCGATTTGAAAGGAAAACCTGTGAACGAGTTACTGCACTATTTGCGAAATGCCAAGCTAGATACAGCCCTATATCAACTGATGAAGTTTTGTAAATTAGCTTTGAGTCTTCCAGCGGTGAGCGCATCAGGTGAGCGTTCTTTCTCCCATGTGAAAAGAATACACAGCTACACAAGAAATGCGCAAGGTTAAGATAGACTTAATAGTCTAGCTTTAATCTCGATTGAGAGAAAGCTTCTCAAAGAAATGAAGAACGATTGTTTCTGTGAAGACGTAATAAATTTATTCAATCGAAAGGATAGGAGGATTGAATAAACATATAAATAAAGTAAATATTTCCTTTTTTTATCATTACCTACGTATCCATTTCATCTTTAATATAATTGGTGTTTACATGCAATTAATATGGATCTTGATTCACCACCTGATATACACGGTGAACCAAAAGTAGGTGGACAGTAGGTTGAATACGGTTTGTGTTATATTATATTATAACTATGGTGTTCATTATAACTATGGTGTTTGTGTTTTATTATATTAAATATTATAACTAAATTTATTTAAATTTTATTTTGTATTATAGTATACAAAAAAATTAAATATGTATTCTCAAAATAAACGTTATCATTTACTGTCCACCTACATTTGGTTCACCCTATATATTTTTTTGCTAAAAAATATAAACGTTTGGTAATCCATTTAAAATGATTCCTTATCACAATACATCACCGCACGCCCCTGGTAACCAGTGGTAATTTTACATACGTTAGTGATATGAGTGGTACCACCAGGTGGATTGATCATTGTCTCACTAGTAATAATCTAAAGGATCGAATTTTTAGAGTTCATATTCTGCATGATTTCCTTCTTTCTGATCATAGACCATTACAACTATTAATTAATTTTACCAATTTATGCACAACACGACATAACAAACACTCAGTAGGTAAAAATAATTGCCTCGATTGGTCTAACGTTAATATGCAACAGACCTGAACAGAGAATAGAATACAAAGAGAGAACAGGTCACCTCTTTAATAATTTAGAAATTTTGCATCTTGCCTGTAGTAATCCTTGCTCAAATGATTCTCACTGTAAACTCATAGATAGGTATTATAGTAAGATAGTATCCCTTTAAGAGAAGCAAGAAGCCCCCTAATTAAATCTTACAACTATCATACTAAGATTATTCCTGGATGGAATGATTTTATTGCTCCCCCTGAGAAAGGAATCGAAAGACGCTTACGATTTGTGGTGCTTTCATGATACACCCAGATTAGGACTAGTATACATAAATATGTGTAGAAGTAGGGGTCAGTATAAGGCGGCCATAAGGCGATGTAAACAGGAAGAAGAGTCTATTCGAGCATCAAAAGCCTGTGAAGCTCACATAAATAACGATAATAACAAATTTTGGAAATTTGTGAAGAATCAAACGGGCGTCAAAAGTGTCCTCCCTCCGACAAAGCTGTGGAAAAACCACGACTCAAACATTCTTAACAGTGCGAGTAGGGATAATCTTAAGATAGAATGCAGCGAAACGCCTGTGGGAGGGACAAGGGAAAATACTTTGATATCAGTTCCTGAAGTAAAGAGGTTAATTAAAGAGTTAAAGACTGGTTCTGCGTCAGGGGTAGATGACCTATCGAATGAGCACTTAAAATATGCCAGTGACGTAGTATATCTGCATATACTCATGCTCTTATCAGCCATGCTTGCTAATAGCTATATCCCTGCAGAGTTCATGAGAGTATATATCTTGCCCCTGGTCAAAAATAAGTACGGAGACATTCTGTCCAGCAATAATTACAGGCCTATTGCTGTCGCTTCCTGCTTCTCGAAACTACTAGAAAAACTCTTGTTACTCCGATTAAATGATTTCCTACGGACATCTCCTAATCAGTTTGGCTTTAAAAGGTTCCACTCAACTGACCTGTGTATCTATGTACTTAAAGAAATAATATCTAAATATACTGACAGTAATTCAACTATTTATAGCTGTTTCCTAGATATAAGTAAGGCATATGATAGAGTGAACCACAATATTTTATTTAAAAAACTAGAAGACAGGAAGGTTCCCATGTACATATTAAATTTATTGAAATTTTGGTATTCCATCAATCCTTTACCGTTAGGTGGGGCAATGTACTATCGGAATGTTTTGGCTCCTCTTGCGGGGTGAGACAAGGCTCCTTGCTCTGTCCTATGCTGTTTAATGTGTATATTGACGGATTAGCTGCTTCACCTAATGAGGCAACAGTGGGATGTTGTATAGATAACACAAGGATAAATAACGTAGTTTATGCCGATGATGTGGTGTTAATAAGTCCCTCTGTTAAAGGTCTGGATCAGCTACTAAAAGTCTGCGAAGTGTATTCGCAGAAACATGATATTCTTTTTAATGTTACAAAAACTAAGGTTATGCAGTTTCATCCTAAAAGCTGTAATCAGCTAGCTGATGTTAGGTTTAAAATGAGAGGTGAAGTAATTGAGGAAGTACAAGAGTTTAAGTATTTCTGTCAAACTATCACCAGTTCCTTGAGTGATGAATCAGATATAAGAAAACAATCTCGAAACCTTTGTGCTAAAGCGAATATGACTATAAGGAACTTCCGGTTCTGTACAAGTGAACCTAAAGACACTCTCTTTCGTACCTTCTGCAGAAATATATACGGACAGCAACTCTGGGTGAATTATAAAAAAGGTTCTGGCAGAACCCTAAATTTGCTGTACAACAGGTCTTCTAGACTCTTACATAAATTATCCCCGAGATGCTCAGCTTCGCAAATGTTTTCTACCCGCAATGTTCCGAGCTTCCCAGAGGTAACAAGACATGCTCAATACAGTCTAATGCAAAGAATTAAAAAATCAACCAACCCGATTGTCCAAGCTATCCATGAGTCCTGCCGTTTGTCCTCTAAGCCAGTGGTCTCCAATGTGGGGTGCGCGAAGAAAATTTGATGATTCTGATTTATCATTGTTTTTTCGTAGAAAGTTTTGAATTTCAAGAAGATGATCGAGAAAGAAAATACTCGCTAACACACAGTCATTCCTAGGAATTTGCGAGATAGTATCTGCGATATCGCTTACTTGCGATTAAAATTTAGCAAACTAAATATCACAATTCGAGATCGCCGTATTATTTTGTAAAATAACAGTTGATTGACATCAGGGGAGATACAAGTTTACGAACCGAATTTCAACAGAAAACTGTGCACAATTGATGGATTGGATTAAAAAATGAGTACCCAGATTTAGTAAGCGCAACGAACGATGTGCTCCTTCCATTTGGATCTCATATCTGTGTGAGGTATCTTTTTCTGTTATGATAGGTATTAAAACCAAGAATCGAAATAAACTGAACTTGGAACCGGACCTTCGAATCGCTGTATCACAAAGTGTCAAACCAAGATTTTCAGAAATTATGAAGCACAGTCAGCCACATTGTTCTCATTAAATTATATTGGTAAGTATATCTTCACCCTATCGTATTTCTGTTGTATACTATTAACTTACTAGTAAATAATGAAAGGATATATATATATATATATATATATATGAAAATTATTTCACGAAAGTAACACGTGAAAAATAATTATGATGAATAAAACCACGAAGGAAAGGAAACACAGAATGGTGCTCAAGCGCTTTCGTCTAATGACATCCTCAGGAACACTGAGGATGTCATTAGACGAAAGCGCTTGAGCACCATTCTGTTTCCTTTCCTTCGTGGTTTTATTCATCATATATATATATATATATATATATATATATTAGGAGTGCTTGTTATTTATTTTTGCTGATTAAAGGGTGCGTGATCAAAAAGTTTGGAGACCACTGCTCTCAGCTATGGAATTCTTGGTACGAAAACGTCTGTCTGTAGCTCCACTTAACCTCGACATTACTGATTATTTCGAATCAACTGTATACATTTCTCTCCTTAGTATGTGAACTGTCATTGTACTAATAATATTTGTCAGATGAACTAATATAGTCTGCCAATAAACCTTTTCATTTTCATACACACACACACACACACACATTATTTATATATATATAATATATATATATATATATATATATACACATTTCAACTGCAAACAACACACAGTATAATTAACGTAAAGAACGACGCTTGTATAGAAGCACATTCCGCGCAAGATGAGGAGGGAGAACGAACAAATGAAAAAATGAAGTAACCACCCGGGAATCGAACCCGGGATCTTCCGATTGCCGGTCAGATATGATAACCACTACACCATGGTCCTCACTCGATCAGAAGTCGTAATTCTCCTACATACGCGCAGAAACCAATGCCCCGAGGGGGCACCTCCCGCATGCCGCACATATATACGTATATATGTGCGGCATGCGGAAGGTGCCCCCTCGGGGCATTGGTTTCTGCGCGTATGTAGGAGAATTACGACTTCTGATCGAGTGAGGCCCATGGTGTAGTGGTTATCATATCTGACTGGCAATCGGAAGATCTCGAGTTCGATTCCCGGGTGGTTACCTCATTTTTTCATTTGTTCGTTCTCCCTCCTCATCTTGCGCGGAATGTTCTTCTATACAAGCGTCGTTCTTTACGTTTATATATATATATATATATATATATATATATATATATATATATATATATATATACAGGGCGTCCCCAAAAAATGTATACACACTTTAACAGCTGATAGCTCAATTGATGTTTCTTTCTTTCCAAGTTAAACCCATTAGAATTAATAATGGCAGTCAGACTAAGCTTTGAACAAAGGAAATTCATTCTAAAATGCTACTGGAAGTGTGAAAACGCAGTTGAAGTGCAAAGACAGTTTAGGAGGGAGTTTCAAACAGATCCACCAACGCGACTTACCATCACTCGAATTAGAGATAAGTTTGAAGCCGATGGAACTGTTCAGAATGTCCACAAGAAGCGTTCCGGAAGACCACGGACATCGACAAGCCCCACAAAGCAAGAAAGAGTACTGGAAACGTATCACCAAAGTCCAAGAAAATCTGTGCGGCAAGCGAGTCGTGAGGTAGGAATTTCAGAATCGTCTGTCCAACGCATTTTGAAGCGCTGTCAATGGAAAAGTTACATTCCAAGATTAGTCCATGCTATTAATGAAGATGATCCGGACCGAAGAGTGGAGTATTGCGAGTGGTACTTGGCACGATGTGGATGTGGATTGGACGAAGGGGTTTCGTAGAATACCCTCCGTGTTCACCAGACCTCACACCACTAGACTTTTTTATGGGGATACTTAAAAGACAAAGTCTACGCTATAAAACCTGCAACAGTCGCTGAATTGAGAGCAGCCATTGAACGAGAATGCACACAAATACCGAACGAAATGTTTCGTGATGTTTGCGATTCCATTGCTTCGCGTTATCAGCAGTGCCTGGACCAGAACGGACGTCAGTTTGAAAACAGGCGTTGACAAAACAATTAAATAATGTCTGTAGATTCTATTACATTTTGAAAATGAAATGTATTTTAATAAACACTGCCTTTATAATTATTTAAAGTGTGTATACACTTTTTTGGGACGCCCTGTATATTAATATATATATATATATATATATATATATATATAATATATATTATATATATATATATATATATATATATATATATATATATACACACACACTGCACTGGAAATGCTTAAAGCTGCCTTAAATAATGAGCAACTTAAACATCACATATCTGTAGAGAAATTTGAATAGACGCATGTATACCACTTGTTATGAAAGTTACTGTTATACAAATAGACCTAAATACATATTCATTCATAAGTAAAATAAGAAAAATAAACATAGGGTCTAATTGATCAAAATGACGGAGCAGAATTAGAGAAACTCCGTTTGTTAATTCCCTAAATATTTATAAGATTTGAATTTTATAGTGTTTGTTAATATTGACACATAAATATTTCATGGACAAAACTCATTTGCGAAAATCATCAAATTTAATGAAAAGAATTTACACAGAACAGTTATGCAGGTGTCAAAGGCCTCTGTTGCATTTAGCGAAGTTATTATATATGGAAATTGTACGCTTTTCTGCATGGGAAGGAATGCAATAAATGCATACTATATTCCCACTATAGGATTCCCACTTTAAGCGTGATGTTTCATGGAAAATATCCCTCGGGCACGTAATTGTGTCACAGCCCTTTTTTTACTTCCTTTCTCATACTAGGAAACTCTTTTCTCAAATTTGAATTCTCACTCACGAAAATACGTACGAGTATATATGAAAATCATGTCACGAAAGTAACACATGAATTGTATGCTCCTCCTATATTTTCTACACCAATCATATTATTTTTGTTTTTTTCTTTGGGATCTACGAGAATATATACTTGTAGTCTCAATCTTGTGATTAATTTCAGTGTTCCTAAAGATGTCATTAAACGAAAGCGCTTGAGCACTATTTCGTGTTTTACTTCCCTTTGTGGTTATTTTCATCATCATATATATATATTATATATATATATATATATATATACATTTCAACTGCAAAGAACACGCAGTATAATTAACGTAAAGAACGACACTTGTATAGAAGAACATTCCGCGCAAGATGAGGAGGGAGAACGTCTGCAGGTCGTCAAAATTCAAGGTATATCATCATCAGAATCGGAAGTACGCAGCTCACTACCACAAGGGACAGTACTGACCCCACTTCTGTTCATTATCATGCTAACAGACATAGACAGCAGAGTAAACAGCAACAGTGTAGTAACATCCTTTGCAGACGATACAAAGATCAGCAGAAAAATCAGCGATGTACATGACGTGAAGGGCTTGCAGAGGGACACAAACAAAATATACAAATGGTCAGAAGACAACATGTCATTTAACACCGAGAAATTTCAGCTCTTGAGATATGGTGGAACAGAAGAACTTAAACAGACTGCATATTATGCTCCAGATAGACAGCAAATTCAGAGAAGCACAAAAGCGATCGATCTCGGGATAATAATGACAGATGATGCGAAATTTGAAACGCAAAATCAGGTAGCGATAAATAAAGCAAAAAGAGTCGCCGGATAGGTACTAAGAACGTTCAAGAGAAGGGAGGGGACAGTAATGATTCCCCTGCTAAAAACACTGATTATACCAAAACTTGAATACTGCTCAGTTTTGACGTCCCCATATAAAAAGGAAGAAACTAATAAACTAGAAGAAACGCAAAGGCATTTCACAGCCAAGATTGATGGCTGCAAAGAACTCAATTACTGGGAAAGACTCCGTAAACTAAATCTGTACTCCCTGGAAAGAAGGAGAGAGAGGTACACCATAATCTACATATGGAAAATGATCGAAAAACTGGTACCAAACCTACAACTAAACCCAATTACCATTCAAACAACACTGGAAAATAGGAAAGGCAGAATGTGTAGTGTTCCCAAATTAAGGGGCCGACAAGGGACCTCCTCAACTTTGAAGGAAAATAGCTTAGTTGTCAGGGTGCCAAAACTTTTCAATCAGCTTCCAAAGGACCTCAGAAACGTAACGGGGGTCAAAGTTGAAGTCTTCAAGAGAAGACTGGATTCCTGGCTCAGGACGGTACCAGATGAGCCGGGCGTGCCTGGCTATGTACGATGGAGAGCACAAGAAAGCAACTCGCTCCTCCACCAAGCCAGACCTAGAGGCGGGGCCACCAGCTTGACCTCCATGTGAAGAGAGACCAACGCGCGAAACAACATAAGGTTCATAAGGTAAGGTGTATATATATATATATATATATAATGGGATGAATTTCACAATTAAACACGTGAAATGAATGAATGCTGCAAACCCACAAGGAAAAGAAAAACGATTCCAAGGCCTTTCGTGTATTCAGAGCTACACCTCGTCAGAGCTACACCCTGACGAGATGTAGCTCTGAATACACGAAAGACCTTGGAATCGTTTTTCTTTTTCCTTGTGAATTTGCAGCATATATATATATATATATATATATATATATATATATGGGAATGAACTCATTCCCTGAGTTTTTTATGATACACATGCACGGTCTGTGTGTATCATATATATATATATATATATATACACACACACACACAGTATATTAGGGCGGAGTGAAAATGATAATTTACAATGGCACACTGATATTTTATTGTAGTTTTTGCTGAGAAAAACGAATATGATGATACAAACTGTGCCAGGTTTCTCTAACCGCCCCATTTTTGCATGAATACAATTTAACAAATACAGAAAATAGAGTTCTCATTTAGTATACATCCGTCAACATTACATCATATGAATAACCTTCATTAATGTCATTATGAAACCACAATTATAAATTTTTATAACTTTAATATATTATTTTGCGTCATTCCCAGATTTAAGTATTCCTGCCAAGGTCGTACTGTATATTTGTACGCATCGTGTATTCTGACTCCCCAGGCACCACAGTTCACCTGGCAACCAGCTCAGTAGTTGTCTCCCAGCTACAGAATCCAGAGGTAAGAAGCCAGTGAACATGCTATGAGAAATGAGACAAAAAAATATTCTGTTACACATGTTACAATGTACAGTTGCGCTCATTATTTGTAGGACACTCTTGAGAACAGATAGTGAGATCTGGTATATATTTGATTTACGAATGGTGAGCGCTGAATGGTTAGTTGACTCATTGCCAAATGTCTTTAGAACATAATTATTTCCATTCATCACTCTGGTTTACATATTACTAAGGAAACATAAATTAATAATTAAATATAAATTCAAGAAGGGGATATATATTAACAGGGGGGATGTCAATGAAGTGAATAAAAAATGGGGAGCTAGTGTAGTTTATGTTCCCCTATTTATCCTAGTGTAGTTTACGTTCCCCTACATTATCCTAGTGTAGTTTGCGTTCCCCTACATTATCCTAGTGTAGTTTGCGTTCCCCAACTTTGTCCGCGTATACCTAATCAAATAAAACGTTAAAACTAACGAAAATATTCCGACTTAACCTAACCAATCGTCAATATATATATATATATATATATAATATATATATATATATATATATATATATATATATAAGTCGTAATATTTTCTTTAGTTTTAACATTTTATTTGATGGATTCATTTAAAAAATGTTTCCTAAAGATCCTAGTGTAGTTTACGTTCCCAAACTTTGACCTAGTGTAGTTTGTGTCCCCTTTTGCGTCAGGGGAACGTAAACTGCACTTGCTCCAAAAATGGTCTTGTAAAAACTAAAAACAAAATCTTCGGATGAGAGAGCAAAAACCTGATATATATATATATATATATATATAATATATAATATATATATAGGTGGTTTATGAATGAAAAAATAATGTTTTGATGCATATTAAATTTTAATAACATTTTACTTACCAGATTGATGGGTATCTGTAGGTTTCATACGTCACCGGCTAAGAATATCTTTCAATTGGCAAATGGACGACAGATGAATGGATACTACTGGTATGGCATTGTTATATCTGGAGAAAATGCTATTTCTAGATCAGCAACACTGATATAGTAATAAACAGTCACTGAAAGAAATGTTATTTAAAAACGAAGAATGTTTTGTATTGAGGCAAATAGAATGGGTGCAAAATGGACAAGCGCAAGAATGGTGCAATGCAATGTTGATAAATGTTGCAAGATGGCGCAAAGGGGTATGCAGCAAAGGGGGAGGTGGATGGTGTAAGGGGTTATGCAACGAAGGGGGAGGGGTTATACAACAGCAATGTTGCAAGGGTTATGCAACAGCAATGTTGCAATGGTTATGCAACATTAATGTTGCAACGGGGGGGAAGAGTTATGCAACAAATCAATGCTGCAAAGTGGAAAGGAGGGAGCTTCGGGGGGGAGAAGGGAGGATGACCTCCCCCCAAAGGGGTAGCCTTAACGTAAGAGAGGAAGAGAAAGGAGAAGGAAGAGGTCTTTGAGGGAGAAGGTGGGATGTCCTCACCCCCAAAGGGAAACCTAACCTAAGAAGGAGAGAGAGAGAGAGAGAGAGAGTTCTGTATTCCACCGGAGTCCGACGCATTATGAACGTCCAGGGGCCAAGCAGCGGTTATATAGAGGATCGTGAGTTGCCAGATATCACTTATTTATATATGGAGGGGTTACCAGAGAGCATTTATTTAGATGAATTGCCAAATAGTGTTTTTTTAATTGTTCAGGTATACCTTATTAGGGTGAGTTGCTAGATACCACCATTTATTTTAATTTTATTTACATGAGTTGCCAAATAGTGTTTTTAATTGTTCAGGTATACCTTATTAGGAGTTGCCAGGTTGCGCCATTTATTTTAACTTATTTAGACGAGTTTTCACTTATTTATTTATTTGTTAAAGGCAAGATCGACTTTCTCCTTAAAGTTGTTCAGCAAGAGAACTAATTAATTATTTAAAAGTCGTTCAACTTAATATTAATAATAAAAGAAATACACAGGACTCTTTATATTGTACATTATTCCAATAACATATTCTCTAAGAATAATATTCAATTTACCTATAATTCATGAAACGCTTTCATTTATTCTAATACCTTAGAATGTATACTGTGTCTATTTACTTTTGACAATCCTTTCTATATATCTAACTGAATCTAATTTCTATTTATACAGAGAGAGAGTTAATGCTCGAAAAACTGAAGACGGCACACACACACACACATTATTGAATTTATATCGAAATCACTGTCAAAAATTAGATTACATTCAAACGTAAGCCTCCGTGTGTCTATTGTGTATACTGTAGGTCTAAGGTGGAGTGAAAAACGTAGATTACATTCAAACATAACCCCTCCCCTCGCACCCCCGTGTGCCTATTGTGTATACTGTAGGTCTAAGGGGGAGTGAAAAACAGATTATTGTCCGAAATGAATGAAAAAAACAAATTGCAGCAGAAAAAAATAGCAATACACACCTTATATATATATATATATATATATATATATATATATATATATATATATATATATTAAAGAAAAACAATAATTATTTTAACTAACTTCACCTAAAGTGTTTATTTACTTTCTTTACTTTCTTTGAAAGCATCTCTGGAAAAAAGAAAATGTATAAACTCGAAACAGGTGAATCCTCAAGCTGACTGCAAAGTCTGACCGCAAAGGTCCATTTGGCCTAATTTCAAACATACAGCTTAAGAAAACCTCCCTGCACTCCTATTATTGTTTGCATCACTGTTATTATCATAATGAAGTTAAAACAACATAAATATGTACATGAGCATCACTTGATTGTTTTCCAATAGGCTAAATTAGCCTTTGATTAAGTAATGAGTTTCCTTGTCATATTCCCAATGCAACAATATACACACACACACACACACACACACACACACACACACACACATATATATATATATATATATATATATATATAATATATATATATATAAGGTGGTGCAAATAACAATAAGCTAAATCGGTTTTTCCTTCTCCTCGAATTGTTCATTTTGACAAAGATCAAGCTAGTCACCCGCCTTAGACCTACAGTTTAACGTTGAATCCGAACTATTTTTCTTTGCGTGTAGTTTGTGTGGTATCTTCTCCATTGTAGCTGTTATTGAAATAAAATGAATGAATGAAAAAATGGAAAGGTTTATTATTATTTTTATTGCGATGATTCGAGTAAGCTTATCGCTACCCCTCTCGAGTATGAAGTGGTGAGTTGGCTTCTTTTACTCTCCACTTCACATAGGTACATCCGGCTCATCAGGGATTGTATGTACCAAGAAATATCACCATCCGGATTCGATCTCTCAACCAGTACTTCAGCGTCTTAACCACTAGGATACCTAGGGCGCCCGTTTATCTACCAGCCCAAACAGACATTCATTTTCACGAGCTAAACACAATTTAATCACACTCCTACGCGAGAATTGGCAAGTAGAAAGTCAAACCGAATACATGAACCAACGCTGAGGATCGAATAGTATGACCGCAAATAATAATAATAATGTAAAATATTGTCGTGATAGAGATGGCAAATGTTGATCAATGTTGCAAAGGGGCGAGGGATATTGCATAAAGGGGTGCGTTCTAAAATGGGAAAACCGAGAATAGTATCGACGCAAATGCAAATATTGTCAAGGTAGAGATTGCAAATGGCAATACACGATGTGAGCATTAAATCTACGGAGAGAAGACAAAGACGCCATTAGTCGACCAATCAGGACGTCCAAAGCGTGGGCCCGTAATATAGGTGTTACGATTGGTACACAAATTTATCATAGCCCCGCCCAGTTACATTGACAACCAATCATTAAACTTACGAACCGCCAATTAGTCTTTTGGGGTGGGGCTTGGGGATCATGCATATAAAAGGAAATATTTTCAGCTGGGAGTCACACTAGTTATTTTCACCAGTGAATAAACATTCCCTCCGCCATGAATCAAGAACTTTACAGTTTACCGGATTTATATCAGGATGGTGACATTGCGGTGTTGTCCACAATTAATTGGATTATTTCCAACGCAAACCGTTGATGATATTTGCAATGACGCTCCTTACGATCTGACGCAAGGGACTGCCATAGAAATGTAAGTGCCTGTAATTTTATTTTTTGTAGCCAATTATTCGCAAACTTGTTATTTATTTAATGTGCCTCTCATTAGGAGAAAGAGCACTGTTCTGGATTATTTCATCATATATATATATGGAGGGTTGTAGTAATTCATCTCATCACATTAAAAATGCTTCATTTAGGTATCCAGAATTATAGATTAGTTTGCAATTAATATTATGCTGTCCTGTTTTGATTCAGTGAAATTTTTTATAGCAACCTTTTGCATGTTTTAAATAATTTTATAAATTCCGTAATAAATGTTATTCGGAATTTTCTCTTAAAGGAACTTCTCTGATCGGTTCAAAGATATCTTCACATTGTAATACTCTTACTATATGTATACTCTGCATATGTTTTGGGTTTTTTATTAAAAAAGATTCAGTATGAACTAATGAATTATTCTTTCTCCTTTAAGGTCCGATGAGGATTTGAAACGTTTTATACAATCTTTTCGTTTTGAAGAAACCCATGTCGTGGACCTGAATACGGAGGTAGAAGATTTACCGAGCTGTCAACCCAACGATTGTCACATCATTAACGAAGTAATGTAAGTATTTCTTTTTTGTTTCGAGCTTTTTTTTCGTGGAAGAAGACACAATGTATTTTAATCAACTTATTAAATGAAAGAAATCATGTTTTTAGTACAATAACCATCTTAAACTACAGAATATACACACTGAATGTGACACGGGTCGAATAATTTTTAAAAAATTATACATTCTTTACCACGTGACATATGCATGAGAAATGAAAGGCAGTACATCCCACACGTATTACTAAAATATCCTTGTAGCCGGAAGGGATTCCATACAACTTTGGGGATATGCAACTGATCGAGAAATTTTACAATAACAGGGTCACTCCAAAGTTGAGTGCCGAGTGAATCAAAATAGTACCTGCGGTCCCTATTTTTAAAATAGATTGCAAACCAATGAATCCCTTCGCTACCAATAACATTTGTGTTCACAATAAGGCTACCGCAATTTCTCGTTGATCGCAAACACCGATAAATTTGGAACATGTGATTCGTTCACTATTCATTACTCTCTGAAGTGTATTCGCATCCATTTTAAAAGTCAGTGACAACGCTCCTAAATCTGTCTACTTCTATTAGGGCTTGTGACTCGAGGTAAACTAGTACACTTATAGGCGCGTCTATAGGCTTGGCGAATTCCAATCTGACTGAGATGTTTCTACTCTGTTGTGGTTACACTAGCAGATAAGTCAGGTGTGATGTCAAACGGATAAAGGTTAAATTGATCGACGAAATCTTTCTGCGTTACCACATTCCCGAGCTCATCACAATCAACTGCAATATGGGCCAGATTACTATATGCTCTCGCGCAAAACGGGAACACAGCGTCTGATGAATAATCCATATCCATACCCCCGCCCAACGCAATGCTGTTAACGTATAGTTATATTTTTAAGGCCGAAATTCTCGAATTTAAAGGCACTTTTTATATTTTCCATTCACCGAAGCATGATCCTGCATCCCGATTAATATTCTTTTAGGTTGATTTCCCAGGGCGATGTTTTCTATCTGCTTCGATCTGTTAATTGGGTATTTTACTGTGGCGTTTGGTAAATTTTTCTCAATCTCTATTTGTTTTGGTGAACTTAATTTCACTCGCCGTACGCTGAGGTATGTCTCCATAATGTGAATCACAACGGGCTTTGCTCCCTCTTCTTGATCAGCATCCAGATTTAAACAGATCTCACGATTCGTGCGGGTGAGCTTTACTTTCATATCCACCCCGTTCACAAGCAACTTCTCCTGGAATGTGAAGTCTGTATGCAGGCGTCCAAAACTCAATATAGCTTCTTCTTAGAATTTTTAAATTTGTCCTTTATACTACTTTCGTCTTTAGCTTCATAATAGCCCTCGGCACTTAAAAAGGTATCCTTCGCTTCTTTGGAAAAGTTCAGCACATTTTCCAGATAAGCTCGTAGGTGGTAGTACCTTCCTGCCGATATGTTGACCTGATTTAAATATACGTCACACTGGTTGAATAAGGAGTGCAGAAAGTTTGTTTCAGGGTATACAGCATATTTGTCATCACAGTCCGTTCCATCAGAATGGGCTATACGTAGTTTAGCGTACATGTGCACACAGCTTGGATCAAAAAAGTCAGGGCCTGAGCTGGGTATCACGAATTCTAGAGGGGCACTCGGGGAACTAATTGTGTTTAAAGGGTTAATTGTAATAAAGTTACTGTGTTCAATAGAAACTTGAGTCGGAGGCATGTCAAAGAGGGACAGCTCCGATTTACAACATTGTGAACTACACGGATGGATGAAGCGTGCCATGACGAGCTAGAAATAGTGCCTCCTCTCTCGACAAGTAGTAAACAAACTATGATTCATGGGATCAATGTCCTTAGCTTATATCAGTCAAAAAAAAATGGTCAACCATAGGTTTCATTCGCTTAGAACACTTCTGTTTTGATATCCTTTTACGTTTAATACCACGCGGTGGTAATCCCTTCTTCCCACCACCAAGCATTTTTCTCTTTGCATCTTTGACGATTTCGTCCCGTGTACGTTTTAAGTGTCTTTTTAGAGCTTCTTTAGGTTTAGCCCCAGCCAATATGTCTTCTGTTGTGTTAAGACCTGATTGTAACGCTTTCCTCCCGAGGTATCTGGCACCCCTCTTCAGCAAGGGGACAGCCGTATGTAGTATGGTTGAAAAAATGGATCCAAGTCCACTACCACGCTGGTATCTCATACCTCGATGGACTGTGAAAGGCTTTCTGTCCATTATAACTCAGTGCGTCGAAAGTGCAGCTTCACTGTTAAGCTCCCGTTACCGAATGGGAAATTTTTTCCCTCAATCGTTCTTATATATATTGAGATATTAGTTATTAGATTAGCTGCGACATTCACATAATGGGGCCTGTCATATGTAATACTCAAACTCCTTCCTCTATGGTTGGGAATGTGAGCAATGCGCAGCAGGCGTGCCTGGGTATCCCCAACAAACTGATGCTCCACTATATTGCTGTAAATAGAGCACATGTCTGGGGGTTTATAGCCGTCAACCATTTTCTCCAATTTCAACTGATACATTAGGCTGGACAAGTCGTGTTGTGCCTCGTGAAATGTATCTCTTTGGATGACTGATCGATATCGTCCATCGGTCATAATTTTGAACACTCTTTGGTCTTTAATATTTCGGTTAGCCTGCGATTTTAGGGCCACAGTGTATGCATGGGGATCATTGTTTACGATTTCGTATACTAAATCGTCCGTAAGATTTGAGCTTTTTAAACTTACGTTTAAGTCTCTCACAACATCCTCGGCCTCACCATAGTGACCGGTCCTAGTGTTACTTCTGTACTGTAATACCGTGCATCCTCAGTCAGGACGGTACGCATGGTTTCATCCCGAGTTACCCAGGCTTTTTCACACTCATTACAGTCTCTAAGAATCGTAAAAACGGGTTCTTTATAATTAATACTTAAAAAAAGGGTATTCAACTGAATTTCGCATATACCCACCTCATACGTATCACGACCCAATTCAATGGGTCCGTGGAGTTCTGTTACAAAGTTGACTAGTTCTGTTACAAAGTTGACTAGTGTGTTGTTAGGGTGTACAGACAGGGACGAGGAGAACGGGAGTGTGACGTAGAAATGGTTAGGCGCCATGTTGCATACTATTTAAGCTTCATTATTGCATCAGCTTTTATATAGGTGTTGAAGGTTTCTGGGCATCCTAGCCATTTCACCAGGTACATTTTCCTCTTTCCTGAACCTTTGCTTCCTAAAATTTTCTCAATTTTAAACACATTTTTTCCTAAATTAAATGCCACTTTCTGCAACTCCTCGCAGTAAAAGCTTCCTGCGATTTCTTCCCCATTCAAATCTTTACGTAATACATTATCTCGTCTTTAGATTTCATAGCCCTAACTTTAAAAATCTCGCGTGTCCATCCTTGCTCAAATCCCTTCGCGAATTTATTTTCAGATCGCGACAGCCTTACATAATCATTGATTTTGAAATGTGTGGAGTGTGGTGGTGGTGCTCCATCTCTTCTCACCTCTGGGCGCGTACCTCTTTCTAAAACTTCGTTGGGTGTTGTCCCAATCGTGCGATGGTGTGAGCGGTTGTAGGATGAGGCCAATGATTCCAGAATGTCTAGAAATCTGTGTTTTTTTATGTGTAAAATAGCGGTGCATGCGTTCCTTTATGGTACGTTGAACTCTTTCAGCTAAAGATGCCTTATGTATAGAAGTGGTAGTGTAGTAGCTGATATTAAACTCTGTCAACATGTTCTGAAAAGCTCGGCCTATAAATTCCTTCCCCATATTCGTACAAAAATAGCCAGGAACCCTGTTTTCTTTCAACATTAACCTTTTGGTGGCTTTAGCAACTGTTTCAGGCGATTCATTTGTTGTGTGTTTCTATACTCTATATGTATTTAATAAAACAAATTAAAAAAAACCGGTTATTTTTCTTTCCTTGTTTCTTTACATTCCTTGCAACAAAGCGTTAAATTCGAGAATATCATTAATCCAGAAAAGAAAAAGTAAATAGAAATTCATTAAATACAGTAACCTTAAAATTATTTGTAGAAGATATATTTTTAAGTTTTGTGTGGTTAATATCTATTTGTTTCCCCTACAACATAGCCAAGAATCAGTTATAAACCACCGTAAACCCAATTACGACACCCATTTCATATTTTGGCAAAAATGGGGCAGTTCAAGATACTCTAGAAAATTATTTCAGTTTTCTTTGTGTTTTCTAGTCAAAACCACAATATAATTTCAGTGTGCCTGAAGGGAAAGAAAACTTTCGTCTGGTTTCACTCCGCCCTAATATACAGGGTGTTTCAGGAGGGAAGGCCAATACTTCGGGAGGTGATAGTATCGGTCATTGTGAGAAAAAAAGTTCATATGAACATGTGTCTAATTCTGAATGGTTACGGAGATAGAGCTGTTTGAATCTGATGCGCGCGCAGCTCTTCCTCCCTCTTCCCTCCCCTATAACCCTGAACCATGTAAGCTGTAATGTAAGCATGTAACACAGGGGCCTTCAACCTGGGCGGTAGCGCCCACTAGTGGGCGAATTGTGATTTTAGGTGGGCGGTAGAAAATTTTCACGAAAACTGTAATTAGATTCACTTAAGGGTGTGGTAAATATGAAAATTTAGACTTCAAAAGACCCCATCTAAATCGACGAAAAATATAGTTAGCACTAAGATCACACACACGTACGCATACACAAACACAATCGTTTTCTTCTACAATCTACATCTATTCTACAATAAAAGAAAATTGAATTGATTGTTATCAATCAAAGATGATCTCACAGCTAGTGACTTGGAAAAATATAGGAGTCATCTTGATGCACTAAAAATTGACACGGAAAATCGCATTCAAGACATTATCAACCTTAAAGTCGATGCGTGGATAGAGACTCCTTTTATTATAAACGTATGTGATGTTGAGGTTACCTGTCAAGAGGAATTATTGCAATTAAAATATGACGCTGAGTGCAAAGCAAATTTCAAATAAGGTGGATACCTACAACTTTGGCAGAAAAAAAAAATACCCAAGTTGTATCCACATTTATGGAATAAGATTTCCACTCTACTAGTAGCTTTCCCTACCTCATATCTGGTTGAATCAGGATTCAGTGTAGTGAACCACATTCTTACCAAAGAAAGAAATCGTTTGAATATAGCAGAGAGAGGAGATCTTCGTTTGTTTCTTACTAAAATAAAACCCAACTTAAAGTTTTAATTAGCAAGCATCAACCACAAGGCTCTCATTAAAGGTAATTAAACATTTATTTTCTTTTTTCTTTTATTAATTATGATGATTTATTTTTTTTGTCCTAAGGTGGGCGATAAGTTTTTTAATTCTCAAAAAATCAAAAAAGTGGGCGGTAAGCTAAAAAAGGTTGAAGGCCCCTGAATTGTAACATAAGCCAATCGACAGCTGACTGTTGTGAGTGACATTGTTTGGTGTTTGAAGCAGTGTTAAGAATGCCACACACCTTCACACATGCCGAATATACAGATATGGTGTATGTCTACGGTTTTTGCGATGAAAGTGCAACAGCTGCTGTTGCAGAATACCGTCGACGGTTTCCTAACCGCAGAATTTCGGATCGAAGAGTGTTTACCAGGGTTTTCCACACATTGCGTGAGATTGGTACACTTCCCAGCGCTCATGTTTCATCTGAACGTGAAGGTCAACAAGATGTGGATGAAGTGGAAAACATTCTTCAGTTGGTAGAGCGTAGTCCTACTACTAGCTCACGAAGAATTTCTACACGTCTCGGTGTACCACACACAAGAGTATGGCGAACATTACGTGAGGAAGGCTTGCATCCATATCATGTACAGCGTGTACAACACCTTCAACCAGGAGACGCTGCCATGCGACTGGAATTTTGTCGTGGATACACGAGACGAATTGCTCGCGCGCATTTTGGATGCTGCTGCCCGCATAAAGGAACGTCAAGATCAACTCAGATGAACAACACGTGATCTTCGCACACGAGTTGCAAAGGGCATTGAGGTTGACGGTGGGATTTTCGAAAACGTATTGTAAACTGTAACAAATTTGTCATTTCTGTATCTGATACTATTCAAAATGCCAATGTTTAAACATTAAATGTTAGAAACAGTAATTGGTTTCTCTTTCTTGATTACCATTAACAATGCTTTTGTATTTGTAGATTCAAACAGCTCTATCTCCGTAACCATTCAGAATTAGACACATGTTCATATGAACTTTTTTTTCTCACAATGACCGATACTATCACCTCCCGAAGTATTGACCTTTCCTCCTGAAACACCCTGTATATACATGCGCCTCGTTGGTGTAGTGGTTAGCATCCCTGACTAAAAATCCATCGGGCCAGAGATCGAGATCCAGTGACTGCAGGCGGCGCTCAGCAAAACCCAGCTGTTCATTCTTCAACACAAAATAAAATTGGTTGGTAGATAAATGGGTACCATGGGTAGCCTAGTGGTTAAGACGTTGGGCTGCTGGTGCGGCCTGGTTCAGATTCCACGTTAAACTGTAGGTCTAAGGTAGAGTGACAAACTTGGCCTTCGTCAGAATGAACAATTCGGGCGGAAGCAAAACCAAGGTTAACCAAGGTTATATATATATGTATCGATAAAATTAACTTTGAGTGAGTAAATAAATATTTTGTAACCATCAAGAAATTCACTCATAGTGGACTACGAATAGAAATAGGTGTATTATTCATCACCTTAGATAGAATGTCTTCATCTCAAAAATCACCTATTTTCCTCGGTTTGAAATTATGGAATAAGCAGTGATCTTCAAAATATTTCTGACGCAACTTCCTGCTGGAAGTTCGCTTTCATTCAGCATGTCCCAAAAAAGGGTGACCACTTTCAACCCTCCAACTATCATGCAATTGCTTTGATTTCTTGTCTTTCTAAAGTTTTTGAATATATCCTTAATTGGGAGATTCTTAAACACCTTTCTTCTCACAATCTTCTTTCAGATCGTCAGTGAAGGTTCCGCAAGGGACGCTCTACTGGCGATCTTCTTGCATATCTCTCTGACTCTTGGTCATCCTCCTTTCGGGATTTCGGTGAAACTTTTCTAATTGTGCTAGACATATCAAAAGCTTTTGAAAGAGTCTGGTACAAATCTTTAATTTCCAAACTGCCCTCTTTCGGCTTCTATACTTCTATCTGTGCCTTCATCTCTAATTTCTACTCTGGCCGATCTACAGTTGCGGTTGTCCTGTCACCCACTCTTTTCCTTTTATTTAGTAATGATCTTTTAATTCGTACTTCCTGTTCTATTCACTCCTATGCCGATGATTCCACTTTTCACTTCTCCACCCACTTCCCAAATTGTCCCTCTCAACAGTCACTCCATGATTAGCGTAGTACGGCTATGGAGCACCTGACCTCTGATCTTTCTGCTATCTCTGATTGGGGCAGAGAAAACCTTATTGCTTTCAGTACCTCAAAAACTCAGTTCCTCCATCTGCTTACTCGTCACAGTCTTCCACACGATTATTCCCTTACCTTCAAAAGCACAACTCAATCCTTCTTCTTCTCTTAACATTCTTGGTATTTCCTTTTCTCATGATCTTTCCTGGAAAGATCACATATACTCTCTTTCCAAAACAGCTTCTAAGAGGTTAGGTGTGCTGTACCACCTCCGTAGTTTCTTCATCCCTACTCAGCTACTGTCTCTGTATAGGGGTCTTGTCCGCCCCTGTATGAAGTATGCTTCTCGTGTATGGGGTGGCTCAACCCACATAGCCGTACTTGACCAGGTGGAATCAAAGGCTTTTCGTCTCATCAATTCCCCGCACTTACTCACTGTCTTTATTATAACGGACACTGCTCTTCTGAACTCTCTAACTGCACGCCTCCTCCTTTAAAGAGAGTACGCAGTAGTCGCAGTACCAGACTTTCTACACTTTCTCATTCCTGTTCTGTCCAACTCTCTAATGCAGTGGTACTCATTGCGCGGCTCGCGAGCCAAATGCGCTATATATATATTTGGCTCGCGAGCCGTCCAATGAGTACCACTGCTCTAATGCAAGGGTTAATCGGTATTTCCAACCGGTGAACTCTGGAACACACTTCCTGTATCCCTCTTTCCCTTTGTCTATGACCTCCAATCTTCCAAACACAAAGTGTCTAGGCATCTCGAAAACCCTGGACCTTGATTTTGTCTCTCTTTTTCTTCTATGGGTGGGGCGCTTTTGCGGGCATTCGCTCTTGACCCCTCCTTACTGCATAAAAAAATATAAAAAACTGAAATAAATTTTAATAAAGAAATACTGAAACCCTACTAATGCACGATTATTTAGGGATTAAATACTGTATTACTTATCTAACTGTCGTTAACTTTTAGTACCGTAGGTTTCATTCTGCTAACAGAATTAATTTCTCATGTCAACTAAAAGCTCGTTCGTGTGTCCTTAAAAAATTACCCTACATAACTATAAAATTTTGTGCTATCTTATAAGTAATCCTAATCATATTTATATATTACATAATCATAACTATGAAGTTTGTTTTATACTTGTATTATACTTAATCTGATAACCCAGTAAATTTAGCCGGCCAAACTACACAGGAAAAATAAATATGTTGTTAAAAATTAAACTGTAATATTTTAAAATTTATTTTTATCAGTAAAGATTAAATTACTAATAATAATAATCATAATAATAATAATAGTAATAATGATAATAATATTATTTTTATTATTATTATTATTATTATTATTATATACACTTATATTGCAAGTATTAAATTCCTTTTAACTATATTTAAAAAAATAGACAAACTAAATAAATTTATAAAATTGGACTTTTTTGTGTTTTCTCGTCCCAAATATTCATGTTAAAAACGTTTGCTTTTGTCATTTCATTTTTTAATAACTATTTCTCTATGTAAATTTTAATTACAATTTTTAATAAATAAATAAAGTGTAAATAAAGTGTAAATTGTAAATAAAGTGTACACTTTCTAAATTTTATAATGAAAAACATTTTCAGTCTGATTACCATTAATCTCAAGAATATAATTTAAACATGCTCTGAAATCGCCCACCAATTTTGACACTGCTAGACCTGTTAATTGGAAAGAGCTCAGATCAACCCTGTTCCTGCACGGCTTCCTTTACATTCGTTCGATTTTGAAAATATTCCTCAAAACTTCCGGAATCATAATCATTATCATTATTTTATTATTAAAATACGAAGCTAAATTCTTTTTCCTCGTGCGACATTTTCCTTTATACAGGGTGTACATAAAGTCAGGATCTATTTTTGTGAAGCACTTGGAAATTATATGGAATTCAATCATAAAATGATAAAGTGGTAACATTTATTAAATAATTAAGAGTAGGATTCGACGTGACGCCCATCAGTATCCCTGCACAGCTCAAATCGTTCCGCAGCATTTCTAAACACATTCTGGAGCATTTGCGGGTTTATGTTATCTGCAGCAGTTCGTATACGTAAGTTTTCAAGACTCATAATCTTCGTCTGATAGACGTGCGATTTGATAAAGCCCCATGCAAAGAAATCTAAAGGGGTTAAATCTGGTGATCTCGCTGGCCAAGGTCTGTTGCTTCCGCGTCCGATCCAGCGATTTGCAAAACGTCCATTTAGATAATCCTGAACAATTTTGGCATAGTGACAAGGAGCACCATCATGTTGATAGACGACGGTACTAACAATCCTATCCCCAATCAGCTGAGGTTCAAGGAATTGCTGCAACATGTCCAGATAAATAAGCCCCGTAACTGTAGCTTCAGCAAAGAAAAAGGACCATAAACCTTAGATTTTGTTAAACCCATCCAGACATTAACTTTAGGTGTCTCTTTCCCAATTTTGGACGAAATCACTCGGTCTTTCATCTGCCCAAATTCGACAGTTATGGCGATTTACTTTTCCACACGTATGGAAAGTGGCTTCATCACTAAAGAGAATGTTGTCCATTAAATTATCACTCCAGATTTGTTCTACGAGATCAGCACACACAGCACTTCGTCGAGGGAAATCTTCCTCATGTAAATCATGTAAAACCTGCAAATGATAGCTTTTCTTCTGCAAATTAACTTTCAGAATTTTGTGCACAGATGACGTCGGGAGGCCGAGTCTGTGTGATGCAGCACGAACGGACGTACGTGGCTCCTCAGTGATAATTCCGCGTACTGCATTCACGGTAAGATCTGACATACACGGTCGTCCTGATCTTGCTTCATCATTTACAGATCCCGTTCGTTTAAATTTGTTCGCCAATTTTCGTATTGTCTTGTCTATTGGCCCCGGCTTATGAAATCTCCTTCTAAACTTTTCTCTGATGTCATTGTATTTCTTTCCCTCGATTCGCCAAATTACTATTGCCACACGCTCTTCTGTATTCATTCCAAGGGCTTCTGAAGAGAAAAATAGAAATAAATAATTATTTCACAAAAATAGATCCTGACTTTATGTACACCCTGTACAGTATTTTATGACAACATGACTCCCTCCAATAAAACATATTCGAACGGGACTTTCGCTTTGGATTTATCTTTGGCAATTTGACTAAAATAATCCCATCCGGTCATAGTTCCGGCGCTGAAAAGTTCATAGTTAAAAGCCAGATTTTAAGTTAAGTTCAAAATTCTGCTGGAAAATTTAAACGCACTGTGCAGTTTGGATAGAATGTCATTAAAAAGACATTAAAATTGTTTTAAAGCAGTGACCATACATGCTGTATCTATTGCACTATTAAGCAAAGGATTCGGAAAGTGGTTGTAACATAGCTCCGAAAACTGAAACCAATCTTATGAAATGTAGCCCCATGAACTATTTTAATGGAGGTAAGTGTTTATAAAACGTATACAGTCGATTCAAAAAAATCCTTCTGTGAAAAAAACTGTTTCTTATATCAATAAAATGTCGGTAAGACATTTAATTTCATTACAAGAATTTTTGATCCGACTGTACCAAGGCCTGGAGACTATATCCTGCAGTTAATTAATTTTAAAAATATTAATACAGTTACCATTATTGTTTCTAACGTGTTAGTTTATTATGAAATATGTATCATACATTTTTAAAATTCCAGATTTAAATTCAGATTTGAAGTAGAGGTTTTAGATCGAATTGGAGTTGGAGGTGGGATTGAAGGCTACGTTTCTTTTGGAACCACTGTACAACATCGAAATGGAATTAGAATCGAGAATTTTTCAGGTTGGAATCGAAATGATTTCATTCAAGGTTCTCCTTAAAAGATGGAATTGGATCAAGAATCGATTTAAAAAAAGTCATAGCTATCCAGTTATGAGCAAATATTACGGTTATTTTTGCTATTACTGTTCCATTTACGTGAGTTATGCCTTCTTTTGAAAAGAA
This sequence comes from Bathynomus jamesi, assembly GCA_023014485.1. Classification (NCBI taxonomy): domain Eukaryota; kingdom Metazoa; phylum Arthropoda; class Malacostraca; order Isopoda; family Cirolanidae; genus Bathynomus; species Bathynomus jamesi. The sequence continues at coordinate 1,372,745 of JAJOZX010000171.1, read as the reverse complement.
AATGTAATCCATAACGGTGTTGAATAATATAAAGCAATACTCATCATGCACGTTATAACTTATGTAAATTTTACGACAGTGCTATAAAAAGGAAAGATAATAAAATTAATCGTAATATATTTTAAATACTTCAGAAATTCGTATGACTCTTGTATAATGAATTTTTATATAAATGACTCAGGGGCATTTATAGTTGTATAAAAGTGGGCACTGTTGGTCGGTAGGAGTAATGGATCAGGTGAAGAAAAGTAGGTCTCACTCAAAGAAAAGGTACGCTGTGAAGTTCATCTTTTGGCATGTTCTATTAATATTTCTCATATTTAAAATTAATATTAAAATCAGGGAATAGCTAATTATTTCACAAAAATATTCAACAGAGCTATATAGATTTTAGCTGTAGAACAGTATATACTATATAGAGTTAAACCTTTTCAAGAAATTGTTTAGAATTTGCTAATAATATTCGTATATCTAACAGAACAAAAACAAAAAGGAATAAATACAATGACCAAACGCTTTCATGTATATATTTGAAAGCATTATTTAAAAGAATAGTACAAAACATTTAAGAAAAAATTAACAACATATAACAGTTTAGATATTTAAACTATTTATATATGCCACCTTCTTTACCCTTTAGCGGGCAGTGTACTTCACTGATTTTGTCTTCGCTAAAGCCAGACAATTTCATTCAGACTCACAAAAAAACTCAGCCCACTAAATTACTAAAGAGCAGTACACGAGGTCATCCGGCAGGACCTATCACATTTCATCGACCCTTTAATAACTTAATCTAATTTGACGTGACCAAACCCAACTTAATGTAACCCATAAAACTGTCGCTAGAATGTCTTTCAAAGAAATGTTATATCCCAGTCTTCCATGACTGCTTGAGGAAAGACAAATTTCAAAAGAGCGTAATCTTCTCCCATTGTTTCGCCGTTATTTTGACATTTTTCACAGTTAATTCAGACAATACAATTGGATTTTAAAGTTAAAAATGAATAAGCATATTCCATGAGACAAATTGGTGCGGTACTTATTTTTTTGCTTATGTGGATTTACACGATTTCACTGGTGGTACGATGGCGGTTTCTCTGAGTAGTTCTTGGTCCAATGGTCCAGAAAAGTTGGTTAAAATAAAATACATGTAGCGATTTTCGTATGCAAAGAAAGAGGTGAAGGAAAAACAACAATTTACTATAAACGAAGAGTAAAACTCGTATAAGTCAAATATAAAATGCATCACGAAGTGTTAATTAGTTATCAGAATTTTATAAGGTATTAATGATATAAAAATTAATGCACTATTTTATAGAGTCGGATTCGAGTTAAGAAGACGGTTGGTTATTATTTGGCTTCTTATTACAATACAATATCTAATTATGGAAAGGGGTGTGATCATTAACTGAGGTCTGGTTTGTGTTTAAAAATTAAAATCGCTTCTAAAGTTGTTAAATGTTTGTTTGCTTTACACAGGGTTTTCTTACTCATGTTGAGTGAGTGGTACCTACCATATGAATATGTATATTGTAAATAAGAAACAAGCACAAAGCGTCTTTTGGAGCCTTTCCCTCAGCACATAAAACCAACTATTAATAGTACGGCTATTAATAAAAACCAAATAAATATTAATTTGGGGTTAAAATCTGTTAAGGCTAGTTTTTATGTGTCTGTCTGTCATATATATATATATATATATATATATATATATATATATATATATATATATATATATTATATATATATATATATTAAGGTAGGTTGATTTTCCGCATTTTTTTAGATATCGACTTTGGGACTAGTCGCGATAGTCAGGGCTTAATATGATAATAACTGACAAAAAATTTCAGATCCTTAGCTTTAACCGTTTTTTGAGGAAACTGTTTCAAAAATCGTCAAAAAATCGTACCGAAAAATACCGCATTTTCGCAATTTTCGGCCGGAAAAAAACATGCCATTTTCATAAAAAAATCCTGAAAAAAGTTACAATTTTATTGAAAAAAAGTAAAAAAAACATGTACAGAGTCAAATAGACACATTTAGATCCCAAGATCATCATAATGTTTACTGTAAGAGCCCTTAGAAGCAAAGGAAGGCCTCATCTGGCGGCTTAGGGCTTTGGCCAGAATGTGTTTGTGCCTTGATTCGAGTCCATAAACAGTATGGGAAGCTTCAGATGTCACCTTCACGGCCCTTTCAACACTCTGAGAATGTGAAGGCAGATCAGGCAGCTCCAGCTTGGTGCCATTCAGCAATGCTTCTTGAAGCTCCTGGTCAGAAAAGTCTTCTGTGAGAGCAGGTTCACAGATGCCACTTTGAGAACGGTTGATTAGTTCTGACCAGTGGGTACCTTCAATGTTGATGGCTGTGATCTTCTTCAGCCTCCTCTTGGCTGGCTTCCCACTTCTGAAAGAATAATAATTAATTTATTTTTTATTCCAGTTTAAGATTTAATCCCTATTAGTCTCAGAATTGCTGATTTAAATTAAACTTAAATTAAAAAAAAAAAACCCGAGTTCTATAAATCCCCATAATCGAATTTTTTTCAGAAAGAAGGTAAGATTATTTTCATTATCAGAGGGGAAGGGGGGAATTGGGATAAGAAAATGTGAAAAAAAATTCGATTATGGGGATTTATAGAACTCGGGCCTTTTTTTTATTAAATAAATCCCCATAATCAAATTTTTTTCACATTTTTTAAAATTAATAAATGCTTACCTGATGGACAGAATTTTCTTGAGAGCAGCTTCTCTCACTTCCAAGTCATCAGACTTCATCATGGAGTACAGCACATTCTCGGGCAGCAAGGCAAAAGCATTGTACTTCAGGTTCTTGAAAGCAACACCCTGGATTTCTTCAGACTGCTGCTTGATCTTGGGTTGACTTTGTCCCTGGAAATTCCAAGCACATACTCCAAAAGAAGCCTCTGGTCGCTACTGAGATCATTCAGTGTCTCCTCAGCAAATTTCATCCAGGGGGCCACTGAGTTTGGTGAATTCCACTTGTGGCATATCTTGGTAGTCAATTTCACAGAGTTTTCCCAGCGGACCAGTGAAAGCAGTGGGACTTTTGGTACTGCCATCAAGATGCTTGAAAACAGCTCTGAAAGGAAGCTCATTCTGATGGAGTGAACAGCCAATGGTGTGCAATTTCCGCTCAATTTTATTTTCCAGAGCTGTTACAAGGCCTCCCTCCCAGCCAGTGTTTGTATTTGTGTTATCAAGGAGGACAGCTTTCAGGGTATGAACACTGTTAAACTCCTCCAAGACACTAGCAACTTCTTCACCAAGAAGAACTCCAGTCGCACCTTTAATTGGGATGACTCTGTGAGTAAGATATGTTCCACTTTCAGTTCCCGGCTCCTTTGTGAAAGTCAAATGGTGCTCTTGTCCCTTTCCTTTCTTCAGCTTAGTCTTCCCATTTTCATCCTTAACTTCTTTGTACAGCAAAGTGTCCTTGTCAACTTTCCCATCAACCCCAATACAGACTAACTTTTCCAGACCCTCATTGTGCTTTTCATCACTTTTCACTTTCATTCTAGCTTTTTCCCTGTCCATTTTCGATTTATCAACTATTATCTGTTTCACATCAAGGCCAGGCTTAAGCAGGTCCATAGCTTGTAAGTCCAGGAGGAAGGCATTAGCAAGACTTGCCCCATGATTGGAAGAAACATCACCCCTGATCAGTTCCATGGCATATCTGGGGGTTTTCAAAAAGCTGTGACCTACACTTGGGTGCCTCCTTGGCTTGAACTCTTCAGCTCCACCACCAGATGGCTGAAATGAAAATAAAAAATAAATTAATAAAGCGAAAATGGGGGAAAATAGGGGAAAAAGTAGGGAAAAATATGGGTAAAAATCGACGAAAATGGGCGGAAATAAGAATAAATTACTTAAACGAAAATGGGAGAAAAAAAGTGGGAAAATAGGGGGGAAAATGGGTAAAAATTCAGGTAAAAAGTCGGCGAAAATGGGCGAAAAACAGAATAAATTACTAAAGCGAAAATGGGAGAAAAAAGGGGGGAAATAGGGACAAAAAGTAGGGATAAATTTGGGTAAAAATGGGATAAGATATAAGAAAAAAAAAAATATTACTTCTCCTGATTCTCCTGAGCTGGATTCAAAAGAAATATCTTGTGAAGGTGTGGAGGCAAAAATGGCCAAATCCACTTCCTGCTGTTGTTGAATCTGGCTCTGTAATCTTTCTGCTTCAGCTGCAGCCCTCTGGTCTCTCTTCACAGCAGCTTTATCCACAGATCCCAGCTGGAAAGAGCCCTCTGGTCCTATTTTGCCATCTGATCTGAAATATTAAAGTATACTAAATAGCGGATCTAAAATAAGAGATAAAATCCTGAAGAAAAAATGATTATTAATTTCTATTACCAGGGGGGGGGGGAAGGAAGATTACAGGAGGAAAATGCGGATATTTTTCAATTACAAGCATTGAATTTCCTTCCATTTAAAAGGCACCTAATTACACTAAGTTAGGCCAGTTAAAAGTTAAAAAAATAATAGCATTACCTTCTTACTGGGAGGACAAGTGCAGATTATGTGCTGTGTTTGACAATTTTCTTTCTTGCACTTCACAGCATTGTCATCACAGGGACGAACAGGTAGCTTACAGGTGCAAGCAGAAATGTCAAAAAGTTTATCCAGCTTTTCCTCCAGATTCTGCTCCTGGACTGTAGAAAGAGATTTCCTGTTTATCTCTTTTGCTTTCTTGAAGCACACTTTATCCACCAATTTCACTACATAATATTCCTCATACAGGGGCAGCCGCGGGTTCACTGCCTGCCAGATCTCAATCACATCCTTTGCTATCATTTTAGCAATATCATAGTCTTTCAAGTCCGGGTGGCTGTTTTGGAGGAAATAACTGTACTGAATAACTTGGCGGAGGGTAGGAGGCTCTGTTTTCTCCAAAGGGGAATGCTGGCCACTGAATTTTTTGGCACTATCACTTCGAGTTAACACTGCAGACTTCCGTTTTTTACCCATTTTTATGAAATATCTGAAAATAAACACAATTAAATGAACGCATCATAAAATAACTTAATTTAATACACATTTTATAGGTAAATATCATTAAAAAATACAAAATAATACACTAATGAACATCTATAATGCATTTACAACAAGTTTCAAGCATCGTTTTGTTAAAAAAGCCGAATTTCAATTGATTATTTTGATGAAATAAGGTCCGATATTTTGTTTGTTTACATTGCGCGAATGCCGCGCGCGCGATTTTACGCGTAAAATTCGGCAATTTTACAACTTAAAAATAATTAACAATCCTCAAAAAATACAATCATTTTCACAAATATGAGTTGGTGCAACGTTTTTTATACATTAATACCTTTCTGTCTAGACTAGTCCAAGATCACAGTTCAAAAATCAACCTACCCTAATTATATATATATATATATATATATATATAATATATATATATATATATATATATATATTATATATATATATATATATATAATTAGGGTAGGTTGATTTTTGAACTGTGATCTTGGACTAGTCTAGACAGAAAGGTATTAATGTATAAAAAACGTTGCACCAACTCATATTTGTGAATATAATATATATATATATATATATATATATATATATATATATATATATATATATTACGTATTAAAATCTTCCACCTTTTCGCAGAAAATTATGGCGAAATTCTCCCCAGCTTTTGTTGTGATGCTGATCGTTGGTGCGTCTCCTTCAGTCCTGTCAACTCCATCCCCTAACCCGCAGTTCTACAGTCTGACACCGAAGGTTATGGTTCCTTACTCAGATGAAAATCTTGAGGGAAAGTTTTCCGGGACCAATATGCGAACAACGACGTTAGAGACTCGAGTTAGTAGTCTTATGATTGACGTTAAAATTCTCAACTCTCAAATTATACAGCTAATGATGAGGGTGAAAGCTCTTAAAACCAAAGTAGATATGCTGGCAAACGCCCCAGCCCCCTCCCCCGCAACCTCCCCCGCAACTTCCCCCGCAACCTCCCCCACAACCTCCCCCGCAACCTCCCCCGCAACCTCCCCCACAACCTCCCCCACAACCTCCCCCGCAACCTCCCCCACAACCTCCCCCACAACCTCCCCCACAACCTTCCCCACAACCTTACGTTACTTTTGATAATTTATAATATACTGTACTCGAAACCCGTAATAAGAACAATACTTATCTGAACTACTCATTTCAGATGACTGAAGCAGTTGTCACTTATTACGTTATAATTCTCCATATATACAGTATATTATAGTCTCATTAGAGAACGTTATGAGAAATGAAAGGAAATAAATAAATGTAATAAATAAATATAATAAAGCTTGTATTTCGAAGGATAGTTTTTTAACACTTCGTACATCATTAGGCCTATTAATTATCCTCTCTTTATCCCTCTTATACAAAAAAAAACCTATTTCAGACTCAACAGGTACAAACGTTATACCAGACCAGTGGTCTATTGGAGGTTAAGTAATAGTTGTCTGGAGCAGTGACTACGTAGGCCGACGAAACACTATAAATTGTTACTTTTTTTTCTCTATGATTGGGTTCGGAATCTCAGCTGAGCTTTGAACGGCCAAGCTCTGAAGAACTACTTTAACTTCTAGCCTAAGTTAAGCTAGACTAAAATGGATTTTGTGGACTTAGAGGTCCTATTCAGTCTTATCTGAGGGTTGTCGACTCGACGTGGGCCTACTTTAGCCTCAGTTAGCATAAATAAAAAAGGGGGCACTATTTATAGGCGTCTTTCTAACCTTGCAACAACAACAACACAACCTGCACCATTGCAGGGTGCAACAATTTTGTGCCTAGAGTACTAACCTGAATTGCAAGAGTGTTCCCTATAACAGAATTTTTCAAACTTTTTGAAGCCACGGAACCTTTATTTAAAAAAAAAAATTCACGGAACGTTGAACAACAGGTAAAATTTTAATGATATAAGGCAATGGTAATAAAAAACAGTTTATGCTCACTGCAGTTTATTTATGCAATTTATGAAATTTACATATACAGTTATATGAATTTCACAAAAAAAAATATATAAGTTCAGAAATTTACTTTTATTGACGTACTGTATTTATTTTAAATTCCCCTCCCCACATTACTGTCACCATAAAAGAAATTATAAGTATAAAAAATATCATGTTTATTGTAAAATTAAAGTTTTTAATGCAAAATAATTAAAAGTGAGGAATTTTACAGTTATTGAGGAGTAATTTTAATAGCTAATCAAACAAATAGCCTATATGTTCAATGACTTGGATGTGATTGCTTTTCTTTGGATAAAAGTTCAATATTACATTACTGTGATCATAACTTCCGTGAACTGAAGAAACTAAACCTAAAAACATAGGAAAACTCACCAAATCAATCAGACCAGTGCTTGTGGTCATCAGCCACTACTGCCATGACTGTGGCTGCAAGAGGGCAACACTTATTCTGGATATCTCATCGTTTGAATTAAAATTCTCTCTCTCGCCCACTCTCTCTCTGCCTACACCTTTCAAAACACAATCGGTGAATTCGCAGAATATATCGTAAATTCATCTATACCAGTTGATATTATTTTATCTTACCTCTTTCTCCTTCTCTCATGACATGCCCCACGGAACCCCATCAAGTTCTCGCGGAACACAGTTTGGAAACCCCCTGCTCTATAAGGCCACGCCCTATCAGTGCACTTTTAACAAAAGAGTAGAAGAGACGCTGTCGGTGCCCGAAAATGATGCCACAAGAGTCCCAAAAGTTGGCTCTAAAATAAATGACAATTTCTCACTGACCTTACAATTATGAGATGGATATATATGTTACAGGGAATCTGTGTAACTAGGGATTTCATGAAATCCCTAAGATGTTCAGGGATTTCATTTAAGGTTAAGTCGTAATATTTTCGTTAGTTTTAACGAAAATATCACGACTTAACCTGAACAATTGTCAAGGGCGTACAGTTGACCAAACCAGGCGTTCACTTAACCGGGCATTCAATAATTTTCCAGCAGGTTTAACGAAAATATCACGACTTAACCTTACATGAAATCCCCGAACATTTTAGGGATTTCATGAAATCCCTAGTTACACAGATTCCCTGTAACATATATACCTCAAATTAATATATACAAGCAATGCTGCATTAATCAGCTTCGTCATATCGCTTTGGGATAACAACGGCTCTTCCTCTTCTAGATTTATACTCGTAAAAGAGATCAATTACCAGCCCACTAACCCTGGCTTCTATTATCTTAACTGATTATCAAGTTTAGGAATAAATCTCTATACAAAATTGCGTATCACACTGGCACAGTTAAGTACATTATTGACTGGAAACAACATACTTGTTTGAGGCGTGGAGAACTTGGAGTCGTGACGCACCGGTTCAAGGGTGGATGTGACGAACTAGAAGTCGTGACACGCCGGTCAACTGGGTGTTGGTTCTAGTTCCAGGGTCTGGAAGACTGGAAGAATCCTGGATGCAGAAGTTGTCAGTCGTGAAGATCCTGGTTAAAGGGTCGCCAGTTGTTAACCCCTCTGTCTATGGCCTGGGTTGGTTCGAAGTCGACGGGGGTTCTAGTTAGGTGGCAGCAACGGCTGTGTGACTTGCAGTAGTTTTCTTCTATATTACTCTCCGAATTCTTCTATATTACTCTCCGAATTCTTCTATAGTCGCTCGGAGGACTCTGGTAGACTTATTAAAAATTCTGAAGATTCCGGACTCTTCTTATAGCGTATTCGGAAAGTTTAATGACTAAGTTCTTCTGAAGAGAGCAAGGCTCGAAGGATAAGATAAAGAATATCTTTTACTGTAATTTACTGTTAAAATGTACAGGTAGTGCTCAGCCTCTGAATTAGCTTCTGAATGACAATGGAAGATTTTTACTGGGGTTTATATACCCCAAAACTGCTAACATCATCATTATTATATGCTAAAAAGGCTGCATTATTTTTGCACAATATTTGAAAATAAAGTAAATTTTTTAGCTGTGGTAAGGCTTGAACGAGTAAACAAAATATTTGAAGATGAAACCATATTTTTATCTTAAACCGCGACTTTTCAGATCTGATGTTATCATGATCTGCCAAGTTAACAAAGTGGAAATCGGACTATGCATCTTTACACTAAAATATGCATATGAGTAAAATTTTAAGGTTTAAGATGTACAATTTAAATGCTTAGGCAAGACATGATCTCATCTTTCATAACGAAAGAGAATGTATACAAAATATGAACATTGCAAGGCTTAAGCAGGATTCCTTATTAAGCGAAATCTAAAAAAATGATTATGAGATTTTAAAAAAGAATAGGTCACCAATTATTTGACAAAGTAGAAAGCAAATCAAAAATTTTATCCAAACTCGCGTTGGGCGATTTTGGTCCTTATGTAAAAATGAATACACACTGTGGAAAATTAAGCAGCCTAAAAGAGGGTTATCTTTACAGCTACCCGCGTCCACCCTTACCTCAGGTTCGAAAAGGTATTGTTTAAATTAAACTTAGGGCTCGCAAAACTTGGACGCTGTTAAATGTTTAAGCATATTCACTTAAAAGAAAATAATTCTTAAGGGAAGCTTAAACTCTTTATGTGATAGATTTAACTTTTGTTTAATTTAGACTGAAGTTGGATACATTTAAATCAGTTTAGTTTAGACTGAAGTTGAGTAGGTTTAGTTCAGTTTAGTTTAGACTGAAGTTGAGTAGGTTTAGTTCAGTTTAGTTTAGACTGAAGTTGAGTAGGTTTAGTTCAGTTTAGTTTAGACTGAAGTTGAGTAGGTTTAGTTCAGTTTAGTTTAGACTGAAGTTGAGTAGGTTTAGTTCAGTTTAGTTTAGACTGAAGTTGAGTAGGTTTAGTTCAGTTTAGTTTAGACTGAAGTTGAGTAGGTTTAGTTCAGTTTAGTTTAGACTGAAGTTGAGTAGATTTAGTTCAGTTTAGTTTAGACTGAAGTTGAGTAGGTTTAGTTCAGTTTAGTTTAGACTGAAGTTGAGTAGGTTTAGTTCAGTTTAGTTTAGACTGAAGTTGAGTAGATTTAGTTCAGTTTAGTTTAGACTGAAAAATAAGTTAGTCTTTACAAGCCTAACTATAAAGTATTGATTTAGGTTGCAACGTTATGCAATTGGTTGTTCCACAATATATACCGCTAGTCAGATTAAGCTCGTGAATCGCAATTAACTCGTTTCAAGCTGATAACCCGAGTCAACCTGTCGAAGGTTCAACTTAACGAACGTTAATGAAATTCCAAGTCAATCTAAATAGCTACCCCTGGATGGTTCTCCTCGTGTAAGACAATCCACAATGGCGTTCTCAAACACTTGGGTCAACGATTAACACCCGGGTATAAAATATATATGTGTAACAACGAATGAATAAAGATCTTAAAAGAAATTCTAGACCTTAACAGAATTCGCCTTATTAGAATCATTAGTGAATGATGGTAAATCTTGGCATTAGATTATAAACCGAAGTTAATTAAGATAATAACCGGCTAACATCACGGAGTCAAACCGAATACTTATTACTCGTATGAGATATTGGAACAAACTAAGATGGCAACTGACGCTCCTTTCGACGGCATCAAGATGCGTCAGAGCGCGCCAAAAGAGAAGTATCACATTATCGCCCAAAATTTCCAGAAGCTGGAGGGAATTGAGATTCAGTTCTCTAGCGGGCGTACGATTTTGGTTCTATTTTTAGCGATTGGTCGATATCTGTAAACGTTTTATATGCAGCCGATCAACGCTGTTTTTATGAAATAATACAATATATATTATGCATATATACACACACATACTTTTAATAGAATACATAATTACCATGATCGAACATGAATTAATTATTCATTCACGTCGATTTTGGTTGATTTCGTGATTACGTTCCAATAGTTTTTAATTGATTTCTAATATAACTTACTTCGATCACTTAGGCCGTCAGAAGTATATTTCAAGAATCCTTGAACCCACTGTCTAAATATTTTAGACACACACACGTACATACATATGAATATAGGCATTATATAAAGTTAAATATATAAGAATATACAGGATTATATAAATACATGAACCATATAAACACATGAATTTTAAAATGGATACAAGAACTACATAAATGAATACAAGAATTACATGAAGAATATGATAGTATAGGAATATGGGAATTATTTATGGTTCATTTTTACACACCACACACACACACACACACACACACACACACACATATATATATCAGAGCTGGGCACTTCCGCAAACCGCAAATTCCGCAATTGCGGAAGATGTTTTTCGTTTGCGGCAAAGTCATCGCAAATTAGTGAATTTGCGTTTGCGGATTTGTGTTTGCGGAAGTGATTTTGAGTTTGCGGATTTGCAATCGCAAATCCGCAAACTCAAAATCACTTCCGCAAACACAAATCCGCAAACGCAAATTCACTAATTTGCGATGACTTTGCCGCAAACGCAAATCCGCAAACGAAAAACATACTTCCGCAATTGCGGAATTTGCGGTTTGCGGAAGTGCCCAGCTCTGATATATATATATATATATATGATGAATAAAACCACGAAGGAAAGGAAACAGAATGGTGCTCAAGCGCTTTCGTCTAATGACATCCTCAGGAACACTGAAGTACATAAAGAATTACAGCCTATATATAGGTTACAGGAAAATATATATATATATATATATATATATATATATACACAGTGGAACCTTGCTTAACGAGCATAATTCGTTCCCGAATTGTGCTCGTTATGCAAAATGCTCGTTAAGCAAGGCAATTTTTTCCATAGGAATCAATGTAAAATATGATAATGCGTTCCATGCTTAAAAAATACTTAAAATAATATTTATAATGATATTTAAAGGCGTTTTTTAAATTATTATTGCATGAAATGAAAAGATTATTAATAAAAATTAACCCAAAAGAGAATGTAAATAATTAGTAAACGGTGAAATTTATAAATAACTTACGAAGAGAGAAGGTGCTCCTGACGCACGCAAAGGAAATGAAGAGACAGGGGAGGAGGAGAGGGTTATTGAGGGGAAGGAGGAGAATCGTCTTCGTTCAATGCAATAACATTCTCGACGAGCTCACAGTCACTAGCTTTAAATTTTTTAGAGGCACTTTCACTTTCTTTTGGATCCTTTTTCACGAGGAAGCTGTCTAGAGACATTTGTTTTTGTCTACGCTTTAAATTTTGACGAAATATTTTGCTCGTTAAGCAAAGTGTCGCTCGTTATGCAAGGTAATTTTCCCCCATTCTTTTGGCTCGTTATACGAATTTCTCGTTATACGAGGCACTCGTTAAGCAAGGTTCCACTGTATATATATATATATATATATATATATTATATATATATATACAATAAACGGAGAAACAAACTTAAAGGATTGTGGGAGGGGCACACAGATTTATAAGGAAAAACTATCGATTTTTAGCACAAGATTAAATGAATTGTTTCCAACCAATGTTATAGATAAAAAAATATACAAATTTATACTGGAAATCTGCCCGGGTTTTAGCACTCTGCTCTTTTTGGATATAAAAATTGAAAATTATCGATTTTTAGCACAAGATTAAATGAATTGTTTCCAACCAATGTTATAGATAAAAAAAAAATATATACAAATTTATACTGGAAATCTGCCCGGGTTTTAGCACTCTACCCTTTTCTGTATATAAAAAACAAACAATTTGTCCTACGTACATTTTTACTCGGGACATGAACCCCCACTAAGAAGGCCATTTTTTCTTCAATGTTTCTCCGCGCCCTTAGGATCGCCAGTCCGGAATACATCGATGCCGAATTAGAAAAAAATCAACGGTATTGGAAGTGATCTGTGTTATCCATCTGCGTTTATGGAATCTTGTCTCAACAAGGCAAAACGAACTTTCTATCGTGTCAATAATAACACTCGTACTTTGTCAAAAAATATTTTAGTACTTCCATTTTTCCCGGGCTTTTTAGTCATTGCTAATGTACTTAAACTTTTGGATATTAATGTAGTATTTTCATATAACAATATTGTGAAAAATATAGTAAAAAATAGCCCTACCAATAATTCAGGCATTATTTATAAAATTGGTTGTAAACAATTTGATTCCTTTTACATAGGTCAGACGGGAAAGGATTTGCACACACGTATAAAACAGCATCAATATCCCGTTAGAACAGGACAGTTGTCCAGTGCCCTTTTTGTCCATTTGTCAGAGTTATCCCACTGTATTGATTGGAATAATGCTTCAGTTTTATTTCACTCTAGCAACATTGTTAATAGAAATATTCTTGAGTCCGCCATTATCCAACTTACAAATAACTTCAACATAAGCAAAGGTCTTTTTCAACTCGATCCTGTTGTTTTGAATTCCTTCAGAACAGATTTAGATAAGAAAGGTAGAACGCTAAATCTTTGGTAAACTTGTATGCCACCCTAATAACTTTTATTTTTCAATTTTTATATACAAAAAGAGGGTAGAGTGCTAAAACCCGGGCAGATTTCCAGTATAAATTTGTATATATATATTTTTTTTATCTATAACATTGGTTGGAAACAATTCATTTAATCTTGTGCTAAAAATCGATAATTTTCAATTTTTATATACAAAAAGAGCAGAGTGCTAAAACCCGGGCAGATTTCCAGTATAAATTTGTATATTTTTTTATCTATAACATTGGTTGGAAACAATTCATTTAATCTTGTGCTAAAAATCGATAGTTTTTCCTTATAAATCTGTGTGCCCCTCCCACAATCCTTTACGTTTGTTTCTCCGTTTATTGTATATATATATATATATATATATATATATATATATTTTCCTGTAACCTCTCTATAGGCCGTAATTCTTTATGTACTTCAGTGTTTCTGAGGATGTCATTAGACGAAAGCGCTTGAGCACCATTCTGTGGTTCCTTTCCTTCGTGGTTTTATTCATCATAATTATTTTTCACGTGTTACTTTCGTGAAATAATTTTCATATATATATATATATATATATATATATATACACACACACACTCATGTGTGTGTGTGTGTGTATAACAGAAACTAAGCGCGCATAGTATTATTATTTTATATGAAACATTTTTTGAAATTTAAATCCTTGTCATTATTGTGTAAACAACATTTTCAGTACCTACTGTTTTGTTCTCTATGATGGCGTTGTAATATGTGTAGTGACCAACTGAAGTGGCAGAGACGTTTGCAAACACCTTAGCAATGTTCCATCAACACAATTAGCGATATTTCCGTCAACGCAAACACGACCAAGATGACGTCACACAAGCATGACTAAGATGACGGCACAGAGCGGGAATAGGGCATCACCTCTCAACTTCGTTACAAGACCTTCGCGGCTTCTTCAGTTCTCCCTCCGAAAACATTCAGTGACACGCAAGATCTCACCATGTAACAACGTGTGCAGGCCCCATTGGCCTGGTGTCATTCACCTAACTTTATATAAAGACTAATCATTACGTCGTGCATTATTAAATGTGAAGCAATTATTATATTTGAAAGCATTATCTCAAGTGTACACACTATTTCAACTGTAAACAATCAGCATATTCTATCTCATTCATAAATCATTTATTTTGTGTAATAAAGGAAGAAAACTCATTCTATCAATCAACCTAATTAATAACTTAATTAATAACATTCTTTGATCTAAAAGATCTGGTGACCTCGACCTCAGCATTTATTAATAACAATCACTTATAACATTAGCAATTAATCGTAATTATCATCGTTCCTTATAGTACCGATTTACGCATCAAACTGGCTACATAATTGGCCATTATAAATTAGTATCTATAAATTGGTTTAACCCTGGAGTGACCTGAACGTTATTTTTTCACAGTCATCATTGTGCTTAGCTTTTAGGGACAATTTAAAAATATTCTTTTGCAGTGATATCAAATAATTTGTATTTAAATATGGTACAATATTCAAAGCACGTCTCAATAGGGCTATCTGCATCACCTCTACTGCACCCCCCCCCACACACTCCTGGCGACTGAGGTGCTCGGAGACAGGTCCCCGTCGCAGTTCCTGCGACACATGCAGCAACTCTTGGGGATTCGGCGAACGTCAATGAACATTCTTTCTTTCGCCAGATCTTCATTCAACGACTGCCACCACATATTCAACGAATGCTTGTGGTGACGGTGTCAGACACCCCTTTGCAGGATCTGGCAGACATGGCGGACAGAGTCATGGAGATCGAAGCGTTACAAGTGGCCAGGGCTGCTCTATCCCCCCCCAGGCGGTTCCTGACAACACCCGCCTAGAGGAGTCCATCACGAAGATAGCGGCCATGATGGAATGCCTCCTCCGCGACGTACATGACCTGCAGGCACGCGACAGAAGCCGATCACGTAACCCCCACCACCAGCCCCGCAACCCACGACCCCGTCCCCGTTCCCGTTCCCACACTCCCGCCTCCGCCGATGAAGCGTGCATATGCTGGTATCACCGAAGATTAAAGGCGTCTAATGCTCCAGGCTTCCACGGCGTCCGCCTATTTTTCGTTATAGACGCCCACTCCAATCTACAGTTTTTGGTTGATACCGGCGCCCAAGTCAGTATTCTCCCCCCCCCTCCCCACAAGATCGTTTACATCCCAGGTGGGAAACCGAATTACACGCGGTGAACTCATCGCCGATACAGACCTACGGAGAAAAATCCCTCACTCTCAACCTAGGACTCAGGAGAGTTTTCCGTTGGGTTTTTCTTATCGCCGACGTACAGCAACCAATCTTGGGAGCAGATTTTCTGCAACATTTTGACCTCGCAGTAGATCTCAGACGCCAGAGACTCATCGACCACACGACCAGCATCAGCGTGCAAGGTACCTTCTCCCGTACGTCAGCGCCTCCGCCATTATATTCGGTGACTCGCCCTGAGTCACCGTACGGTAACCTACTGGCGGAGTTCCCATCGGTGACACGCCCTTGCAACCACGAAATGCCAGTCAAGCACAACGTCCTCCACTATATTCAGACTTCAGGAGCCCCGAAGAATGCTCGTCCTCGACGCTTGGCCCCGGACCGCCTGCGCATCGCAAAGGCCGAGTTCGAACACATGATCGAACTGGGAATCGTTGGGCCCTCCAAAAGCCCTTGGGCGGCACCGTTACACATAGTCTCCAACAAGACCGAAGGCGACTGGCGTCCTATAGGCGATTATAGGGCGCTCAACACTTGTATAGTGCCCGATCGCTACCCTCCCCCACCTTCTACAGGATTTCTCCGCCAACCTCCACGGGAGTAAAGTTTTCTCCAAACTCGACTTGATACGGGCCTACCATCAAATTCCGGTAGCTCCGGAGGACATTAGCAAGACGGCAATTGTAACGCCCTTCGGACTTTTTGAGTATGTCCGCATGCCTTTCGGGCTCCGGAATGCAGCACAAACCTTTCAGAGGTTCATCGACGATGTCCTCCGTGGTCTCCCCTTCTGTTTTGCCTATAATGATGACCTCCTCGTCGCCAGCGTCGACGAAGTAGAACATGCCCACCACCTTCGGCAGGTTTTCGCTCGACTCGAGGAATATGGGGTCGTCATTAACCCCAGCAAGTGCCAGTTTGACGTCTCCGAACTGCAGTTCTTTGGTCATCACATCACAGGCAATGGCTTCTCCCCCAAACCCCACAAGGTCGACATCATCAAGGATTTTTCCCTCACTACTACCCAAAGAAAACTGCGGGAATTCTTAGGTATGGTAAACTTTTACCGTAGATTTGTTCCCCATTCCGCTCACCTCCTCCGCACTCTTCACGCCCTCCTACGCCCCTGCAGGATGGGCTCCTCTACGTCAATCCCATCACCCGAAGAGTCCCAGCGAGCGTTCGAGTCGGGCAAATCAACCCTCATTGACGCGCCCCAGCTGTCTCACCCTCATCCTGAAGCAGAAATCAGGCTCGTCGTGGATGCCTCCGACACTGCGGCAGGCGCCGTTTTGCAACAAGCGTCCGGAGACGGTTGGCAGCCTTTAGCTTTCTTCTCACGTGCATTTAAACCAACGGAAACGAGGTATAGCACTTTCGGTCGAGAATTGCTTGCGGTTTACCTGGCGACCAAATATTTTCAGCACTACCTCGAAGGAAGGGAATTTATTATCTTTACGGATCATTGCCCACTCACCTTCGCAATTACCTCACACTCCGACCGTTATTCCCCCAGAGAAACGAGACATTTGGACTACGTCTCACAATTCATCAGCAACTACGGCACATACTGTAAAAGTCCACAAAAATACCGCAGCGGACACTTTATCACGAGTTACGATTAACGTGTCCCTTTTTCCGGCTAGCGATGACATCATCAGTTACGAAGCCATAGCAGAAGCCCAAAGCCGAGATGATGAATTGCAGCAGCTCCGTAGTTCATCCACTCATTACAACTGGAAGAAATCCCCCTGCCTTCTTCTACGATGACCTTCACGGTCGACGTTTCTACGGGATCGCCTCGTCCTGACGTCCCCGAAGAATTCCGACGCGGAATCTTTAATAGGCTTCATTCCCTTTCCTACCCCGGCATTCGCACCTCTCAAGCCCTCATCACCTCGCGTTTCGTCTGGCTCAGCATCAACCGTGACATCAGACGTTGGGCCCGTGCCTGCATGAAGTGCCAGAAGGCCAAAATTCACCGTCACACGACAGCCCCTTTAGCTGTTTTTCGCCTCCACCCCAACGCACGTTTTGACCATGTACATCTGGACCTCGTCGGCCCATTTCCCCACTCTGAAGGTTACACGTATCTTCTCACCTGCATCGATCGTTTCACGCGTTGGCCTGATGCGATTCCCATAAAGGATATCACAGCAGAATCCGCCGCCCGCTCTTTCGTCAGTGGTTGGTCTCCCCTTTTGGAGTCCCATCAACTACAACTACTGACCACGGTCGGCAATTCGAATCCACCCTATGGAAGAGCCTGACGCAGCTTTTAGGTTGTTCCCGGATCCGGACTACGGCATATAGGCCCATGGCCAATAGCCTCGTCGAGTGGCTACACCGCCACCTGAAGGCGTCCCTAAGGATGACCACTGCCGGCCCACGTTGGACCGATGCCCTTCCCCTCGTTCTCCTTGGAATTCGGGCAGCTTTCAAGGCCGACCTACAGTGCACATCGGCCGAATTGGTGTACGGTATTCCCTTGCGGCTACCCGGCGAATTTTTCGCTTCGTCATGAGCACACCTTTCTGTGGATGGAACCACTTATGCCGACACTTTAAGAACGACCAAGCGCAACGTTCGTCCGGTTTCACCTCGTCATCCCAATAATCGTCGCACTTTTGTCCTCGCCCATTTGTCCTCCTGCACCCATGTCGCCCTTCACAGTGCTGCAGAGGGGTGACAAGACCTTCACCCTCGATCGCGCTGGACGCAAGGACGTAGTGTCGATCGATCGCCTGAAGCCAGCGTACCTCGAGGACGACCCCATTTCCCCAACAGTTCCCCCACAACCTACTACAGCAACCCCAACTCTACCCGATCCCCCAGTCCAGGAAGCTGTTTAGCACCCTCCTGCCACAGGAGCACCGCCAAATGCAAGACTTGGCGTCTGTACTCGGAGTGGCTGCGTCAGTTTTGCCCCGAAATGGTGATCCTCTTTATTATCGCTCTTGTGCAGTCTCTGAGAGGGACTACTTGTAGAGAACAAACAAAGAAACAGTCAAAGAAATTCTTTCCTCTTCGACGTCGGCAGACATCTCAAACACACGTAGTGTTCAAGAACACAGGAACAACAGGACTTTTTTTTTCACCAGAAAGGCCCGCGAAAAGTTAGCGTCCGAAGAGGTTATATAAGGCGTAGATTACTTGCATTCGTCCTCACTCCGCTCGTACTTCCCCCTCGAACGTCTACTCTACGCAGTGACATCATCGACTTTAGCCGGCATCAGACCAAGTCACACTTCAACCGTATACTGTGCAAGAACGAAGCAACAATTGAAATACTCTACAATTCATACAAGAAAGCCCCTCACTGCAGTAGGCGTCCCGTTGTTTTCTTACCAGTTCTCGACCGGCTTTCAACTTTTATCCTCAAGGACACCGGCAAATTTCATCACACTACAGAAGCCTCTTTCGAGGAACAGGTTCGTGAACTTTCTATTAAGCTACAAGCCCCAAATCATTTCGCTTCGCTCATCTTCCACCACTTTACGATCGGCGCCCGTTTCAACAAGTTTTCAATAGGCCCCACTACCGGCTTCTAGGTCATCCTAATCGCCTAATCATCATCCTAGTCCTAATCAAGCCTAATCGCGTAGGCCCCAAAAGTGTTTTAAATACCGTTCAAACTAACTTTCTCGTTAGAATTGCAGTAGGCCTATTTCAAGTGTCATTCCAATACCGTAATTGTGTATCACTCTGTTATTGTGTTCTTTCATGTAATTCATTTTATTTTGCATCCGTTTGTTTATGTGATTTTTTTAAGCAATTCATTCTTGACGGCCTAATCCACTTACTGTGTCAAAGTACGGGTATTATTTGAACTGTCAATAGGCTTACATTAGTTCTGTGTTCCATTTGTGCATGAATCCTTAGCCTATCTAATCAGTGTATTACGTAAGCCATTTACAGTACCTACCGTACGTGCATTATTTCAACTATCAATAGGTTTACATCATTTCTGTGTTACACTTGTGCATAAATCATTAGCCTAGCTAAAGCAGTGTATTACGTAATCCATTTACTGTACCTACCGTGCATGTATTATTTCTGTTATCAATAGGTTTCATTATATTTTCGGTGTTCCATTTCGCATATCTCATTAACCTGCCTAAATTAATGCTTATCCCCCATTATAACAACTTAACAATTAGGCTGTATAACCACTTTCATTGCTAATACTCAGTCATAGTTAGCACAATACAAATGCCGTTATATAATTGTTAATCACTATAATTACCGTTATTGCATTGTTAGTCACTGTGAACAAATAACTGATTTATTTTCTTAATTGAACACAAAACAACAAGGTGATTTTTCTAACCTTATTAATATTGTTTGCTTGGGTGTAATCCAAGCTGGTGACCTCTAATTATTCATATCATTTCATTCAGTAAATTATAGTAAGCCTACTCCATTAGCCATGTCAAACCGGTTAACCTTGGACCACTGTAAATTGGTAACTCCAGCCTAGTCATTTAACATTTAATCATTAACCTTCGATCATTTTTATTTATACGTGTATAATGGTATTATCCAATATTAAATTTTTGGAAATGAAATCATTGTTATCATACGTAAGTAATATTTGCATTACTGTTTCGTTCGCTAAGGGCGTTGTAATATGTATTATGCGTATTTGAAGATATTATTCTAGAGTAGACGTTTTTTGAAAGCAAATTTATAAATGTTTTTCTCGGGAGATTTTACTGCCTATTTTCAATGTTTATTTTGCTTATTTGCCTGCCTCTTTTTAAGGGTTTTTAGTGCCTAAACATCCGGGCTCTACTAATAACTAATAAGTAGATTTCAGCCTGTCAAGCGCGTCCACTTTTTAAAGGCAGCAGTAGTATGATGGCGAAACTCCCGAGTGGTGAGAAAGGGGGTAGGGCTGCAAACATGTAGAGGGGGTAGGGGGTGCAAAAATGTAGAGTGGGGGATGGGGGTAGGGGGTGAAAAATTGTAGAGTGGGGAAGGGGGAAGGGAGTGGTGGTCGTTAAACTTCATATTCAATAATGTAGTGTGAGTAAAGGGGTTAGGGGTGACGCAAAACTGTAGATACACACACACACTCTTACACATACATACAATCTTTAGGAGCACAGCCAGTGGCTTATATACCAGCCATGACACAGCCAATCGTATGGCGTAAGCGCTCACAGCCAGTTTGTTTAGAGGACAAACAGGCAGAGGCTTAGAAACCAGACAGAGAAACAGCCAGGCGCGTTAGTTTAGAGACTTATATACTAGTGATGTAGCGTTTGTCATTTTTCATAGCTCTGCGGTTGCGGAGTTTACAAATAGATCTCCGCGCGGTTGCGGTTGCGGTTATGTACCCTATAACATCATAATATTATCTAAGAATAAACACCACAATAAAATATCGCGTTTTAGCCACACTTTTCAGTTTTCAGTCTACAATATAATGACTATATGTTAGAAAATCTAGAAGAGGAAGAGCCATTGTTGTCCCAAGGCGATATGATGACTAAGCTGATTGATGCAGCATTGCTTGCAGGAACGGAGCAAGAGTGTCACGGGCCCCGGGGCAAAACTTATTTACGGGCCCCCTAACAAAATTTTTATTAGGCATTTATATTGCTTTTCTTTGCATTATTTATTTAGCATATATTTAAGAATTATGATACTACTTGTACGCATGGAGGCATAGAAGGCAAAACATTATGCAAAATATTGAGCTCTAAAAAGGATACCGTGAAATAAAAGTTTACTTACGACAACATCAGAACTTGACTTTTCTTGCCTTTCTTTCAGCAAATTCATTAATTAAATCCTCCAAGTTAATATTTCTAGCTTTCTTGTTTTCAATTGATATAATTGAGAGTCCACTTAATCTTTTTTCATTCATAGAATTTCGAAGATATCATAGTTCTTTATTAGTTTAAGTTTTGAAAACGATCTCTCTGCACTTGAAACTGTCACAGGAATTGTGAGGAACATTGTTATGGTAGTCACAACT
This sequence comes from Bathynomus jamesi, assembly GCA_023014485.1. NCBI lineage: Eukaryota > Metazoa > Arthropoda > Malacostraca > Isopoda > Cirolanidae > Bathynomus > Bathynomus jamesi. Next base: position 1,351,089 of record JAJOZX010000171.1, on the reverse strand, counting down.
TCGAGAAAACTTGAGCACAAAGTACTGTTGTCTTTAATTAAAAATGAATATAGCACATGGATTGTCGTCATTTTTTCAATGTCTGTTTTTAAGCACAGTCGAAAAGAGAGTAATTGAATTGGAAATCCAGAGGAAATATCATTTTTATATTTATTTACTACCTTTGTTGCTCTCTCAAATAACTTCTCATCACTTGTTGAAACGACCCGGGCCCCCCCAAAGGCCCTGGCCCTGTGGCACTGCCCCGCCTGCCCCTAGCTAGCTCCGCCCCTGATTGCTTGTATATATTAAGTTGAGGTGTATATATATCCATCTCTTAATTCTAAGGTTAGTGAAAAATTTACTTAATTTAGAGATAGCATTTTTGGGCTCTTGTGGCATCATTGTTTTTAAACTCTTGTGGCATCACTTTTTTGGGGCACTGCGCGTCCTTTCTACTCGTTTGTTGAATGCGGCACTTACAGGGCGTTAGGTGTATCATGCTCATTGAAGCGCGAATTTCAAGATTGGCAGTATGTATTCCTATTTAAAATTACATTTTAGGAGGGGGTTTGTTTTCTTGCACTTTTGCTAAAAATCACATTTAAGTGTTCAAATTTCCACTTTTTCGTTTTCTGGTTATGTACAGAACAGCTGTGCAGGACACACTGTAGTACAAATGTAACAGACCGGTTTCTTACCAAACAAAACCATTGTAACAGCTGTTATAGGCTACTAGAGTTTCACTGTGATAATTTTCTATGTTTCAGATACAAAGTTTGGTAAAGATTGTGTAGCCACCATGGCTAAGCAAGGACGAAAGACCAGAAAAAGTTCTGGTTCAAAGCTAAGTGATCTGGTGGGTCCAGGCAAGTAGTTATTTCCCACAGTAGTTCCAACCTGGAGAGCTGTGTTTCAGAGAGGAATCCTCCTCCAGGAAGAGAAGCTGCTTTTGGATGATACGAAGAGAGCTCAGTACCCTCTGCAAGATTTGGCTAAGTACTTGGCATTACTGGTATTGGTACAGTGGCGCAAAAGCAATGCCAAGTTCACTCCTGTGATCATTCAAGAGAGATCCATTGCCAGGAAGATTCTTGTCAGGTGGAATGAAATGATTGACCTAGTGAATGGCAGAGTGAGGGCTGCAAAGAGAGAGAAGAGAATATCTGAACTTGATACATTGTTTGACATAACAACCTGCAGACATGATATCACTCTCTGTGGAACTGAAGCATCTGGCTGCTCTGGCTGTGCTGCTAGAGTTCATGTCAACTGTGACTGTCCTCTGCCTCAGAAAATTCCAAAGCTAGAGCTAGAGTGGCTCCATTACCAGAGGATCAAAACTTCACAAGTTTCTGGCTTCCGGATGGCATCTGTTGATGTGAAGGAAACAGTGAAGCAGGTGAAGGCTGCTAAGAGGAAGGAGGAAGAACAGAAGGCAGCTGAGAAGGGAAACAGAAAAGAGGAAGAAAAGGAGCTACTGCTTAGAGCTGATGATGGTGTGATGATGAAGATGAGGTGACTTCCTTGCAAGAGTCTTCAGGCAGAGCAGCTCCTACTGCTGACACAGATTTTTCCAGTACTGCACCAGGCACAAGCTCCAGTGTCAACACTGGCAAAGTCTCCACCTCTGCCAGGAGGAACTACATGGATATCTCAAGCACTGCTGCGGCTGCAGTCAGGTTCAAGGTGGAAAACACTCCTGCAGCAGCCATTGCAACTGGTTTCTTGCAAGATCTCATCAAAGCTGGCCATCTATCTGCTGATAAGGCATATCTAGCTGTTGACAGGATGAAGATGTGGAGGGGCAAGGAGTCTGTAATAGGTGCCTCGGTGGAGGCCCAGGAGAAAAGGACAGACGGAGAGGAGATCAAGGGAATTTTCTTTGATGGAAAACAAGATAAGAAGACAAAGATCATGAGGTACAATGAAGAAACCGGCCGCTTCCATCCTGATATTACAACTGAAGAGCACTATAGTGTTACTTGGGAACCTGAGGGGAAGTAGCCCTTCCATTGTACACCAGAAGAACCTGAAAGAAATGAGAAACCTGCACTGAAGATAGCTCAGGCTCTGTTTGAGTGGATTCGTGCTCATGGTGTTAAAGATATTATTGTGATCCTTGGTGGTGACTCCACCAACACAAACACAGGACCTGATGGAGGAGCCATCACTCACTTGGAGAGACTGCTAGGTCACAAGTGTCACTGGCTGATATGCCAGTTGCATATTAATGAACTCAGCCTCAGGCACATGATCATCAAGCTTGATGGTCCTTACACGCACAAGTCTGGGTTCAGTGGTCCAATAGGAAAACTTTTGGAGATCAATGACATACCTGTCAACTTTAGCTTCAAGACTCTGCCAGGAGGAGATATAATTGAACTGCCAGAAGACATTGTACAGAACCTTAGCACTGACCAGAAGAACTGCTACCTACTGATCAAAGCTCTCAAGACAAGAGATTTGAGCAAGGAAGTTGCTTGTCTGAAGTGTGGCCCACTGAATCAGTCACGCTGGCTAACTACAGGTGAGGCTCTGTTGATGCTGTGGATGAGGCAGCATGGTCTGAAGGGGGAGGTGTTGAAGAAGCTGGAGGTGTTGCTGAAGTTCTGCCTGGACTTCTACTTCAAGATGTATTTTGAGATCAAGGTGAAGCACCACATGAGGTATGGATCTCACCATATTGTGACTGCTCTGGGACTGCTGAGAAGCCAGACATCTGAAGTCAGGAACATAATCACTCATGTGATAGTTCGTGGAACATATGCTCACAGTGAGAACCTCATTGCCTCTCTCCTGTGCAGTGAGGATGAGGAGGAGAGGGCATGGGTAGTTGAGATGATCAAGAAGATCAGAGGTAAGTCTGAGTATAGATACATGAGTCTGAGAACTCATAGAAACCCTAAACTGAATTTTGATGCCACTTCTCCAATTACTCTGATTAATTGGGATAAGGAGAAACTGTATGAGCCACTCTTCACTTGTAAGATGTCAATAGAAGTTGAGGAGCTTCTCAGGTCTCCACTTGAAGTTTAGAACTTCTCAGTTCACACTGAAAGCTGTGAAAGAGCAGTCCAGGAAGTTTCAGCTGCAGCTCATGCAGTGTAGGGGCAAGAGAGAAGAGATGGTTTTGTTCGTGCTAGGATCGATCACAGAGAATTGTTGCCAGTTTTCAAGTCAATCAAAGCAAGACATTATGAACATGTTTTAGATCTCTACAAGACCTGCTAGACAAATGAAAATGCTTTCAGAAGAAAAAATCTCAAAAAATTCAGTTGACCAGCATATTATTACAAGTTGGGGGTGGAGGGACTTATACAAATATTAAAGAAGAATTACAATTGCTAAAAAAAGGTTGAACGTCACAGCAGCTTGCGGAAAGGTGGGGGTAACTGCCATCACACTCAGTGATGCCGAAAATAAAAATAAAAATTGGTGGAGGGATTTATAAAAAAAAGAAAATGCAAGACCAAGAAAGAACAAAAAGATTCTGCCTGATGAAGAGAACAGCCGCGAAATGTGGTGTATAGGAGACTAAAAATCATACAATTCCTTAGCTTTGGGCCATTTTGGGTGATTTTGGTTATTTTAGGGGTTATGAACCACTTTGGCTGATCTTAAATGGGTCCAAGCCTGCCCCTAGAAATGCTTAAGGGTGTATGTGGACAATATGGAACATATGGAGGTCATTTGAGGCTACCAAGTCTTTGAAATTGGCCAAAAATCCCAGTTTTCGACAAAAAAGTGCGATTTTGAACACTTAAATGCGATTTTTCGCAAAAGTTGCAGAGAACGAACCCCTCTTAAACTTAAATTTTACATAGGAATAGATACTGCCAATCTTGAAATTCCAAGTTTTTCAATATTCGACCTGAGCATGATACACCACAGGGCGTGGTCTTTTAGAGAGCTCTCTTGCAATTCAGTTTGGTTGTTTAGATACAAGATTGTTGCATCGTGCAATGGTGCAGGTTGTGTGTTGTTGTAAGGTTTAGAAAGAAGACCATAAATAGTGCCCCTTTGTTTTTTATCTTAATTTTATGCAAGTGAGGCCTAAGATAGGCCCACATCGAGTCAGCAACCCTGAGGTAGGACCTAATAGGACCTCTAAGTCCGTAAGTTTTAGTCTAGTTTAACTTGGGCTGTAGGTTGAGCTGGCACTTCAGAGCTTTGCCGTTCAGGGCTCAGCTGGGATGCTGAACCCAATAAAATAAAAAATGTAACACTATAATCTAAACCAGTGATGGCAAACTACTGACCCGTGGGTCAAGTACTGACCCACGAGACAATTTTTAGTGACCCACGAGCTCTTATTTAAATAAAATATGACTAATTTTTAATATTTTCTGCCTTACAGCTTTAAAATTATTTTATTCTCCCACCGAAATAAACAGCTGGTACACATTGAAACGTTTTTAAACGTATAGTATACGTTTAAAAACGTGTGTATGTATGACAGCTTACAATTCATCCAATTCCCCCATACTATTCAATTTGAAGATCTTCAGTTCTCAGCTTTTCATTGGCTTGACAATGATAATTTAGAAATGGAATTAGTTGACTTCCAAGAAAATGCAGTATGGAAGACTAAATTTATTGATCTTAATCTGAAGTTACAAGAAAGAAAAGGACTTGGAGTCGTCAGTTTTGGGTGTAACCAGAGAACAACAATCAATAGAAAGACTAGAGAATCTTACTCTTGCAGAATGAAACTCTTTACCAAATTCTTTTGCATCAATGAAAAAGCTAGCATTAGCTCTGCTAACAATGTTTGGTTCATCTTATTCATGTGAACAGTCGTTTTCCTCCATGAATTTCGTCAAATCCACCACTAGGAATCATCTTGGCACAGATATGAGTGCTGCATGTGTGAGACTAAAGACAACTAAATATAAAGCTCGGATCAAAACATTAGCAGCTAAAATCTCAAGTTTCTCACTAAAGTAAGTAAAAAAATAATTGTGACCCAATTTCGTTGTTTTAGAAATCAAAAGTAACAAAAATGACCCGCCAGCAAAAAAGGTTCGCCACCACTGATCTAAACTGTAAAAAGTGTTTTCAGGATGCGGGAAGAGGACCTAACACGTTTTGTATCCCACCAACCACCGCCCATTCGAAAGTGGAGTACATAATTATAATATATATATATATATATATATATATATATATATATATATATATACAGGGTGTCCCATAAGTCCGGCATCATAGGAAAAATAATAAAGAAAGGCAAAACAAAAGCTTTTATTTACAGAACGTGCTCAATATGTCCACCATTGTTTTCAATACACAAATTCAGACGTGATACCCAGTCAGCAAGCACACGGTGAATGATGTCAGGAGTAATGGTGTTACATGCCCCAATAATGCGCTGCCGCAAATGTTCAACACTCCTAATTTTCTCTGCGTATACCAGCGCTTTCAAGTGGCCCCAGAGATAAAAATGTATGAGTAGAATTGTCTGGATTCGATATTCCTTGCTCACAGACATTATGGCCTGTAGAAAGAGAAAAATATGAATTATGGTTTGTAGAAATAGAAAAATATGAATTTCTCCTATGATGCCGGACTTATGGGACACCCTGTATATATAGGGATAAAATTTGAAATTCAAAAACATTTGCCGGCCATTTGTCCAATGCTGCCACCCTATGAGGAAACACCGTAGACGAAATCTCATGGAATTCGGAAAGCATTTAGGGGTGCCTCGAGTCACATGAATGAAACTGTCGCGCGGAAGAAATTTCAAGAATGAACGAGTTTCGACAACGCTTCAAAAACAAAAATGTTTCGAGAATGCAAGTGTATTATATAATTTAATAGAATTGTTTCCTTTATTTCATACTATAGATTATGCAAATCGATTAATTTATTTCATTAAATTAAAATTTTCATAAATAAATCGTTAAATAATATGATGTGTATCAATCTTTGGATGATCAGCTTTTGGTGCTTCAAGTTCATTTTGCATACGACTGCCTGACTGAAAACAACGCTTAGAAGTTCTCTCCCGATTCTTTTAAGATATCTAAGGTAATATTTTTTATTTTGATACATTGATTATATTATTATTGGAAATTGTTCTAGAAAAGTTTCATTAATTGTTGGCATAGTTTGATGTTTAAATTATATAAATTTGGAACTGAATTTGATTTCAGTAGTATAGCCGAAAAAGGGGAGAGTGCAAGAATGTTGCAAGTGATGACGTAATGTTGCAAAGGGAGGTGGGGGTTGTTGCAAAGGGGGGTGGGGGGTTGCAAAAAAAAAGAAAAAAATTCCCCCAAAGGGGGGATGCTGCAGGTGCAACAAGGAAAACTTGGAGGCGGAGTTCTCCCCCAAGAGAAAGGAGAGAAAGGAGGAGGAGAGGTGTTCACCTGGCAGGAGCCAAGTGCATATTAAGACTTCAGCCGAGTAGGCGTTGTTTTATAGGCTCCTAATCAGCCAGTTGGCTGTAAATGGCTTGAGTTGCCAGATAGCGCCATGTATTCATTTAATTCTAATCGAAGACTGAGTTGCCAGATATCATTGTATACATTATTATAGACTCCTAATCAGCCAGTTGGCTGTAAATGGCTTGAGTTGCCAGATACCTCTTTTTAGCGATACCATTGTATACATTATTATATACTCCTAATCAGCCAGTTGACTGTAAATGGCTTGAGTTGCCAGATACCTCTTTTTAGCAGTATTATTGTATACATTATTATATACGCCTAATCAGCCAGTTGGCTGTAAATGGCTTGAGTTGCCAGATAGCGCCATGTATTCATTTAATTCTAATCGAAGACTGAGTTGCCAGATACCATTGTATACATTATTATAGACTCCTAATCAGCCAGTTGGCTTAGAAGGCTTAAATGTTGCCAGATACCGCAATACCACTGTATACATTATTATATTTCTTAAAAGAATACCGGTAGTAGGTTTAGAAGGCATAACAATTAAGTAAAACAACATTGCATCATTGTTTATTATAAATATATAGAAAATAAATATACATTTCAATTGAGGAATAGGCATATAACAGTACAGGAAATATATACACACAATTATGGATATATATAAAATAAAATATACATTTCAAATAGAGATAAATATACACTTCAATAGAAATATGTACATAACAGTACAGGAGAAATATCACGCAAAAAATATATATAATTACAAATCAATAGAAATATGCGTATAAACAGTACAGGAGAAATGTCAAGCAAAATATATATATAAATACAATTAACTTTTTTTCAAAATACTAAACTCGGTCTTAATCGAGTTTACAATTACATCATTATTGCTCTGCATTACGCAGTATATGCGGCTTAATAATATTTCACCGCTTAAAGTATAGGGAAACCTGTACTCGATATGAAGGGCTTTCATATCGTTCAGTACTATTTTTGTTCCCACTTTACAACCGGTTGGTAAGTCATCTTTAAATACGTCTAGAATACAATCAAAAGCACGCACAAAGAGTTCATCGTTAGCTACATTATTAAACACAAGTTTATAAACACGCTTTTCCAATCGAGGGTTTATTTCTACCGACTCGAGCTTTTCAATCGTGAACTCACTCAACATAGCGGGCATTGAAATAATCTTCTAAATCGTTACGACAACTGCGCGTTATATAAAGAAATAGTTATTCAGGGGTGAACGGTGTAGGTGAGCTCAGCCTTGTACCGATCAATTGCTTTGTACCAAAGTTCATGGTATTTCAAAGAGTCTAAACTTTTAAATAAACGTCCAGCTCTAGACCATTCTCACCAGCCTACACTCGGTAAACCATTGAGCAGAGCGGTGTAGGCGTATTCAAGTAACTGTATCAAAATAAAGCATGTCCGTAACACGCGCGTCTAATATAGGTTTCAGTTTACGGAATCCGACGATTTCAAACATTCTGTCGAGGATGAAACGGTTTCCGCGTAGGAACAAGAGCGTTATTATCAGAAGCATTCTTCCCACATCAGCCGTATATCATGCACGGCGATCGTTATTTATACACAACGTACTACAACGGCGTATGAGGGTGCGTCACTAATCTGCTTCTTCTTGTACCTACGTTAGCAGGTATTTTATAACGATCTTCACTCCACTTCTAACTATCACAAAGATTCTATTCATCTCCTCGATACTTAAATAAACCCGCTTGTTTGTCGGTCTACATTCCGTTTCCAGTACATAGCTAATGGTACCGGAATTACGCCTGAACACGCGCAACGATTTCGTCACGGACACATCGTACGAGGCGTTGAGAATGCTGCTCAAAGGAAGTTCCATCGTATTCGAGGAGCGGCACGTCCACTCGGCTCAAGCTCTGAGATAACTATGAGCCGTGTGAGGCACGCAGGTAGGCAGGAAGGTTCGACGGGCGTCTGACTCGATGATACGTGAATGGGCTTGTTCGTATGACCGCGAGTCGAATTGTTGTACATATTTCGGACAAGAATATCACTACCAGCCTACGCAACCAGACAGTTTGGATAAGAACTAGGAACATTTTATGTTTTAAAAACATCTCCACACTCCGGCGCACTATTTGAGAGGAACATATGTTCATATTTTTCCTTTCTGCCCATCAAACGATCGTCTCTAAACTCTGTTAAAAATTCACGCAGGGCACTAGCCAACAACCTACTACGAACCTCATCATGATATACGTAATATAGTGATAAAAATACTTAAGATTGTCCATGATCACGGATATTCACATTTTCAGTCGTAGGGTATGAGTAATCGACATGGTGTAGCATGACGTAATACCGCTTGTCACACCACCCACAGTAAGACTCATTATCCATACCTGCTGCTTCTCTTCTGCACGCGTTGTTTCTTTTACTTCACGTGTATGTGAGACTTTATAAAGTTTAGCTCTGCAGTATACTCAGCACATCGTCTGTGCAACGAAGCCTTCAACGGTCTCACCAGAACATCCTAGAGTATTTGTACATCTTGGAACTTCGCACAATCCAATGTGTTTTTAAAAGAGGCATAGGAGGAGGAATAGGAAGTTTTTCGGTATCCACCACATCCTGGCACTTTACTGAATACCATTTCGTAAACGTTGTACAAGCAATATTAAAGGTAGCCATTTGAATACACGCTGATCTGAATACACGTCTGATCTCTCGGGCTTACTGCGGTCGGCTGACCACGCAGGGATTCCCAGATAGTAGCATGACTCACGGTCTTACAGTGGGCGGAGCTTAGAACTTCCACCTGCACACACACACACACACACAAAGGAGAAAGTGAAACGCTATTTGAAACATGATTTATTTAATAAACAAGATATTCAGTTATATATATTTACAAATACGATTTAATAACGAGATATTCAAGTTATATATATATATATTACAAATAGATACGATTATATACAAGACGTGTGAGTTAGAAGCATCATTGGTATCCAAAGGGTACGGTATCATAGGTACCAGGTAACTGGTAACGTTTCCTATAGGTGTTACGGCACACCATAGTACCCTAAGTTCCTTCACGCCCCCCAGCTTCTGCGCCCGAAAATTGTGGGTGCCTACAATTAGTTGGGGAGGTTGTTCTTATCTTCCAAACATACTAGATCCTTCAACGACTCAAAGTTAACAACCTCCCGATTCGCATGGTTGAGCGTAATACCCTTTGCCTTCACGATATATTTCATTTCCTCCCCCACCCAACCCGTACCCCATAAGTCTTAGGTCCTGTTGAGGCAAAAGAGTCGGCGTATGCGTTGTCCCCATACTCATCCTTGATCTCATCAGTGAGCTCGCCGAGGAACTCCCCAATAGTGGGCATGTATTCACCCTCCCTCTCTGTGAATATCACGCTATCTGTATCGGCATACAATACTCTCCGCCCAAGAGAATGCAATAGACCCCAAAGTTTATACGGGCGTAGGCTGTTGTGAAGCTGGCCACAGGTATGTTTGTAACCCTTGAGGTATCTGTGGCAAATTCAGTGTTGTTGTACTTTATTACGTAAGTATTACCTACATTTACGATCTCCATGACCTCTTTATCGGGGGCATTGGCATAATCCCAGACATCGCTATAACTTTGTGCCAAATGAATGCTCCCTCTGCCGGTATTCTGCGCAAATTTTCCCCATAGACTGTTTAGACACAACTTTGCACTAAAGCGCTTGCCAGGATTCTTTACAATTTGGACACGATCAAGTTGTATACCTTCGCGGTCGCGGTAACGTTGAATATAGGCAGACTTTTCATCTTCGGTATCAACTCCTCGCGGATACCCTGATGCCTCAACCTTATCCTTCAAAAAGGTGTTTATATATGGTGTGAAAAGGTTGGGTAGCTTCTGAAACCTCCACACCTCATGCATCTTCAGTATTCTATAACCATGGCGTACGGCTAGGGCCAACTCAGGACTTGTATATACGCCTCTGATCTTACGCTGGTGGGTATATGGTTACATTCGCCGTTATCCTCTTCCGCGCACTTCACGCACAGGGGAAACATGAGCTTGTCGTCGATAACGACAGGTAAGATCGGCATCCATAAATTGCGTGGGGGGAGTACGTCTACGAAAGAGAGCCCAAAGTAACGATCATCAAATTTTTTGAAAATTCATTGATGGAGGGTAGGCTAGGTCCCACCAGTTTCTCAGGAGCGCCCACGGGGTACGGATTGCTCTTCATCACGTATGGGTATAAAGAACAGAAATCGTAGTAATGGAGCTTCACGCCCTCCGTAGGTGGAAAGTATAGTCTGAAAGGATTTGTACGTCCTCCAAACAAGCTATCACCACATTTGAGAGGATCCAGCACCATTGAACGCTTGATCGTTTTTATTTCCTCACGGTACACCTCGTCTGTCTCCATCCGTGCATCATATTCATGCTCCACAAGACTTTGTGAGTGAACTGTGATCCTATAAGTTGATCGCGGGTGCGGGTCGATGCGAGACAGTCGGCAGGAGACCTACCGTGGATATCTCCGATGATTCCGCACTCAGGACGGGGGCATCCATGCCACCAGCAACCGTTAAAGGAGTACAGTCTTCACACCAGTGACACGGTTTTCACTTAACCCATCAACCCAAAAAACACGTCCATTAATCTTAATGGGTACTTCACCCGTGTTGCGGGCGTGCTTTATGTATACACCTGTCTGTTGCTGTAGGTATATGAGCCAGTAAATAGCCTTGTGCCCGTAACTGCGGGGATTGTTTCGGTGAATAATGGCTAAGGTGTCTTTCGGCATGAAGTTATTCTTGAACACCGTAAAACATAATGATGCGATGGTGGTTGCGACTTGCAGTGGATCGCATTTGAAACGGGCTATGTACATCCTTCTAAAGGCCTGGAAACATACTCAAGCACGCGCACATCATTCACGCAATAACGCTCACATTCATCAGCTATATTATAAGGGTTACTTTCATTAAAACTGTCGTAGTATCGATCAAAGTCTTCACGTTCATCCATACAGTCAAAATAATGTTTGGGGGGTGTGGGCCTACGTAGTTTAAAGTCTCGCTGATGAGGAAAGTGTAGGGAAGTATCCTTTGGAAACTTCAGCTGCTACTCCCATCACCTTGGGTAGCTTTGCTAATTTACAAGGTGTGAAAATAAAGTATCTTTAAATTGTACATTGCCTCTTATCTGCATCTGTATTAATTTGTTGCCTCTTTCAATGGTCACCTGTAAATATCTCAGAGGATTCGTGTTCAAGCAACTCCTTATAAAGGAACTGCGTGTCAAACTTTGCCCCGTTATGGGCGAGAATATACACAGTCATTTTTTTGAACTTGTCGGCTAACTTGACAACATAGGACACAAATAGTTTCACAGGACTATCGCTGACATTCGTTTTAAAAACGTTTGTCCGTTTACCACATTTGGGGCACTCGTCACATTCGATATCCATACACTCATCACAGATAGTCTGGCTCACAAGTAAATGTGGAATTACCTCTTTGGTTTCAGCGTTCGTATATGTTTCTATATCGTAGTATACAGTTATACAAGGGTTATTTTTAGGCTTAGCATCTTTCATATAACATACATGCTTTACTCCATCCGCCTTATATTCTCCTGGCATGTAGGACAGTGAATTACGTCACACTTGTGCTTAAATTTTCCCCAATTATCCATTGTGTGAAACATACCACATTCACAGATTCTCATTTTCCTGCACGTGCCAATTGATTTATGGAAATCAAAACAGCTATTATTGAAAAATGTGCGTCTACACACATCACAGTCTCTCTTCTCAGCTTCAACTACACGGCTTTCACATTTGGTGCTTTTACACTGCTCACATACCATGTGACATTCTTTACAATGTCTCACTATATCATCCGCAAACTCGAGGCACCCCTTACACAAATCATGATGTCTCCCATATTTTCGACTTTTGTCATAACTCGCGTAAAGCCACCTTATATTAGGATGGGGAGATACGTTGTCCCTGACAATCCTAAAATAAGTAGGGGCCTTGTACGATCTCTCACACAGCTTTTAAAAACATACACAGTCCTACGACGATCATCCAACCCAAACACAACTATGCGGACATTCATTTCCTGTTCTACCCTTCTCAGCTCTTCAGGACCCATATTACAGTCAAATTCAAGTTCACAGTCTACAGCTAGTTTACGGGCACGCTCCACGACTGTAGGCAACCAAATTTTTGAGTTCGTGTATTTTGTACAGTAAACATACGTGCTAAGAGTACTGCTATAAAGCCGCAACCACGATCGACGTTTATATGCCGTCTATAAATAGCTTGAGAATTGAGGTTAAGAGTATACGGTATGGCACTATGACCCGCAACACGGTATACATGGTCAATATTTACCGTGAAGTTGTCCATATTGAAGGCTATACTACTTTGGGCGGCTTGCATTATACGTCCTAATATATATTCTACATCTTCAGCCGCCAAACGTCTAAATGGCACTATCACCCAATAATCGTCTACATCACCGTCATCTGACCCGAATCCAAAGGACAGACTCGTCCTGACTTCACGCTCGTCGCGATTCTGAAGAGCAAACTCTATAATACGCTCTACAACCCGGCGTAGTCCGCGCTCAATACCATGCTATACATGACTCTAGGGTCGACCCTGACTCTATACCGATTTCTAGTCAAGGCTGGGGTGGGGGCTGCGGAGCGCACCAATTCGAGCGTTATATCTTCCTCAACAGAACGGGGGGCGGCGGATGAATTAGGGGGTATATTAGCGGAAGGTGCTGCTGATGGGGGGCCTGTTGCGTAGGAGGTTGATGGTTGGGGCTCTTTATTGTAGACTTAACAGAACGGGGGGCGGCGGATGAATAAGGGGATATATTAGGTGCTGCTGGGGGGCTTGTTGCGTAAGAGGTTGAGAGTTGGGGATCTATTACGCTGCAACAGGCGCGTATTTCGGTCGCTTTATACCTGACGGGGTTTATACCTCCGCTTTGGACGTGTTACCGGTATCGCTGTGAGGGTTCAGGGGAGGAGATCACAACTACACTGTCGTCGAGGTCATCCGTAATGATGGGATGCTCTACCTCACCGTCATTCACGGTTCTGTGGGAGAAGAAATATAAGGAACAGCACTCAAAATATGTAATATTTTGTAAATGACCCACTTTGGAGTGTGACGTGTTAGAAATGGACTCTGTAGAAAAATTCAGATTCACGAGTCCATCCACATGTATTATATCTGGACCTACAGGATGTGGTAAAACTGTGTTTATGCTTAAAATCATTAAAGAAAAGGGGGAGATGTTCTCGAAATTTGTGCATAAAGTTATATGGTGCTATTCGACGTATCAATCAGTGTTCAACGAGTACCAAGATGATATTTTGTTCCACAAAGGCGTATATGACGTTAATTCGTTAAAGGGAAATGAACATACAATCATTGTAATTGACGATCTCATGTTGGAGATGGATAAAACGTTTGCCGAGACATTTACAGTATTCTCCCACCATCTTAACATAAGCGTGTTCTTCATCAACCAGAATCTATTTTTCAAAAATAGATACATGCGCGATGTGTCGTTAAATACACAATATCTAGTCTTATTCGCGCAACGTAGAGATGTATCACAAATTGGGGTATTAGCCAATCAAATGTTCCCGAATCAGCGTAAGGAGTTTTTGGAAGTTTATAAAGAAGCTACAAGCACGCGTTACGGATATTTGCTTTGCGACCTTCATCCGCGAAACGCGTTTAGATTGCTTCTGCGAACGAATATATTTCCAAACGAGCCTGAAACGGTGTATATTCCAGAATGACAAAGAGACTAAAGAAATACCGTGAATTAATAAAAATCTATCATCGACTGCCCCGGGCAATGCAGCAGATGTTTATTAAAAATATCGATGCCGACTTTTTAAAATGCATCTGTGAAATCTGTCTTAACGTTATAAATTGCAATGTATCAATGAAAACCCATCAGAAGGCTCGCCTACGCCGCTACAAGAACATAATACGTGCACTCGCTCGTAAAAGCCAAACTGTAGCGAAGAAAAAACGAATTATTGTACAAACAGGAGGGTCATTTCTCCCCATCTTATTTTCAGTTTTGGGTCCTTTACTGACTAGATTAATATAATGAAGAAAGTGGTAGTGATTCCCCACGAGGTGTACGCATCACTGCAAAGGAATCCAGACACGTATCTAGATCCCCGTAAAAGCAGACTTAAAAGAATGGAAAGCGAATTGTTAGCCCTATTAAACAGTGAAAAAACACCTGATGAGAAAAGAATCTTATACCAAGAAGCTCTGCAGAAATTTCTTCACGAGTACGAAAATTATAAGAGCCCTACAGAGATTCCTGTGGTTATTAGGCACAGCACGGGGACGATGGCGACATAGGATCTGTGCCCGACGACACAGCTGACCAACCAAAAGATTAGCCACACAACATATCGAACATGTATTAAAAAATACCCTCCCACTTACATTGAGGAGTAAAGGCTTAAGTCTTTATAATCTATTGAATGAGGATCCCGCCATACAATGGACCGATACAGGGGAGATCATTGTGGAAGGATCAAAGGTACAGGGATCGAATATCGTAGACATTGTCCATGATCTGGTGAGAAAGTGGGATAGGCCATCACCATCAGGATGGAAGCATATTAAAGCAAGACTACAACAAATAAATGTCCCTAAAACGTTGATAGGAAATCTGAACAGGTTAAAAGACTTGGAACATGCAACGCCTGTGACACAATTGAAGGCGCCGTCACCCCCGGCGGTAACACCTTTGAAGAGGAGCAAGAAGAGGTTAAACGAACCCTACCCACGTGCCTCTAAAATACGCAAATGGCTAACGTATTAACTAAACGCTATTATGACATTTCTACCCCATCCTCTTACGGCGGCGTAGATAGACTGTACAGAAGTGTTTACGGAGTAGGAAAAAAAGATGTTGAAAGATTTTTGAGGGAGCAGGACGCTTATACGCTTCATAAGCCTGTGAGAAAAAGGTTTAACACAGCCAAGACAACGGCTTCCTCGATTGATTCTATTTGGCAAGCAGATTTAACAGACATGCAAAGATATTCTGTGTATAACGATGGTTACCGCTACATTCTATTCATAATAGACGTATTCTCTAGATATCTGTGGCTAGTTCCTCTGAAAAATAAATCACCTGAAACAGTTGCTAAAGCCACCAAAACGCTAATGTTAAAAGAAAACAGGGTTCCTGGCTATTTTTGTACGGATATGGGGAAGTAATTTACAGGCCGTGCTTTTCAGAACATGTTGACAGAGTTTAATATCAGCTATTACACAACCAATTCTATACATAAGGCTTCTTTAGCTGAAAGAGTTCAGCGCACCATAAAGGAACGCATGCACCGTTATTTTACACATAAAAACACACAGATTTCTAGACATTCTGGAATCATTGGCATCATCCTACAACCGCTCACACCATCGCACGATTGGGGCAACACCTAACGAAGTTTTAGAAAGAGGTACGCTCCCGAGAAGAGATGGATCACCACCACCACCACACTCTGCGCGCTTCAAAATCAATGATTATGTAAGGCTGTCGCGTTCGGGGAATAAATTCGCAAAGGGTTTTGAGCAAGGATGGACACGCGAGATTTTTAAAGTTAGGGCTGTGAGACCTAAAGGTGAGATAATGATGTATTACATTGAAGATTTGAATGGGGAAGAAATCTCAGGAGGCTTTTACCGCGAGGAATTGCAGAAAGTTGCGTTTAATTTAGAAAAAAATGTGTTTAAAATTGAGAAAATTTTAGGAAGCAAAGGTTCAGGAAGGAGAAAAATGTACCTGGTGAAATGGCTAGGGTACCCAGAAAGCTTCAACACCTATATAAAAGCTGATGCAATAATGAAGCTTAAATAGTATTCAACATGGCTCCTAACCATTTCTACGTCACACTCCCGTCCTCCTCGTCCCTGTCTGTACACCCTAACAACACACTAGCCAACTTTGTAACAGAACTCCATGGGCACATTGAATTGGGTCGTGATTCGTATGAGGTGGGGATATGCGAAATTCAGCTGGACACCATCTTTTTAAATATTGAACATAAAGATACCGTTTTTACGATTCTTAGAGACATTGACGAGTGTGAAAAAGCTGGGGTAGCTATGGATGAAACTATGCGCATCGCTCGGACTAAGATTGCACGGTATTACAGTACAGAAGTAAGACTAGGGCCGGGTCAATATGGTTCGGCCGAGGATGTTGTGAGAGGCTTAAACGTAAGTTTAAGAAACTCAAACCTTACGAATGATTTAGTATACGAAGTCGTAAACAACCCTGCACATACACTAATCCTAAAATCAAAGACTAACAGACGTATTAAAGACCATAGAAAGTTCCAAATTCTAGCCAATGGCCGCTATAGCGCAGCCTTCCAAAGAGACACATTTCACGAGACACAGCATGACTTGTCCAGATTAATGTATCAATTGAAGATGGAGAAATTGGCTGAAAGGTCCCCAGACATGTGCTATATTTACAGTAATATAGTGGAGCACCAGTTTGTTGGGGATACCCAGGCACGCCTGCTGCGCATTGCTCACATCCCCAACCATAGAGGAAGGAGTTTGAGTATTACATATGACAGACCCCATTATGTGAATGTCGCAACTAATTTAATAACCAATATCACAATATATATAAGAACGATTGAGGGTGAAAACTTCCCATTCGGTAACGGGAGCTTAACAGTGAAGCTACACTTTCGACGCACTGAGTTATAATGGATAGAAAGCCTTTCACCGTCTATCGAGGGATGCGATACCAGCGCGGTAGTGGACTTGGATCCATTTTTTCATCCATACTACGTACGGCTGTTCCTTTGCTGAAGAGGGGTGCCAGATACCTTGGAAGGAAAGCGCTACAATCAGGCCTTAACACTGCAGAAGACATATTGGCCGGGGCTAAACCTAAAGAAGCTCTAAAAAAAACATTTAAAGCGTACACGGGACGAAATCATCAAAGATGCAAAGAGAAAAATGCGTGGTGGCGGGAAGAAGAAGAGGGCTCCCCGGAAGAAGAAGGGGTCACGTGGTATTAAACGTAAAAGGCTATCAAAAAAGAAGTGCTGTAAGCGAATGAAACCTATGGTTGACCACTTTTTTGACTGATATAAGCTAAGGATATTGATCTCATGAATCATAGTTTGTTTACCACTTGTCGAGAGGGAGTCACTATTTCGCCATGGCACGCTTCATCCACCCATGTAGTTCACAATGCTGTAAATCGGAGCTGTCCCTTTTTGAGCTCCCGCCAACCCAAGTTTCTATTGAGCACAGTGACTTTATTACAATTAACCCTTTAAACACAATTAGTTCCCCGAGTGCACCTATAGAATTCGTGATACCCAGCTCAGGCCCTTACTTTTTTGATCCAAGCTGTGTGCACATGTACGCTAAGCTACGTATAGCCCATTCTGATGGAACGGTCTGCGATGACAAATATGCTGTATACCCTGAAACAAACTTTCTGCACTCCATATTCAACCAGTGTGACGTATATTTAAATCAGACCAACATATCGGCAGGCACGGGGTACTATCATCTACGAGCCTATTTGGAAAATGTCCTCAACTTTTCCAAAGAAGCGAAGGCTACCTTTTTAAGTGCGGACGGATATTATCAAACTAAAGATGAAAATAGTATAAAGGACAAATTTAAAAATTCTAAAAAGAAAATATACGAGTGTTTTGGACGGTTGCACACAGATTTCACTTTCCAGGAGAAGTTGCTTGTGAACGGGGTGGATATGAAAATAAAGCTCACCCGCACGAGTCCTGAGATCTGCTTAAATCTGGATGCGAATCAAGAAGAGGGTGCAAAGCCCGTTGTGGTTCACATTATGGACACATACCTCCGCGTACGGCGAGTTAAATTAAGTTCACCAAAACAACTAGAAATTGAGAAAAATTTACTAAACGCTACAGTGAAATATCCTATTAACAGAGTGCAGATCAAACTATATACGGTTCCTGCAGGGTTGGCATCGAAGCAGATAGAAAACATTGCCCTGGGAAATCTTCCTAAAAGGATATTAATCGGCATGCAGGACCACGCTTCGGTGAATGGAAAATATAAAAAGAGTGCCTTTAAATTCGAGAATTTCGGACTTAAAAATATAACTCTATACGTTAATGGCACTGCTTTGGGTGGTACAATGGGTACGGACTATTCATCAGACGCTGTGTTACCTCTTTGTGCCAGAGCCTATAGTAATCTGACCCATATTGCAGGTGATTGTGATGAGCTTGGTAATGGGGTAACGCAGGAAGAATTCATTGATCAATTTAACCTTTACCCGTTTGACATTACACCTGACTTATCTGCTAGCGTAAATACCCATTTAACACCACAGCAGAGCGGAAACATCTCAGTGCGGCTGGAATTCGCCAAGCCTATAGACGCTCCTATTAGTGTACTAGTATATCTCGAATCGCAAGCCCTAATAGAAGTAGATAGATTTAGGAGCGTTATCACTGACTTTTAAAATGGATGCTAATACACTTCAGAAAGTAATGGAGCGAGTCACACGTTCCAAATTTATCGGCGTGTTTGCGAAGAATGAAACATTGAGTTTGCCAAGTACGCGAGAATGCGGTAGTCTTATTGTGAACACAGACATCATCGGTAATGAAGGGATTCACTGGATCGCTGTCTATTTTAAAAATAGACAGCGCCTGTACTATTTTGATTCACTCGGTACTCAACCCTGGAGTGACCCTATTATTGTAAAATTTCTCGCTCAGTTACATATTCCCGAAGTTGTGTGGACCCCATTTCGCATGCAAGGATATTTTACTAATGTTTGCGGAATGTACTGCGTCTCATTTCTCATGCATATGTCAAATGATAAAGAATTTATAAATTTTTAAAATTTATTTGACCCGTGTCACACTCGCCGAAACGATGAAATAGTATGCAGACAGATAAAAAACCGTTTTCCAATTGTACGTACTCGTTGTATATTATAATGTTTTTGTTCGTATATTTGTAACGATATATTCTGTAGTTGTTTATTGTACTGATTTCTTTCATTTAATAAATTTATGAAAATATATTGTGTCTTCTTATCCCAAAAAGATCGAAAAACACTTACATTATTTCGGTGTGACATTGTTGACTGATCAGTATATCCTCCCTATTCCGAGATTCTTCAAAAGATTGTATAACACGTGTCAAATCCTCATCGGACCTTAAAGGAATAATGTTCATTCTTTTAAAACATATACAGAGTATACAGACAGATCCCCATTATGTGAAGATATCTTTGGTTCGAGGAATAACATTGAATGCCATAAAAATTTCGATTTTAGCATAATGGGGATAACCAAATAACATTGATTGACAATTTTGGCGAGTATCTATTTGACGAGATACTACAACTCTCCATATATATATATAAAAATTCTAATTATAGACACTTACATTTCTATGGTAGTCCCTTGCGTCGGATTGTAAGGAGCGTCACTGCAAATATCTTCTACGGTTTGCGTTGAAAATAATTCGCCACGGTCAATCGCATTGAAAAGACTAATTGCGGTTAATGCTGCAGTATCACGTTCTTCATACAATTCCGGGTAGACGTACAGGTCCATGGTGGAGGATGTGTGACATTGTTGACTGTTCAGTATATCCCCCTTATTCCGAGATTCTTCAAAAGATTGTATAACACGTGTCAAATCCTCATCGGACCTTAAAGGAATAATGCTTTTAAAACATATACAGAGTATACAGACAGATCCCCATTATGTGAAGATATCTTTGGTTCGAGGAATAACATTGAATGCCATAAAAATTTCGATTTTAGCATAATGGGGTAACAAAATAACATTGATTGACATTTTTGGCGAGTATCTATTTGACGAGATACTACACCCCATCCATATATATATATATATATATATATATATATATATATAAATTCTAATTATAGACACTTACATTTCTATGGTAGTCCCTTGCGTCGGATTGTAAGGAGCGTCACTTCAAATATCTTCTACGGTTTGCGTTGTAAATAATTCATCACGGTCAACCGCATTAAAAAGGCTAATTGTCGTTAATGCTGCAGTATCACTCTCTTCATACAAGTCTGGGGAGACGTACAGGTCCATGGTGGAGGGAATGATTATTCACTGACGCGAAAATAGCTACTGTTACTCCAAACTGAAAAATATCCCCTTTTATATGCACAATCGCCAAGCTCCGCCCCAAAACACCAGATGTTCGTAGTGATTGGCTGCCGATGTAGCTGCGTGGAGCTATGACGTGTACCAATCCGCTATAACGGGACCGGACGAGTAACATATATATATATATTTTCACCAATAGATTTAATGCTCTTATTCTCCTTTGAAAATTATTTGGTGATTCGTATAGAACTTTCGATACTGATTCCAAATATGGTTTCAGAAGTTTTCTATCACCCATAGTTTTCGAGAAAATATTTACTCAGAGTTTCCCGCATCATTAGTCACTAATGTAATCGAGAGGATATAAAGAAATATATCCTAATTATATTTTAAAAGAACATTCGGTTTCAACGTTAAACTGTGGGTCTAAGGTGGGGTGAAAACCTTTCCAATTCAAATTGCGGTAGGGGACGACGAAAATTATTTGGTGTTTCTTATAAAACTTTTGGCACTGAGTCAGGTTTCAGAATTTTCTAATGTTAAACTGTGGGTCTAAGGTGGGGTGAAAACCTTTCCAATTCAAATTGCGCTAGGGGACAACGAAAATTATTTGGTGTTTCTTATAAAACTTTTGGCACTGAGTCAGGTTTCAGAATTTTCTAATGTTAAACTGTGGGTCTAAGGTGGGGTGAAAACCTTTCCAATTCAAATTGCGCTAGGGGCTACGAAAATTATTTGGTGTTTCTTAGAACTTTTGGCACTGAGTCAGGTTTCAGAATTTTCTAATGTTAAACTGTGGGTCTAAGGTGGGGTGAAAACCTTTCCAATTCAATATAACGTCGAATAATTGCTGCTTCGAACAACTGTTTTTCGAACTATGGTTTTCGAACAAATGTGCTCGAACAATTGTGTTCGAACACAATGGCAAAAGATACAAGCATATGCCGTTATTTGAACAAAACTCTCTCTCTCTCTCTCTCTCTCTCTCTATGTGTATATATATATATATATATATATATAATTGTGGGCATATCTAAGAAATATACTACTGTTGTTCATTCGAACAATTATAACGTCGAATAATTGCTGCTTCGAACAACTGTTTTTCGAACTATGGTTTTCGAACAATTGTGCTCGAACAATTGTGTTCGAACACAATGGCAAAAGATACAAGCATATGCCGTTATTTGAACAAAACTCTCTCTCTCTCTCTCTCTCTCTCTCTCTATATATATATATATATATATATATATATATATATACAGGGTGGGCGGAAAGTAGCTCCCTATTTTGGATTGGTAAAAAAATACGTATATTATCCATTTATTCAGAAGAAATAATATGAAAAGGTAGGCATACATGGTAGGTTTTCTCTAAAATTCAATGTGGGCTCCAACTCTTTCCACCAGCTTCTGGAGCCACCCAGGAATGGCGTCCACTGACTTTAGCAGGAACTCCGGCGGGATGGAGGACATGACTTCCCGAATTCGGTCCTCCAGTTCTTCCAATGTCCTCGGTTTGGTGCGGTAGACTTCTTCCTTTACCCACCCCCAAAGAAAGAAGTCGCACGGTGTCAAGTCGGGGCTCCTGGCTGGCCATTGATGTGGACCACGACGACCCATCCAACGCCCAGGGAAGTGGGCATCCAGCCACTCACGGACAACAAGAGCGAAGTGCGGAGGGGCGCCATCTTGCATAAATATCAGATCGTCGATGTTCTCCCATGTGCTGACAACCGGCCAGACCTCGTTTCGCAACATAGCAAGGTACCGCTCAGCATTCATGGTGTTGCGCAGAAGGAACGGGCCCACAACCTGATCTGAGGTCATACCACACCACACCGTTACACTGAACCGATTCTGCCGTTTTTCAGCGGTAACCATGGGATCCTCTCCTGCCCAGTAGTGGCAATTGTGGCGGTTGACAAAGCCTCCGACGTGGAACACCGCCTCGTCGCTCCAGAGGATGTTGCGGAAGAGATGGGGCCAGTCTTCATGCCAAGCCAGCATGATTTCCTCGAACTCCATGCGAATGTCGCAGTCCTCGTCCGAGAGAGATTGGCAGTATTGCGGCTTCCACGCACGCCAGTTCAGCTCCTTCTTCAGCACAGTTCGCACTGAGTAGCGGGAGAGTCCACTTTCCCGAGCTGCCTGGCGAGTTGACTTTCGTGGACTCCGTGCGAACATTTCCTGAACTGCCTGCACCGTCTCCTGGGCCCTGGATGTCGAAGGGCGACCACATCTTCGAACATCTGCCACAGACCCCGTGGTCATGAGCTTCGAGTGGCAGTTCTTGATTGTTTTCGGGTCCACTTGGGCACGTGGTCCGTGAATGGCCCGCCACCATCTTTGAACTCGAACGACAGATTGCCAAACTTCGTACCGTGCCGCCAACTGGGCACGCTCCTGCAGTGTTAAACGCTCAGCCATGTTACCCTTCAATCTGAAATGAACAAATAAAAATGAACGTTACAATTGTACCACTTTAGAGAACACAAAGAGAACACTTTAGAGAAAAAAAGATTACCGTTACAATTGTACCACTTTAGAGAACACACCATAACAATATAACAATACAATCACAATTTATACATAATTTATATGTAATTTAAATTAGGGAGCTACTTTCCGCCCACCCTGTATATATATATATATATATATATATATATATATATATATATATATATATATATAATTGTGGGCATATCTAGAAATGGAGTCGAGAGAGGTTTTGTTCAAGCTGTCTGTGAGAAAGGTCATTTATGGTCAGAAAAAAAAATCGCCTCTGGCAATAGGTGAACCGATTTGAACAGATTCTCGGAAATGTGTGTTTCATAAATTTTCATCTCGATACAACTTAGATATTATATATATATATATATATATATATATGCATATAACTGCAATGACCGCGCAGTATATAAATGAATAGAAACGACATAAGTGTTAAGGAACGTTCCTGCACACGAGGAGGAGAGATAACGAATAATGAAAAATGAGGCGAACCGCCCAGGAATCGAACCCAGGGCCTTCCAATTGCCGGTCGGACGCTCTACCATTATGCTACGGACCTCACTCAATCACAAATCGAAATTCTCCCACATAGGGCAGAAACCAATGCCCTGAGAGGGCACCCTCGCAAATCGTGAATATGCGCATATAACTGCAATGACCGCGCAGTATATAAATGAATAGAAACGACATAAGTGTTAAGGAACGTTCCTGCACACGAGGAGGAGAGATAACGAATAATGAAAAATGAGGCGAACCGCCCAGGAATCGAACCCAGGGCCTTCCAATTGCCGGTCGGACGCTCTACCATTATGCTACGGACCTCACTCAATCACAAATCGAAATTCTCCCACATCCTCGTGTGCAGGAACGTTCCTTAACACTTATGTCGTTTCTATTCATATATATATATATATATATATATACGGGTTTGGGGAATGACGATCGTCTGTTTTGAATTGTTTCATAAATTTTCATTTCCGTTCGTTTTTCCCCACTGATATTCGAATGTTTATAATGAAAATTGAGTGTGTAAAATTATTTATTTGATAAACAGAATTTAATTGGATTCACGTCAGACCATTACTTCGGTCTTATACCGGGTGCGGCAAAAGTAACGCCCTTTTAATAATTGTATCTTTATAGTTTTATACAGTATAATTTTTTAGTTTTATATTGTATCATTTTGTTATTTTTTAGTTTTTACTGAGAAAGTACTTATTATTTTTCTTAAAATGCTGTATTTTTCTTAAAAACCTTATTATTTCTCTTAAAATGCTGTAATTGATTTATTTCCTTCAATAAAAGAGAATAAACTAAAAAGGGCGTTATTTTTGCCGCACCCGTTATAATTATTTTAGGAGAATTTAATAAACATAATATTAAAGGTACATTTCTTTCATTAAAATGTTCAGGGTCACGCGGCCTGTTTTGCTTTTTTTTGTTTCACTACAGATTTGTTTGTGGGTACTTCTTTTATTTATTTCTTGTAGTACTTGTGTTACCTTATTTCTATACAATAATGTCTTGAAGTGCTATTTTTGTACGGATATGGGGAAGGAAATTATAAGCCGTGCTTTTCAGAACATTCGAAAAGTTTAACTAAGTTTAATGAAGTTCAAGTTAATGTTATATTTGATTCTAATCGTTAAACACTATATACATCTATTGTAAAACCCTATATACATCTATACATCTATAGTGAAACAACCTATATTATATATATATATATATATATATATATATATATATATCATAAGCTGTTTAAAAGACTGTATATATATAATTATAGTAAACGAAATAAACTAGTTAACCATAAAATTAATTATTTTCTATTATTAAGTTTTCGAATTATGTGTGGTTAACTATGTTATTTGTTTCGAAAAGTTTAGCTTCAAGTTCAATGAAGTTCAAGTTAATGTTAAATTTGCTTCTAAACGTTAAACTAAAATTAAATGTTATAATATGAAAAATAAATAATATATATATATATATATATATATATATATATATATATTTACCTAGCATAAGATGTTTAAAAGAATGTGTATATATATATATATATATATATATAAGCATAATAATATATCTAGCAAGAGCAATCCGATCATTGCAAAAAAAAACTGGAAAGATATGCAATTAATAAAGATTGAGTGTGTATTTATTTAATAAACAGAATTTAATTGGAATAACTACCGTCATATTGTGTTACACAATGGATGATTAATATTTCTGGGACACATGGCGCTATCTGGCAACTGAACACATTGCGCTATCTGGCAACTCAGCCAGAATAGAGGCTTATAAAAGACCGAGAAGTTGATGAAAGACTCATTCAAGCTCGGCTCCCAGCCGAGCAAGGACCTCTGGTCCTTCTCTTTCAGGCCCTTTGGTAAAACCCCTTAGTGGCCTCTTAGGTTAGGAAAACGAAAATAACTTGGGGGAGAACTCCTCTCTCTCCTTCAGGTGTCTCTCTCTCTCTCCTACAGGTGTCTCTCTCTCTCTCCTACAGGTGTCTCTCTCTCTCTCTCTCCTTCAGGCGTCTCTCTCTCTCTCCTTCAGGCACCTCTCTCTCCTTCAGGTGTACCCCTCCCCCCTTGGCTCAGTCAACTGGCTGATTCTGGCTGATTATGAGCCTATAAAACAACGCCTACTCGGCTGAAGTCTTAATATGCACTTGGCTCCTGCCAGGTGAACACATCTCCTCCTTTCTCTCCTCCTTTCTCTCTGGCCCTTTGGGGGGAATAGCTTGGGGGAGGCCCCCAAGTTGCATGCCCCCTTGCAACCTAGGTTGGCAACAAAGGCCAGTACTCTTTTTTTCTTTCTTTTTTCTTTTTTCATATTTTGTTTGCAACCCCCCCCCCCCCTTTGCAACAACCCCCACCCCCCTTTGCAACAACCCCCACCCACCCCCTTTGCAACATTGCGTCATCACTTGCAACATTCTTGCACTCTCCCCTTTTGCAGCTATACTACTGATTTCCTATGATAATATATATACGAGTATATATATATAGGGCCGTCGAGAGGGGGGGTCAGGGGAGGCCAGTGCCCCGGGGCCCGGGTGTCTGGGGGCCCGCAGGAGAATAAAAAAAATCGTAAAAAAATAAATAAGGATCATAAATAATCATTAAGAAATTGTGACGTTTTTTTCATTCAGAGCTCCTTACATGTAATTTCTTACATGTAATATCTGAGTATCCTAAAAGTCAACACTAAAATTCATCAATCTGACACATTTTTTCAAATGTAGCTTCCGTTCTCACGCTTTGTGGTATGATCGAAAGTAGCCAAGGTCAATAAACTTGAGAAATATTTAACCAAATCTCTCACTTGTGTTTTGGGTGTTGCACGAAGAGGTTTGAAACACTTGAACTATTGAATTACTTAATTTTTATAAAGTTATATATATATATATATGATGAATAAAACCACGAAGGAAAGGAAACACAAAATGGTGCTCAAGCGCTTTCGTCTAATGACATCCTCAGGAACACTGAAGTACATAAAAAGGTTAAGCCTATATATAGGTTACAGAAAGAAAAAAAAAAAAAAAAGAAAAAATAAATAACATACATACACACACACACACATACATATATATATACATACATATCTATATATACAAATACATACACACATACATACATACATATATATACAATAAACAGAGAAGTAAAAATAATAAAAAATTATAAAAAATTATAAAAAAATTAAAACCTTAAAAGATTACCAGTGAGGCGTACAGATTTTGTAAGGAAAAATATCGATTTTTAGCACAAGATCAAATGGATTATAAAAATACAAATTTATACTGGAACTCTGCCGGGTTTTAACACAATGCTGCCTATGGTCAGGTTTCGATATAAAAAAAAAAAAAAAAAAAAAATGCAAATTAAAAGTTAATCGATTTTTAGCACAAGATCAAATGGATTATAAAAATACAAATTTATACTGTCCGGGTTTTAACACAATGCTGCCTATGGTCAGGTTTCGATATATATAAAAAAATAATAAAAAAATAAAATGCAAATTAAAAGTTAATAAAGTAGAAAACAAGTTTACCAAAGATTTAATGTTTTACACTTCTTATCTATATCTGTTTTAAAGGAATTCAACATAACAGGATCGAGTTGAAAAAGACCTTTGCTTATGTTGAAGTTATTTGAAAGTTGGATAATGGCAGACTCAAGAATATTTCTATTAACAATGTTGCTTGAATGGAATAAAACTGAAGCATTATTCCAATCAATACAGTGGGCTAACTCTGACAAATGGACAAAAAGGGCACTGGACAACTGTCCTGTTCTAACGGAATATGATGCTGTTTTATACGTATGTGCAAATCCTTTCCCGTCTGACCTATGTAAAAGGAATCACATTGTTTACAACCAATTTTGTAGATAATGCCTGAATTATTGGTAGGGCTATTTTTTACTATGATATTTTTCACAATATTGTTATATGAAAATACTACATTAATATCCAAAAGTTTAAGTACATTAGCAATGCCTAAAAAGCCCGGGAAAAATGGAAGTACTAAAATATTTTTGACAAAGTACGAGTGTTAATATTGACACGATAGAAAGTTCGTTTTGCCTTGTTGAGACAAGATTCCATAAACGCAGATGGATAACACAAATCACTTCCAATACCGTTGATTTTTTCCAATTCGGCATCGATGTATTCCGGACTGGCGATCCTAAGGGCGCGGAGAAACATTGATGAAAATATGGCCTTCTTAGTGGGGGTATCATGTCCCGAGTAAAAGTGTACGTAGGACAAATTGTCTGTCGTTTTCCGATAGATACTAAACTTAAAACCTGGGCTTTCCCTATGTACACGCACATCCAAAAATGGGATTGAATTGTCTTGCTCAACTTCTAAAGTAAACTTAATGGAGGGGACTTGATCATTTAACTGAAGGAGGAAGCTATCCAGGTCACGATTCATGGGCCAGATACACAAAATATCGTCGACGTACCGCAACCAAGGGATGCCAACCCCCAGGATTCTCGGAATATAGGTAATTTCGAAAAACTCCATATAAATATTGGAGAGGAGGGGCGATAAGGGGTTGCCCATAGCCATCCCAAAAACTTGTTGATAATACTCGTTATTGAAAGTGAATTTACAGTCTTTGATGCAAAGCTTAATGAGTTCCAAAACAATGTGTTTTGGATGGCTATGTGCAACCCCTTATCGCCCCTCCTCTCCAATATTTATATGGAGTTTTTCGAAATTACCTATATTCCGAGAATCCTGGGGGTTGGCATCCCTTGGTTGCGGTACGTCGACGATATTTTGTGTATCTGGCCCATGAATCGTGACCTGGATAGCTTCCTCCTTCAGTTAAATGATCAAGTCCCCTCCATTAAGTTTACTTTAGAAGTTGAGCAAGACAATTCAATCCCATTTTTGGATGTGCGTGTACATAGGGAAAGCCCAGGTTTTAAGTTTAGTATCTATCGGAAAACGACAAACAATTTGTCCTACGTACACTTTTACTCGGGACATGATACCCCCACTAAGAAGGCCATATTTTCATCAATGTTTCTCCGCGCCCTTAGGATCGCCAGTCCGGAATACATCGATGCCGAATTGGAAAAAATCAACGGTATTGGAAGTGATTTGTGTTATCCATCTGCGTTTATGGAATCTTGTCTCAACAAGGCAAAACGAACTTTCTATCGTGTCAATATTAACACTCGTACTTTGTCAAAAAATATTTTAGTACTTCCATTTTTCCCGGGCTTTTTAGGCATTGCTAATGTACTTAAACTTTTGGATATTAATGTAGTATTTTCATATAACAATATTGTGAAAAATATCATAGTAAAAAATAGCCCTACCAATAATTCAGGCATTATCTATAAAATTGGTTGTAAACAATGTGATTCCTTTTACATAGGTCAGACGGGAAAGGATTTGCACACACGTATAAAACAGCATCAATATTCCGTTAGAACAGGACAGTTGTCCAGTGCCCTTTTTGTCCATTTGTCAGAGTTAGCCCACTGTATTGATTGGAATAATGCTTCAGTTTTATTCCATTCAAGCAACATTGTTAATAGAAATATTCTTGAGTCTGCCATTATCCAACTTTCAAATAACTTCAACATAAGCAAAGGTCTTTTTCAACTCGATCCTGTTATGTTGAATTCCTTTAAAACAGATTTAGATAAGAAGTGTAAAACATTAAATCTTTGGTAAACTTGTCTTCTACTTTATTAACTTTTAATTTGCTTATTTTATTTTTTTTATATATATCGAAACCTGACCATAGGCAGCATGTGTTAAAACCCGGACAGTATAAATTTGTATTTTTATAATCCATTTGATCTTGTGCTAAAAATCGATTAACTTTTAATTTGCATTTTTTTTTTTTTTTTTTTTATATATATCGAAACCTGACCATAGGCAGCATTGTGTTAAAACCCGGCAGAGTTCCAGTATAAATTTGTATTTTTATAATCCATTTGATCTTGTGCTAAAAATCGATATTTTTCCTTACAAATCTGTACGCCTCACTGGTAATCCTTTAAGGTTTTAATTTTTAATTTTTAATTTTTTATTATTTTACTTCTCTGTTTATTGTATATATATGTATGTATGTATGTGTGTATGTATTTGTATATATAGATATGTATGTATATATATATATATATTATGTGTGTGTGTGTGTGTATGTATGTTATTTATTTTTTCTTTTTTTTTTCTTTCTGTAACCTATATATAGGCTTAACCTTTTTATGTACTTCAGTGTTCCTGAGGATGTCATTAGACGAAAGCGCTTGAGCACCATTTTGTGTTTCCTTTCCTTCGTGGTTTTATTCATCATAAATATTTTTCACGTGTTACCTTCGTGAAATAATTTTCATATAATGCTCACCACGCGTTCCTTCGGCTTGCTGTTCCCTCTCTTGTCTCCGTTTGTGTCCGTGTTTTCTTCTACATTAATGAAGGGGCATGCAATTCGTATCCGACGGAAGTTTCTTACTAAGTGTCTGGAGGAGCAAGTTCTTCCCAAATCCCTGCTTCCGATTCGCCTCAGACAAATTGACGACCATCCGTTCAACAACTTCAGCAGATTAATTTTAAAGAAACATATTGAAGTCACCAGACAAAATGAGTGGTCCGCCTTCAAAAATTTAAACATCGCCAAACATAATTTTGTAACCGTTATTCCCCAACCGTGGATCCAACCTTTGTTTGATGAAATTTACAACGAGTTGCGTCGGAGAACTACTTCACTTCGTAACATTTTGGATCGAAAAATTAAAAGTCTCATTCGAGATAGTCAGTGGAGTAAAAAAGCAAGCTCAAAGTGTGTTTTGAACCTTTCTTCGAAAAACATTAGTGACGATGCAAAAAGTGCCCTTGGATATGGTATGTCCTTTTTTATTGTTAAAAAACCTTCGGCTTTACAAATTTGTTACAGTCTCGCGTGTTTTGAAAAACAGTGTAATCTCCCTCAGTATTTGTTTAACATAGTTAAAGGCCTCGTTTATAGTGCGGCGAATGGTAATTACGAAGATAACTTTCCTAAACGTTTTCGCAATAGCCTCTCACAATTAAAAAAAGATGGGGAGCTCCATATTACTAAAGCAGACAAGGCTAACACCATAGTTATTATGGACAAAGTGGACTACATCGGAAAGATGAACGAGCTTCTCCAGGACCCCGCCACATACACCAAACTTAGGAAGAACCCGCAGGATGACGTCATCAAATCATTTAATAGTGGCTTGAAACGCCTTCTCAAAGATCATAAGAACTTAATTCCGCTTTTCATGTCCACTTCACCTGCTCTGCCCTACCTTTACGGTCTTATTAAAACCCACAAACCTGGTAACCCTATGCGCCCTATTATTAGCTCGGTGGGCTCTATTACTTATAAACTCTCCAAATGGCTTGTCAAAGTCTTGTCCCCCATTCTCGGAACTATCTCTGATTCACATGTAAAAAATTCCATGGATCTTACGGAAAAATTGAATAATGCACGTACTGAAACTAACGATAAATTGATTAGTTTTGATGTTTGTTCATTGTTTACAAAAGTGCCGATTGACGATATGCTTGACTTTCTCTCCCAAGAATTACATAAGTATGACCTGCCACTACCTTCACACATTGTTTTGGAACTCATTAAGCTTTGCATCAAAGACTGTAAATTCACTTTCAATAACGAGTATTATCAACAAGTTTTTGGGATGGCTATGGGCAACCCCTTATCGCCCCTCCTCTCCAATATTTATATGGAGTTTTTCGAAATTACCTATATTCCGAGAATCCTGGGGGTTGGCATCCCTTGGTTGCGGTACGTCGACGATATTTTGTGTATCTGGCCCATGAATCGTGACCTGGATAGCTTCCTCCTTCAGTTAAATGATCAAGTCCCCTCCATTAAGTTTACTTTAGAAGTTGAGCAAGACAATTCAATCCCATTTTTGGATGTGCGTGTACATAGGGAAAGCCCAGGTTTTAAGTTTAGTATCTATCGGAAAACGACAAACAATTTGTCCTACGTACACTTTTACTCGGGACATGATACCCCACTAAGAAGGCCATATTTTCATCAATGTTTCTCCGCGCCCTTAGGATCGCCAGTCCGGAATACATCGATGCCGAATTGGAAAAAATCAACGGTATTGGAAGTGATTTGTGTTATCCATCTGCGTTTATGGAATCTTGTCTCAACAAGGCAAAACGAACTTTCTATCGTGTCAATATTAACACTCGTACTTTGTCAAAAAATATTTTAGTACTTCCATTTTTCCCGGGCTTTTTAGGCATTGCTAATGTACTTAAACTTTTGGATATTAATGTAGTATTTTCATATAACAATATTGTGAAAAATATCATAGTAAAAAATAGCCCTACCAATAATTCAGGCATTATCTATAAAATTGGTTGTAAACAATGTGATTCCTTTTACATAGGTCAGACGGGAAAGGATTTGCACACACGTATAAAACAGCATCAATATTCCGTTAGAACAGGACAGTTGTCCAGTGCCCTTTTTGTCCATTTGTCAGAGTTAGCCCACTGTATTGATTGGAATAATGCTTCAGTTTTATTCCATTCAAGCAACATTGTTAATAGAAATATTCTTGAGTCTGCCATTATCCAACTTTCAAATAACTTCAACATAAGCAAAGGTCTTTTTCAACTCGATCCTGTTATGTTGAATTCCTTTAAAACAGATTTAGATAAGAAGTGTAAAACATTAAATCTTTGGTAAACTTGTCTTCTACTTTATTAACTTTTAATTTGCATTTTTTATTTTTTTATATATATCGAAACCTGACCATAGGCAGCATGTGTTAAAACCCGGACAGTATAAATTTGTATTTTTATAATCCATTTGATCTTGTGCTAAAAATCGATTAACTTTTAATTTGCATTTTTTTTTTTTTTTTTTTTATATATATCGAAACCTGACCATAGGCAGCATTGTGTTAAAACCCGGCAGAGTTCCAGTATAAATTTGTATTTTTATAATCCATTTGATCTTGTGCTAAAAATCGATATTTTTCCTTACAAATCTGTACGCCTCACTGGTAATCCTTTAAGGTTTTAATTTTTAATTTTTTATTATTTTTACTTCTCTGTTTATTGTATATATATGTATGTATGTATGTATGTATGTATTTGTATATATAGATATGTATGTATATATATATATATATATGTATGTGTGTGTGTGTGTATGTATGTTATTTATTTTTTCTTTTTTTTTCTTTCTGTAACCTATATATAGGCTTAACCTTTTTATGTACTTCAGTGTTCCTGAGGATGTCATTAGACGAAAGCGCTTGAGCACCATTTTGTGTTTCCTTTCCTTCGTGGTTTTATTCATCATAAATATTTTTCACGTGTTACCTTCGTGAAATAATTTTCATATATATATATATATATATATATATATATATATATATATATATATATATATATATATATATATATATATATATATATTAATAGATTTATTGCATATATATAATGCCTTGACACTTGGTGTGGGGGCCCGTAATGTTTGCTAGCCCTGGGGCCCGTTAATGGCTCTCGACGGCCCTGTGTATATATATATATATATATATATATATATATATTACAATATAAATGAGATCTTTAAAAATGGAATCACAATACGAAAAAAATTAATGCTTTGATTCTTATTTTAATTTAATATACGTTTCTTTTCTTTTCTTAGGCCCAATGGCGACTACCCGCACAGCGAGTCAAATTTGGCTCATTGGCCATCCCATACCCGAGATCAAGGGCGCACGGCTTCCTTCAATTGGAGACATTTTACGCCTGTTTTTTCACTTTCACATAGAGCACAAGAAGACAGTGAACGACTCAGCGAAGGAGGTGGCATCATCAGTCATTGGTTACTGGGAGAAATCCCGGATACCTACCATCACAGAGAAGAGCATTGGTCGAAAAGTGGTAGATCTTTTTCTTACTTGGAAGCTTCTCCAGAAAAATCGTGCTCGCGCTACGGAAACCCAGCGGAAAAAAGAAGATGAGTTCCGTGATAATTTGGAAAATCTTTTCGATGTCGCCCACCCTAAAGCGATGGAACTTTTGACCATCGAAGAAGATCGAGCCTTCCTTATTGCTCAGCGAGAAAAAGGGAGGAGGGGAGTAATGGGAGGAGTTGACAAGAAAATGGCTCATTCTGTCATGCGTCGGGAACAAACTGAAAGACGCCTAGCTCAGCACCAACCTCAAGCCAATATTACTTTTGAAAATATTGAGCTGGAATCTTCTTCTACGTCTGAAGCACCAAGTTCTGCGCCATCATCTGAAGACTCACCGCCCGCCTCTCCTGAAAAACGCAAGTGTTCTGCTCGTGGCACTATCCAAGTCATCACTCCCGAATTGGCAAGTACATTGGATCGCACAGGAATCAGTCATCGTTCAGCACACCGGATTATCGACGCTACGGCTAGAAGTCTCGGCCATAACTCACAAAAACTCGCGCTCAACTATGAAACCATTAGAAAATCACGAGAAAGGCTCCGTTCGGCGACGGCAGAAAAGATTAAACAAAGGTTCACACCCAACGAAGTGCTCACTGTTCACTGGGACGGAAAAATTCTACCAGACGATGAAGGTGGTCGGTGTGACCGACTAGCCATTTTCGTAACCGGAGTTGATACCGAGAAGCTCTTGGGTGTTCCTAAGCTGACATCAGGAACGGGTGAGGTCATCGCCTCGGTGGTACATGCTGCGCTCAAAGAATGGAATGTGTCAGAAAAGGTATCAGCTATGAGCTTCGACACTACAGCTTCAAATACTGGTTACTTGTCTGGGGCATGCGTAATTTTGGAGCAGAAACTCGGCCGCCGACTCTTATACCTTGCATGTCGCCATCACATCCTAGAACTTGTCGTTGAGAAGGCGTACATGGAATGCATGGGACCATCATCTGGTCCAGATATCCTCCTATTCTCCCGCTTCAAAGAGATGTGGAATACAATTTGCCAAGATAAGTACAAGACCCTGTCAGACCTTCCATCGAGTCTGAATGAGAATCGAGAAGAACTGATCGCTTGCTGGAATCTATATCTGACAAAACATTAGCCGAGGGATGATTACCGTGAATTCTTGGAGTTGTCGATTACAATCCTTGGAGGTAATTTACCTAACTTTAGGTTTCGGCGACCTGGAGCACTTCACCGAGCACGTTGGATGGCAAAAGTAATTTATTCATTAAAAATCCTGCTGCTTTCCCATCAGTTCAGACTTACAACTCGTGAAATGTCTGGCTTAAAACGATTTGTATTTTTTGCCCTGGAGTTATATGTCAGCGCGTGGTTCACGGCCAGCAGTCCTTCATCTGCTCCCGCGAACGATTTGAAGCTTCTTCAAGACCTAGCAAAGTACCACGATGAAAAGATCTCAGCATCCTGCCTTAGTGTCCTCGGTCGTCACTTATGGTACCTCAGCGAGTACTTGATTGGTCTCGCACTCTTTGATAAAGGTATCAATGCAACGACGAAAAAGAATATCGCTCGATCAATCCTCGAAAAAGAAGCTGCTGAAGATCCTCCAAAGCGAGCCCCAATACCTACTGTTTCTTCCATTTCAACAAAGCAGCTCTCGGACTTTGCCTCGAAAGGATCAAAGCTTCTCTTTGAACTTCTAAAAATTAATGATGGTTTCTTGTCCAAGGAACCAGAGACCTGGCCGGACGACGAAGATTTCAAGACTGGTTTGACTATAGTTGAAGGACTAAAAGTCGTCAATGACATGGCAGAGAGGGGAATTGCCTTGATCCAGGCCTTCAATACAAAGATTACGAAGAATGAAGAACAGCGCCAACATCTCTTGCAGGTTGTTGAGGATCATAGGAAGTCTCAGCCTGGTACATTGAAAAAGGGGTATGGCTTGAGGAAAAGCAAGAATTAATGGGTGGTCTACAATTGAATGAAAGACACCCTGGAATATATTTAGTAAATATATTATTTACTTATTACGATTGGAGTACGCCTGCACTTAAACCTTATGAACTAAAACTAACGTTTATTTACATTAATTAAAAAAAATATTAATTTATTTTTACTAGGTAATGAATAATTAATTTTTGTTATAAGGAGAATTATTTACCTCACTTGAGACACCCTTAAATATTATCTGAATGACCTAATATTTACAGTACATTGTTTTCTCATGTAGTAGCAGCATTGAACAAATGGCCAATAAAAAACTCCAACTTTCGATTTTTATTGTCACCCTAACCCACACACACACACACACACATATATATATAATATATATAATATATATATATATAACGTAAAGAACGACGCTTGTATAGAAGATATTCCGCGCAAGATGAGAGAGAGAGAACGAAACAAATGAAAAATGAGGTAACCACCCGGGAATCGAACCCGGGATCTTCCGATTGTCGGTCAGATATGATAACCATTACACCATGGGCCTCACTCATTCAAATGCCGTAATTCTTCTACATACGCGCAGAAACCAATGCCCCAAGGGGGCACCTCCCGCATGCCGTAACATTATATACATTTAACTGCAAACATTTTTTCATTTCTTTCGTTCTCTCTCTCTCATCTTGCGCGGAATATCTCCTATACAAGCGTCGTTCTTTACGTTAATTATACTGCGTGTTTGCAGTTAAATGTATATATAATGTTACGGCATGCCGGAGGTGCCCCCTTGGGGCATTGGTTTCTGCGCGTATGTAGAAGAATTACGGCATTTGAATGGGTGAGGCCCATGGTGTAATGGTTATCATATCTGACCGGCAATCGGAAGATCCCGGGTTCGATTCCCGGGTGGTTACCTCATTTTTTCATTTGTTTCGTTCTCTCTCTCTCATCTTGCGCGGAATATCTCCTATACAAGCGTCGTTCTTTACGTTAATTATACTGCGTGTTTGCAGTTAAATGTGTATATATATATATATATATACACACACACACACACACACACACATATATATATATATATATATATATATATATACAGTATATACACTGCGTATCAAATTATTAGCCACTTCGCAAATTTTGAAATTTCTGAGAAACCGCGCAATCAAACCTTGTACGATCCTGAATATATATTGCTCATGTGTATCAACGTTGTCTGTGTAAATTTTATGGAGTTATGTTCATAAGTATGGATATGGCAACAATTTAAATAATTTAAGCTGAAATACAGCGTCTCACATTAATAGCCAGGTATAATGAAACACATTTAAACAAACATTAAAGTGTTTTTAATTGGATATTCAATGTACAAAGAAAGAAATCATCATAAATATGGAAATAATGAACATAATAATATCAAAATGACCTCATAAGGTTGTTAATAATGGATGTACGATCCTCCACTTGAAAGAACTTTCCTGAGGCGCTCATCCATTGAATTCGTCAAGGTGAGGATCTCATCTGATGAAATGGTACGAGCAGCATCCACAACAGCCTCCCAGAGTGCATCCTTACTCGAAAACTGCCGTCCATCTCGATAAACTCGCCTCTTCAGGAGACTCCACAAGTTTTCAATCGGGTTGAGATCGGGGGAACACGCTGGCCACTTCATTAATCGAGAGCCAGAGAAGCCTAATTGCTGCAGATATTCCGTAGTTTTCTTAGCCGAGTGTGAGGGTGCATTGTCCTGCATAAACACCAGCGTTCTCTTGAATGTGACCCTCTGCTTCTTGAACCACGGTAGAAGGTTTTCCTTTAAGGCAACGTAGGCATTGGCAGTCATCTTAACGCCGTCTGGAACTCTCCATGGCCCAACCATCATACCTCCAACAATGCCTGCCCAAAACATGATGCCACCTCCCCCTTGCTGGCGTCTCAAACGATGAGGACGGTTCCCTCCAATTGTTACCCAACCCTTGCTCCATCTATCTGGTCCATCGAGGGTAGCACGGCATTCGTCAGTGAAAAGGACTTTTGAAAAATCAATTTTCATGTAGTCCTCTGCCCATTTCAGTCGATTCTGCTTATGAACTACCTTCAGAGGAGGCATTGTAACAGGCTTGACGTGCTTGGCTACCTTCTTCAGGATGCGACATCTGGTAGCTTTCGACACTTTTTCCTCGCCACAACGTTTGAAAAGTTCATCACTGGTCAGGCACGGGTTTATCACAGCTTCACGCTTGATACGAGACAAGGTACGTCGAGAAACTCCTCGACACACCTTTGTCAGCCCTCGAACGGACAGCACCAGGAGCCTCGACAAATCTCTTCACTGTGCGGTGATATCTTCCCAGGATTTTTGATATTTCCAGGGTTGTCTTCCCCTTTGCCAGCTCAGAGACGATGGTGGACTTCTCATCAGAGGTTAAATCACCTTTGTGACCGATAATCACACACTTATTTGGCACCTGGCTAATAATTTGAGACACCAAGTCGTTGCTAATTCATGCAAATGGCCCCCGTTTGTTTACGTTTGCGCAGAACGAAATGATTTTAATACTGTATGCGCAGATAGGTGTTGCCATCATTCAGTGTCGTGACATTCAGTGACTGTGAGTGACCTTGACGAATTCAATGGATGAGCGCAAAGTGGCTAATAATTTGATACGCAGTGTATATATATTATATATCGTAAAGAACGACGCTTGTATAGGAGAACATTCCGCGCAAGATGAGGAGAGAGAACGAACAAATGAAAAAAATGAGGTAACCACCCGGGAATCGAACCCGGGATCTTCCGATTGCCGGTCAGATATGATAACCACTACACCATGGTCCTCACTCAATCAGAAGTCGTAATTCTCCTACATACGCGCAGAAACCACTGCCCTGAGGGGGGCACCTCTCGCATGCCGTACCTATATATACACATTTCAACTGCAAAGAACACGCAGTATAAATAACGTAAAGAACGACGCTTGTATAGGAGAACATTCCGCGCAAGATGAGGAGAGAGAACGAACAAATGAAAAAATGAGTGAGGACCATGGTGTAGTGGTTATCATATCTGACCGGCAATCGGAAGATCCCGGGTTCGATTCCCGGGTGGTTACCTCATTTTTTCATTTGTTCGTTCTCTCTCCTCATCTTGCGCGGATTGTTCTCCTATACAAGAGTCGTTCTTTACGTTATTTATACTGCGTGTTCTTTGCAGTTGAAATGTATATATATATATATATATATATATATATATATATATATACAGGGTGGGCCGTAAGTTTCCATACATAGGAAAATTTAAACGTTTGTTTTTATGTTTCAGATACCCTAAGAATATGCGTTTGTAAGATCTTGTTTACTGATGAAGCAAATTTTTACGTCAATGGAGAGGTTAATCGGCAAAACATACGTTATTGGAGTAATGCTAACCCTAACTGGCTGAGTCCGACGAAGATGCAAGGTGCCGGTAAAGTGATGGTGTGGGCCGGGATATGGGGTGACAGAATTATTGGACCAATTTTTGTCAGTGGAAATCTTAATGCCGAAAGGTATCTTAACATGTTGCAAGAAGAGATTTTCCCATCCCTGCTAAACGAGGAAGGTAACTTCCCAGTTTACTTCCAGCAAGATGGAGCTCCACCTCATTATGGTCTTCACGTGCGTCGGTATTTGGATCAGCAGTTTCCGGATGCTTGGATTGGTCGGCGTGGTCCTGTGGAGTGGCCTCCCAGATCCCCAGATCTCACCCCCCTTGATTTCTATCTTTGGGGGCACTTGAAGGCCATGGTGTATCAGGAAAAGATACGAGACATAAATCATCTAAAGGAACGTATCACCAACGCCATTACAAGCATAACGTCAACTGTGCTAATGCGTGTTCATCAACAGTGGGGAACACGTATTGAAATGTGTTTTCAAAACAATGGCAACCATGTAGAGCATATTATATAAATAAAAATGGTTGTCCATAAAAAAATGTTTATTTTTCCTATGTATGGAAACTTACGGCCCACCCTGTATATATATATATATATATATATACACACACACACACACATATATATATATATATATATATACACACACACACACACATATATATATATACACACACACACACACACACACATATATATATATACACACACACACACACACGTACATATATATATATACGCACACACACACACACACACACACATATATATATATATACACGCGCACACACACACACACATATATATATATATATATATAATATATATATATATATATATATATATATATATATATATATATATATACACACTGTTTAATCCTTATATTTAAATTGAATTGCTGGGAGACTATTTCAAAAATAAAAGTTTTTCAGCTTTCTCCCCTTTCAGCTTATTCCTTTTTTCATCGTAGATGATCCCTGCTCCACTAAATAATTGTTCACTAGGAACGCTTGAGGGGGAACATCCAAGGTATGTCCGAGCCAGTTTGCTCAAATTTTTGTATTTCTTTTGATTTGACCGCCACCAAGCCGAAGCATCATCATCTTGTCCAATCCTTTTCTCTTTGTGATTTTCTCCATCATTTTTTGAGAGTCTCTGCTTGACTCAGTTTCGATCTCGTCATCACTACTGGAAGCCAATAGAGCACTCATTGAGTCCATTATTGTTATTGATTTACTCGTAGAAGCTGATGTCTGGCCTAAATCAATCAGTGGTTTCTTTGCCGGTGGTTCACTGGCTGTCTCCGACTCCGATGATGTTTGAGTCTTGTCCATTTCATCACAAAGATATCCCAATTTTTCCTGAACACCTTTTATGACATGTGAGGCGGAAAAAAATTTTGCTTTTACCTTGGATCCAAATAGGTAGCCAAAGAATACATGTCATATGCTTCTAGGCCATCAAATCTCCTTGCTAGCTCTGTGCGCATTATCTCCTTCATTGTTTTGATTCCACGATCAGTTTCAGAATCACCACTTCGAGGTTGCAGCACATTTTTCAAGGAAACGACGAGGGGAATAACCTCAGATATGGAAGAGGTGGAACTATTCAATCTTTTTGTGATATCATCGAATGGTTCCAGCACAGCTATACAGTTTGACAAGAGAGTGAGGTCAACGTTAGTGAGTTGTTGCATTTTGGAGTTAGCAGCGCTATATAGACTCGGTGGTTCCTTCAGCTTCAGTGTGCTCTGCATCATGTGATAAGTGCTGTTCCACCGTGTGGTGACATCATGAGTGATTGTAAGTTCAGGTTGATCAAAGCGTTACTGAATTTTTTTTAACTCATCCTGCCAGTGGCGGACTGGCTAGGATGTCAGTGTGCCATGTGGCAGATGGGCCCCCCTAGAAAAAAGGGAAGTTGGCCCCCTAGACCTGAGGTAAAAAAAATTGGCAGCCAATCTATTATACTCGTATATAAAGTTTAAATAAACATAAGTCAGTTGGGCCTGATGAGATATATCCTAGAATCTTAATTGAGGGTGTTGACAGTATTTCTATTACATGAAATAGATATAATTTATTTAGATTTTTGTAATTATTTGTTTGTAGTTTTTTATTTTGTATTTATTAATATTGTAATTTTTTATTATTTTTTTTATTTTGTATTTATTAATAGTATATAAAAAGGAAAATGTATTAATAACTTCTTTAATTTGTTAAAATTATTGCAGGTCTTAAACTTTTAGAATGTAGCAAAAATTAATAAATTTACCAGCCTAAAATACAGTTTTGCCAACCTGCCTGTCACTGCGACATTTTTAACTTCATTAGTTTATTTAATAGTTGCCTACATGCTTCATTAAAATCAATTCCAATTTATCAAAGTAAGTCTCTTATTTTTGTTATTGCTGTTATATATGTATAATTATATTTTACCCATTTCTATGTCCATATATAAAAGATATATAGAGTTATGTATATATTTTATATAAATCTGCTATATATAAAGATAGATA
Organism: Bathynomus jamesi; assembly: GCA_023014485.1. NCBI lineage: Eukaryota > Metazoa > Arthropoda > Malacostraca > Isopoda > Cirolanidae > Bathynomus > Bathynomus jamesi. Next base: position 1,309,617 of record JAJOZX010000171.1, on the reverse strand, counting down.
TAAAAATAAATAAGAAAATACATGTAATAGTATTGAGAAAAGATTACAATACATTACATTACAATACAGTTACAGAATACATATATTCATTCATTATAGTATAATTCAAGCATTGTTATTTGTTTTGAAATTTGTTGATCTTGATTATATTAAATGCAATTAGTAAATCAGATTACTTTATTATTTTTTTTTTTTTTTTTTAATATTTCAGGTAAGGTGTCTAAAATATTTAGACAGTGGGTTCAGGAATTCTATTAAAAGTCTACATAAAACCATAATATATATATATGAATAGAAACGACATAAGTGTTAAGGAACGTTTCTGCACAAGAGGAGGAGAGATAACGAATAATGAAAAATGAGGCGAACCGCCCGGGAATCGAACCCAGGGCCTTCCAATTGCCGGTCGGACGCTCTACCATTATGCTACGGACCTCACTCAATCACAAATCGAAATTCTCCCACATAGGGCAGAAACCAATACCCTGAGAGGGCACCCTCGCAAATCGTGAATATGCGCATATAACTGCAATGACCGCGCAGTATATAAATGAATAGAAACGACATAAGTGTTAAGGAACGTTTCTGCACAAGAGGAGGAGAGATAACGAATAATGAAAATTTGTGATTGAGTGAGGTCCGTAGCATAATGGTAGAGCGTCCGACCGGCAATTGGAAGGCCCTGGGTTCGATTCCCGGGCGGTTCGCCTCATTTTTCATTATTCGTTATCTCTCCTCCTCTTGTGCAGAAACGTTCCTTAACACTTATGTCGTTTCTATTCATTTATATACTGCGCGGTCATTGCAGTTATATGCATATATATATATATATATATATCGGGTGGTCCGAAAAAAATGACGCATTTTTTAAAAATTAATATCTCAGTAACCCCCTTCCTTATCATGACAATTTTTATATGCAAGATACTTTCAAACTTCTTTTTTTGAATGCAAGAAACGGAATTCTGATATCTTTTATAGTTTTCTCGCAATTAACAAAAGTAACAACATGGGTCAAAAAAACAAAAATCGCAATATAATATCCGTTTTTTATACGATATCATTTTTATACGATATCATGCGATATTTTTGCAAGTTATTACAAAACTCTACAGGAATGAACAAGTCAAATTGTGGATATTTTTATTTTTTAACAATTCGTCAGTACCCTTAATGATGTTGTCAGAGGAAGATCGTATTCTCATTAAAAATTGTTACTGTGAAAAAGGATGGAAGACTGGAAGGTTATTGCAAGAGTTTCCCGGCAAAAAGTGGAAAAGGCGTGCAGTGGAAAGACTCTTAAAGAAGATTCGCGAATCGGGAAGTACTGCCAGAAAACCAGGAAGCGGTAGACCTAAAACAGCTTCGGTTCCAGAAAATGTGGATTACATCAACGATAAAATCTGCTCTCAAGAAGATAAACCAGGAAGTCATTTGTCACAAAGAACAATTGCTAAACATTTGAATATTGGAAAGACTTCTGTACACCGAATAATTAAAGCACAAAAACTAAAAGCCTTCAAAAGAATAGTATCTTCTAGAAAAAGTGATACTGTTAAGGATAAAAGAAAAACAAGGTGCAGAAAGTTACTTGATAATTTCTCTGTCGTTGATATTAAAAAGATAGTCTTCACGGATGAAAAAGATTTCACTCTAGAAATTCCGCGAAACAGTCAAAATGATGTTGTCTACGGGCGTGGTAAAAAGTGTGACATTTCAATAAACAGATTGTATCATGAAACGTCAAGATTCTCCAAAAAGGTTATGATATCTGCAGGGGTCTCTTGGAATGGCAAGACAGATGTTCATTTTATTGAAACTGAAAAGACAAAGGTGAATTCTGCAAATTACATTGAACTTTTAAGAACAAAATTGCTGCCGGATTGTCGTCGCCTGTATCAAGAAAATGATTTCATATTTCAACAAGATGGAGCACCGTCGCATACAAGCTACGCCACACAGTCGTTTCTGATTAGCAATACACCAAAATTAATAACGAAAAATGAGTGGCCACCACAAAGCCCAGATTGTAATCCTATGGACTACTCAATTTGGGAGTTACTAAAAGAGAAGGTTTACCGAGGTCGACGAGAAAAATTCACCGAATCAGAATTAAAAAGTAAAATACTTGAATCTTGGCAAGAAATTGGCATTAATGAAGTAAGAAGTATTATTTTTGTGTGGAAGAAAAGACTTAGATTAGTGTGTCAACAGAGTGGTGGTCCAATCGATCATTTACTGTAAATTAATTAGTTAAATTTCTGATTAAATTTTTCCTTTCTCATGATATTCGTTTTTTTGACCCATGTTGTTACTTTTGTTAATTGCGAAAAAACTATAAAAGATATCAGAATTCCGTTTCTTGCATTCAAAAAAAGAAGTTTGAAAGTATCTTGCATATAAAAATTGTCATGATAAGGAAGGGGGTTACTGAGATATTTTTTAAAAAATGCGTCATTTTTTTCGGACCACCCGATATATAGTATTATTTCATAAAAACAGCGTTAATCGACCAATCGCTAAAAATATAACCAAAATCGTACGTCCGCCAGAGTACTGACTCTCAATTCCTTCCAACCTTTGGAAATTCTGGGCGACAATGTTATACTCCTCTTTTGGCGCGCTCTGACGCACCTTGATGCCGGCGAAAAGAGCTGGAGTCGCCATCTTAGTTCATTCGAAGTTCTACTACGAGTAATATGTATCGATTTGACTCCGTAATTTTAGCCCGTTATTATTTCAATTAACTTCGTTTTATAATAAAATGCCAAGATTTAACATCATTCACCAATGATTCTAATAAATGTCGAATTCGTTTAAGATCTAGAATTCATTTTATTCACTCGTCGTTCCACCTATATATATATTTATACCCGGGTGTTAATCGTTGACCCAAGTGTTTGAGAACGCCATTGTGGATTGTCTTACACGAGGAGAACCATCCAGGGGTAGCTATTTAGATTGAATTGGAATTTCATTAACGGTATATATTGTGGAACAACCAATTGCATAATGTCGCAAACTAAATCGATACTTTATAGTTAGGCTTGTAAAGACTAACTTATTTGTCAATCTAAATTAAACAAATTTAAATCTACTCAACTTCAGTCTAAATTCAACTGATTTAAATCTACTCAACTTCAGTCTAAATTATACTGATTTAATCTACCCAACTTCAGTGTAAATTAAACAATTAAAAGCGTCCAAGTAGTGGGAACCCTAAGTTTTAATTTAAACCATACCTTTTCGAACCTGAGGTAAGGGTGGACGCTGGTAGCCGTGGGGATACCCTTTTTAGGCTGCTGAATTTTCCACATAAGGAAATGGAACACATGAAAGAGAAATCTGGAGCACAGAAACGGAAAGATAAACGAGAAGCAGAAAGAAATGATTCAGCAAAAAAGTGCAGGCCTATAACAGCATTTATGATATCAACACCTATATCTACATGTCAGAAAGAGGAAAGCGACTTACAGAGAAATTCAACTACAACTGTTCATGCTGATACTGTCGATCTTGGACATAAAGATGAAGGTATGCCTAACGTTTTTGAGACTGTAGATGCTGATTTTTATGATTCTGAATTAGCTGGTGAAATAACAGTAACTGAACCTGGGCCTGTACATGTACATAATCAAAAAGATCTAGTAGCTGATTTAAATAATGATGAGAATCAACCAACATTTAAACAGGATAAGCTCTTTCAATATCCTGCACGAACAGATTTGAAATCTTTTTTCAAAGAGCATCCAATTCAGCCACATGATCATGATCTGCCATTTAATGTAAAGTTATATAAGCGAAAAATTATGGGTGACACTGGTTAACATATAATAAGAAGAATAGATCACTATATTGTTCATTTTGCTTGGCATTTGAGTCACCAACCTCTTCTAACCCATCTGCTTTTGTGCGAGGATTTAATGATTACAGACGCATTAACCAGTGCTTATCAGAGCATGAATCAACTGGTATACATAGCAAGCATGCTCAGGAATATATCAGTGTAGTAAATGATGGTGGTTTAGCTCGTTTTTTCGCTATATCATTGCAGAAGCGAAAAGATGAAGTACTAAAGCAGAGAAATATTGTTGCCAGAGTTGTAGATATAATAAAGATGTTAGGTAAACAAGCTCTTCCTTTTCGTGGACACAGAAATGAGTCGGCATATTCTCTTCTTGATGAAACAGAAAATCATGGAAATTTCTTGGCTACTGTGCAGTTGATGGCAAAATATGATCCTATTATGGCTCCTCCTGTTTCCATGGTGAAGGAAAAGTCTGAACAACGATGTGAAAGATTGGAAAAACAAAGAAAAGCACGAAGTAAAGGTCGTGGTAGTCTTGTCACATTCTTGAGTAAAACAACCATCTCTTCTTTGACCCAAATTATGAAGAATATGATACAGGAAAAAAATTACTCAAGAAGTTGCTGAGGCCAAGTATTATTCCATACAAGTAGATTCAACCAGAGGATATGTCATCAATTGATCAATTTAGTATTGTTATTCGATATGTACTAAATGGTACTATCCATGAACGACTACTTGCAATTGTTCCAAGCAATAATGGTACAGGGCAGGGACTTTTTGACCTATTACATGAAACATTACAACGTCTTGAAATAGATCCGAAAAACTACTTATCAGATAGCACAGAAGGCGCTGCAAGTACCATGGACAATATAATGGCTTACAGAGTAAAATTGCTGATGTAGCTGATCAGCATGTTCGTGTATGGTGCTATGCCCATGTACTCAATTTAGTAGTTACTGAAACCACGAAGTGTTGTGTACCAGCAGTTTCCTTCTTCAATTTACTCCAGAATTTAGCAAAATTTGTGAAGGTATCATATAAGCGAATGGCCATCTGGATTGAAGTTGTTGGACATCATCTGGGGAAAGAAAAGATGAAACGATTAAAGCTAATTGGTGAAACCAGGTGGTGAGGGAAGTCCAATGCAGCAACTACTATATTTGGAAATTTTGACGAGATATGTATCAGTAATTTTGTGGATCTTCTGACATGTTTATCCATTATTCAAAGCTCTAACAATTTTGATGCAAAAACAAAACAGGAGGCAAATGTTTTACTGTCTAGCCTTCTAGAATTTCAAACAATATTGACAGCATTCACATACTTATATATCTTTCAAATTACAGCCCCTTTGTCAAGCTATCTACAGACAAGTGGCTTAAATATGTTTACTGCATGAAATATGGTAGAAAAATCCATTACAGATTTGAAGAAAAGATCAAGAGAATTTGATAAAGTATATAGTCAGGCTTTGAAATTTGCCAACAAATCCAATGAGCACATTGCACAATTCAATAATGATGAAAATCAAACAGTGAAAATTGATTTTGTAAAAACTGAGTTACCAATCAAGAGGAAACATAAAACAAAGAGAATGGCAGATAAACTAGCTGCTGATGAAAAAAACACATCTGATTCTTTGTCAGACTATCGTGTACATGTGTTCAACTTGATAATGGATCGTGCTGTACAATCACTGGAATCCCGTTTCATTGACCATAGACAACTATATAAGGATATGTCATGCCTCGATCCATCAAATTATGAATATATTACTAAAAATGGTATTGAAGAAGAAGCATTGGAAGGTATTCTTGAGCTTGCTCCAGGGATAAATAGAAGTGAAGTAAAATTAGAATTGCAGTCTTTTGCATCGAACTTTGAAATATTTAAGCTTTTGCTGAATGATGATAATGGAGAGAGCAGCAGTAAAATGAATTCATGCTCTACATATTGTGGCAATTATCCATCATATGTTCTGTATATTCTTGCATCAAACAGACTTAATGACAAGGCATATGATAATCTTTACCAAATGTACAAAGCTATCTGTACACTGTCTGTGACTCAAGTTCAGTGTGAACGGGCATTTTCTAAGCTTAAAATAATAAAAACAAGATTACGAAATTCTTTGTCGGAGGAGAATCTGGAAGCATACATGTTGATGTCTATAGAAAAGGTCATGTTGGATGAGTTAGACATGGAAACTATAATAGACCGATTTGCAAACTCGAGTAATGAACTTAAAAAACTACTCTTAGTATAGCCTGTATGTATGTATGTATGTATATGCAGGAAGTACTTGTAAAATATTTGTACTTATTGGTAAAATAAATTTATAAAAAAATATTAACTTTTTTTATTTAAACAAACTTAACTCATAAATAGGTCTATTAGGATAGGACTGGAATTGAATTATGTAATGGGGTTATGGGCCCCCTGACCCCTTTGGCAGACAAAATTTTATGAGCCAGTCCGCCACTGCATCCTGCGCCATCGTAGAATGGTTGAAATGAGTACTGATAGATCGAGGTTTAGCTAACAAGTCACTGAGAGATTTTTGTGAAGATAATCCACTTTTGATTACAAGTTGCAGTTTATGAACAGTGTAATCGATATTACGGACGCCAGTGAGAAACAAAGCTTTTATCATGTTTGCTCCTGAGTCGCGCATTACATAATGGATGGATGAATGGGCAATATCCCACTTCTGAAGCATCTTCAAGTGGCATTACGCTGATCACCAAATTGGTTCACTTGAAGTCTTGATTCACTCCATGGCATGTCAGAGAGAGTAAAGACACTCCAGCAGACGTGTCTGACCATGCATCCATTGTCAATGATACTTTCGAATCTTTTAGAGTCTCAAGAATTTTGAACACTCTTTGAAACAAAGTCATAGATATCGTTGTACACAACATCAGTGTAGAAATGACGCTGTTTCACTTTATACTGTGGAGCTGTTTCAGCCATGAGTCTCATGAAACCTGTCCTCAACGTGGCTGAATGGCAAGTCATCCATTATTATCATTTCGGCTATGTGATAGTCCAGTGAGTTTGATTTAGAATGATTCGCATCCCAAATTTTGACTTTTTCGAAGCAACTTTCAATCATCTGATTCCTTTATTTCACTGCACACTTCATTTCCTGTAGGGGTGTAAGAGACATTTTTTATTCCTTTTTCTTCTTTAATTGTTCACTAGTACAATACCCGTCGCTTCGCTGACGGTTAGCTAAAGACCCGCCCTACGTGCGGGTAGTAAAACATATCCAAGTAGAGGGCCGGAATATTTTTTGTAGTTCGAAGGCTGTTATTAGCTGTTATTAGCTAGGTTAATTGAATGGTATGGTTAGGTTAGGTTAGTTAGGTTGGTTAGGTTAGGTTAGGTTGGTTAGGTTAGGTTAGGCTAGGTTGGTTAGGTTAGGTTGGTTAGGTTAGTTGGTTAGGTTAGGTTAGTTGGTTAGGTTGAGTCGTGATATTTTCGTTAAAGCTTAACCTAACCTAACTTAACCTAACCAATCGTCAAGGGCGTACAGTTGACCTAACCGGGCATTCAACACCCAGGTGCACAACCTCGGGACCTAATCAATATGTGTGTGAAGTTTTATGTTTGTAACTGCTTTCATTTTGGAGCTATGGCTGGAACAGACACACACACACACACACACACACGCACGCACGCACACACGCACGCTCAAACACACACACGCACGCACGCACACACGCACACTCGCTGAAACACACAAACGCACGCACGCACGCACACACGCTGAAAGTGTGACGGACGGACAGACAGACAGACGGACAGACGGACGGACGGCTCTCTTATTATAGTATAGATTAGCTTCATTTTCACTAGATATCACTTCATCATATTCCTTCTTGTGCAGTGAACGCAGATGTTTTTTTTTTAAGTTAGTGGTACTCCTTCCCTTTCGTGAATAGTTCTTATTACATATAACACACTTCCCTACATCGTGTGACACTCTCGAGAAGTACTTCCACACTGCACTCGTAGATAGCTCCATGATGGTTGCACCACAGTCTAACACTTTACTAATGGGTTGAAGCACGTAACGTTACAAAGGTAGCGACGGAGAGCTAGCGCAACATAACTACCCTCACTCGTGTCTGAACAGATACTGAAACTGGTGCTTTAATTTAGTTTGTAACTTGGTAGTGAAGGTTGCCTAATTTCGAATAAAAAAAATTTGAGTGTTTTTTATCTCTTTTTATCAACAGTAATTGTACATGATCATTGCTTTATTAAATATAATTAAAATAATGCTTTTCTAGCCACCTAGCGTTCATAAATGTAAGTTATTACATAATGCATGTCGCAATTAGGGCGTAGCAAACTTTTACTTTTTTGCACCCTTGAGTGAAGGCATGAGGCATAACAGGAACAGCATTTGGTTGCCCTAGTAAGAAGATATCCTCAAACAACCACAATAACCGCACTGATAAATGCGGTTGCGGACAACCGCTACATCACTATTATATACATATATAGACTAACTGACATCTTATCACCACAACTTCTTGAAGTAAACTGACCCCTGAATGGCTTCAGAACCAGTGGCTTAGATTCCAGCCATGATACAGCCAGTCGTATATAGCTTAAATACAATCATGGTATTTACACATACATTATATACAGTTATTTCCTCGTACGTACCAAACAGTATAAAGGAGAATTAAAACACACAATTACATCGCTCTGTCTCAAAAAATAGCAAAACACACACACACACACACACACACACACACACACACACATATATATATATATATATATTATATATATATATATATATATATATATATATATATACATGCAGAGTATTACAGCACCAACTTACTATCACCACCCATGAGACCAGTAAGCAGGTAATAGACAAGCTATTAATCTTCTCGTAGCAGGAATAAATACCACTACGAGGCTGGGTTGTAATGTATTGGAATGCTATCCGTTCTCTCAAACAAAAACCGAAACATGGTGAACATAATTTAAAACAAATTTTTTGTCTTAATATAGAAATATATCTTTAAATTATATCATAAATAAAATATTCAATTAATTTTGTAAGAAAACGAGGTACTTTTGCATTATCCTCCCAACACTAATTTTTTTTTATAATGGAAGGAAAATAAAGTACGTTAGCAAAACACTTTTAATTTTTAACCTAACCTAACCTAACCTAACCAAACCTAACCTAATCCCAACACTAATTTTTTTTTATAATGGAAGGAAAATAAAGTACCATAACCAAAACCAAACCAACATTATATACAAAAATTAGTGTTGGGAGGATAATGCAAAAGAACCGAAAAGGATTTTATATTTTAGGGTAACTTATTTATTTTTATCAAAATTCCTTTTACCACGCATTAAAGAATCTTTCATCCTACGAATTATTCAAAACAAATTTTTTGCCTCAATATCATAACTTATAAAAAAATATTCATTTAATTTTAATCCAGATTTTAGATTTTGGGCTAACTTATTTATTTTTATCAAAAATCCTATTTCCTATTTTCTGAAAGTAGGCAGGGTCTGTATTTTAATGTATAAAAAGTCGGCGAGCAGCAAACACTTTATTTCAGACCATAAAAAACAGAAATAAATACAAGGAAATATATAAGACAAATAAATACAGTGAAAATATATAAGATATAAAAACATAACTAGTTATATAATTGCTAATCCACAGCTAGCTCGTAACAAAACACTGTTACCTCCACTCCACAGCGTGGATTAATGAAAAATTCCGCCGAAGGTCTCAACAAAGAAGGATACCAATATTTATGTCAAAGATTCCCCGAAATTAGTCATACTAAGCTGAAGGAAGGAGTGTTCGGCGATCTTCAAATAAAGCAACTCTTAAGCGAGCCAGCATTTGAAGATGCATTGACGGGTCATGATGCCTGGCTAGCTTTTAAGGCTGTTGTGAACAACTGCCTTGGTAACAGGAAATCTGATGACTACAAAGAAAGACATGATCCGAAAATATCGTTTGCTGGGATGTAGTAGAAGTGTTAAGATACACTTCCTTGACTCGATTTTTTTTTTTACAGGGAGAAAGATTCCACAGGATAATTCAGAAATGGAATGGAGGTATCAGGGAAGATGGGATGTTCGAATGAGGGTAGACTATTGCTGGAGTCGAAAAAGAGATGTACCGAAATCAGTACACAAGAGGAAGTCGACGAAAAGTGAGTTTCTCTAGCTACTGACTGCTCTAATAAATTCATTTTGTTACTGTTGATGAATGGATGGTTCAATCATTCACAATTTTTTTCTATAAATATACTGTACCTTACTTCAATCCGTATCTACACACACACACACACACACACACACTTTTTAGAATTTTTGCCTGAAGATGAGCATAGTTTGTGCTTGAAACGTTGCAATGTACAAAATATAGTCCCTTTCCAACATGATGGATGTTTCCTTCCTTCTTGTCTGTGGCTTTCTGCTTAAATTGAAATTGAAGCTTGCCAGAAGCGGCCTTCACCAATATATATATATATATATATATTAACAGGCCCTTTCAGAGGTCCAGAGAGGCCCGGGGCACTTCCAGCTTTTGAGGCCCATAGCTAAACCCAATTATTACTTTCACTGCAAAACATTATACAGGGTGTCCCAGAATTAACTATCTATTTCAATGAAATCGGACAAATTTTTTAAAAACACACTTTTATTTATGTTTATCATGTTTAATATGTGTTAAAAATGTATAAATTTCTAAATTTTTTTCATAATTTTATTTTCATAATTTTTTCATTATCTGGTCCAATGAAAGACCGTCTGAAGTCATAGAATGGCAAAGAGACTCTCCAAAAGTTAACGTGTGGCTTGGAATGACCAAATCCAAAATTTATGGCCCATTCTTCTTTGCGAAAGCAACTGTAACAGGTACCGTCTACTTTGATATGCTTCAGCAGTTTCTCGAACCACAGCTTCTTGATGATGGCATTCTTGATAATGTTGTGTTTCAACAAGATGGAGCACCATGTCATTATGCTCTAATTGTTCGAGAATACCTCAACAGACGCCTTCCAAATCGGTGGATTGGACGTGGAGGACCTCGACCTTGGCCTCCGCGTTCTCCGGATTTGACACCCCTGGATTTCTTTGCATGGGGTTTCATAAAAACAAAGGTTTATCGCCAAAAGATCAATGCTTCTTGTTGAAACACAACATTATTAAGAATGCCATCATCAAGAAGCTGTGGTTCGAGAAACTGCTGAAGCATATCAAGGTAGACGGTACCTGTTACAGTTGCTTCCGCAAAGAAGAATGGGCCATAAATTTTGGATTTGGTCATTCCAAGCCACACGTTAACTTTTGGAGAGTCTCTTTGCCATTCTATGACTTCAGACGGTCTTTCATTGGACCAGATAATGAAAAAATTATGAAAATAAAATTATGAAAAAAATTTAGAAATTTATACATTTTTAACACATATTAAACATGATAAACATAAATAAAAGTGTGTTTTTAAAAAATTTGTCCGATTTCATTGAAATAGATAGTTAATTCTGGGACACCCTGTATTCAAACCTAAAGTTTCTAAATTTGAGGCCCCCCTTTCAGCTTTAGGTCCAAATCAAATGGCCCTCCTAGCCCCCCTCTGATATGCCCTGTATATTAGTGTATATATATATATATATAATAGAATTATATCTGATACATTGAGATCTCAATATGAATCAGTTTTCAGTGCCCCAAAAAGTGACAAAGCGATGCCTGACATACAGTAAATGCATTCTTTGAAGAGGAATTGCAAGGAGAGTATCTAACAGACTTTGATTTTTCCCCAGAAGATGTAGCGAGAGCTATAGGACAAATGAAACCACATTCAGCTGCAGGTCCTGACAATTGGAACGCATTATTGATTAAAAGCTGTAAAAATGAAATAGCTACACCTTTATACTGGATATGGAGAAGATCCCTAGACACTGGGGAAATACCGAGCATCTTGAAAAGAGCAAACATTGTCCCTATATATATAAAGGAGGGGATAGATCTCAAGCAAAGAACTGTAGACCAGTGTCATTGACGTCCCACCTCACCAAAGTATTTGAAAGAATAGTCAGAAAGAAAATCTATGATTTCTTGGAGACACTGGAAAGATTCAACGAAAATCAGTACGGATTCCAATCAGGAAGATCATGTCTATCACAACTAATAGAACACTACAACAATATCCTAGATGCATTGGAAGGCAATGACAACTACGATGTTATATACACAGATTTTGCTAAAGCTTTCGACAAATGTGACCATGGTATAATAGCACATAAAATGAAATATATGGGAATAACAGGCAAAGTGGGAAAATGGATCTACAACTTCCTCAGATAACGTCTGCAGGTCGTCAAAATTCAAGGTATATCATCATCAGAATCGGAAGTACGCAGTTCAATAATACAAGGGACAGTACTGGCCCCACTCCTGTTCATTATCATGCTAACAGACATAGACAGCGGAGTAAACAGCAACAGTATAGTAACATCCTTTGCAGACGATACAAAGATCAGCAGAAAACTCAGCGATGTACATGACGTGGAGGCCTTGCAGAGGGACACGAACAAAATATACAAATGGTCAGAAGACAACAACTTGTCATTTAACACCGAGAAATTTCATCTCTTGAGATATGGTAGAAAAGAAGAACTTAAACAGAGCGCATATTATGCTCCAGATAGACAGGAAATTCAGAGAAGCACGAAAGCGATCGATCTCGGGATAATAATGACCGATGATGCAAAATTCGAAACACAAAATCAGATAGCGATAAATAAAGCAAAAAGAGTCGCGGCACAGGTACCAAGAACGTTCAAGAGAAGGGACAGGACAGTAATGATTCCCCTGCTAAAAACACTGATTATACCAAGACTTGAATACTGCTCAGTTTTGACGTCCCCATATAAAAAGGAAGAAACTAATAAACTAGAAGAAACGCAAAGGCATTTCACAGCCAAGATTGATGGCTGCAAAGAACTCAACTACTGGGAACGACTACATAAACTAAATCTGTATTCCCTGGAAAGACGAAGAGAGAGGTACACCATAATCTACATATGGAAAATGATCGAAAAACTGGTACCAAACCTACAACTAAACCCAATTACCATTCAAACAACACTGGAAAATGAATGTGTAGTGTTCCCAAATTAAAGGCCCGACAAGGGACCTCCTCAACTCTGAAGGAAAATAGCTTGGTTGTCAGGGGGCCAAGACTTTTCAACCAGCTTCCAAAGGACCTCAGAAACGTAACGGGGGCCAAAGTTGAAGTCTTCAAGAGAAGACTGGATGCCTGGCTGAGGACGGTACCAGATGAGCTGGGCATACCTGGCTATGTACGGTGGAGAGCGCAAGAAAGCAACTCGCTCCTCCACCAAGCCAGACCTAGAGGCGGGGCCACCAGCTTGACCTCCGTGTGAAGAGAGACCAACGCACGAAACAACATAAAGTTCATAAGGTAAGGTGTATATATATATATATATATTATATATATATATATATATATATATATATATATATATATATATTGATGATTGGTTAGGTTAAGTCGTAATCTTTTTGTTAGCTTTAACATTGTATTTGATGAATTCATTTAAAAAAATGTCTCCTAAAGATCCTAGTGTAGTTTACGTTCCTCAGCTTTGACCTAGTGTAGTTTGTGTCCCCTTTTGCGTCAGGGGGACGTAAACTACACTTGCTCCCATTTTCGTATCTATACGTTACGTGTGGAATATCTAGATGTGATAGGAAACTTTTGTTATTGTTACTATATCTAATTTTTATTACCGTTCGATCTCACACAGTAAACCCTACATTTTCCGCCAAGAGCCGTTTTCGATATTTGTGTTCATACAGATTATACACTGTAGTGATTCCCCTCATTCACAATTCATTATTTACTTTACTTTATTCAATTTCTTTTTATCGTTGCTCTTTCTCTTTACACTCTACACTCGTTTCCTCTGTGTCTTTATACGGACGCAGGCAGACGGATAGACGTGGCCGGTGAGCCGCCATTTAACTTTCGAACACACAAAGGAGGACCATCTATAATTACACACTTTTATTCACTATTTATTGACTTTTTATTTATGCTGAAATCCTTTAGAAGTTTAGACGAACGCGGTAATGCGAGGGTAGAATTAGCGTTTACCTTTAACCGCGGAGAGAGACATAATATTTTAAATAAACTACAACATTATAATACGAAAAAAACCTTTTTGGGGCAAACCCCGTCCAAAGACTGAATTGGGCATTTCACTATTTCTTCTGACCCATCTCAGATGTTGCCAACTATCACTTTACATTCTTAATTTCAAACAAACTATTACTGATTCTTTATTTACGTACAAACCATGATTAAATTTCTTAGTAAACATTATTTTCTTCTTTATTAAACAAAACATTATTAAATTCTTCGGATCACTTTAACATATTGCTTCCCAGGAACCTCTCTTTAACATATTGCTTCCCAGTGTTAATCACTTTAACATATTGCTTCCCAGTGTTAATCACTTTAACATATTGCTTCCCAGTGTTAATCACTTTAACATATTGCTTCCCAATATTTAGGATAAGGAGTGTGATAAAAAATGTTCGCTTGGATCTTTTCCGTTTGACTGCCGCCATTGAAACATAATTAAACTTTTTGTATTTTGTATTTTAACTGAAATGTCTTGATACAAAATAAGTTACTTTATAAAAAAGCTTTTCTTAATTTCCCCTTCAAATTTTGTTTCTTATAAACAATTTTAATTACTTTCAAGATCCATGCTTAATTTTTAAGTTTTAATCGTGTACTCAGAAAAATAAGGGGATCACCTGAAGATCAGGGCCTCCAGCCTTCTTTAGTTAGCTTTATAAGGCTAACTAACAAAAATATCACGACCTAACCTAACCAATCGTCAAGGTCGTACAGTTGACATAACGATTGGTTAGGTTAGGTCGTGATATTTTCGTTAGTTAGCCTTATAAGGCTAAGTAAAGAAGGCTGGGGGCACTCACCTCTTATGTTTCAATGGCGGCAGTCAAACGGAAAAGATCCGTTCGCTTTAATAAAGTAAAGGCATAAAAAGTAAATGATAACATGTTAAAATATTAGATTGAAAGTAAATTTATTAGAATTGTTGCGCTATATGGTCACACAAAGTAAAAAATGGATTTCGGAAGAATCGGTCACGGCACATCATTTGCCACAAGTACGAGTTCAGTAGCTCCTTTTTGCATCCTTTCATTTTCTTTATATATTTAATGTAAGTTAACTGAATGCCTGGTTAGGTCAACTGAATGCCCGGTTAGGTCAACTGTACGCTGTAGTAATGCCTAGTTAAGAATATTAATTTTGTTTAGTTAAGATTATAATGTTTAATATAAATTTACTAATAATTGTGAAATTACGATAAAGTATGTTTGTTAGATTGTAATTGTTTAAAATGGGAAGAGTTGGCAATCCTGAACAGAGGCCGACAGAGCAGACTACCCCCAAAAAGGAGTCAGTCTTTCGGTAGCGCGATAAGCGTAAAGTTGGGGCCATGTAATCTAAACATCAAATTAATCGTTTTGTGCCCCTCTCCGACGTGAATTATTATAGTAAAATGTTCTACTCGCATCCCCTCAAATTAATTAAAGCATTTTCGGAATTAAATAAAATGTTAACAAGCGTTTAAATAGAGTATTAATGAAACCCCCTTCCCCCTTCGTGTTGTAACAGCTTTCATAGTCTCGGCGTGGCTACCATGAAGCTATACGGTACAGTGAAAACGAGTGTAGAGAAACCAAGCGATAAATGTAATAGAGAACAGAAAGCAAAGTAAATAAGGAAGAAAGTAAATAATAAAACTTGTTCACTATATTTGGTGGCAGCTAACCTTATTAAATTGTTATCAATTTAATAATACGAACCCATGCACTCCATTAGGCTTATGCATTATTTTTTTTCGTTTCTGATAAATAGGAATTCAAAATTTGTGCGTGTGTTCTTTCGACTAATCAGGATCGTTTTCACGTTCTCCGTATAAAGAAAATTAGTAGATATTCTGTTTCGCTACCCGTTTTAGAGTAATTATCAAATTAAACAAAAATTCATTGTGTTGAATATAAACATAAGTTTGATTGATAAATATTTACTGGTAATTATGCCCATTTACTGTATGTATATTTTAGTATACCATTATTATTTTGTCGTTTTCTATTTTGTGTTCTTTTGTTTTGTTTTGCGTTTCGCTCATTCGTCTGTCTCAGCTGTTCCAAAGTACACTTGCATAAATTGTGTATTCGGTGTTTTATTTTCCCCACAATGCTCGTATTTGTCATCTCCACAAAATGACCACATCAACAGGTTATGGGCCCAGGTCACGTCTTTATTTTGATGGAGATGAGGGAAAATACGAATTGTGGGAAGTTAAATTTAGAGGGCATCTCCGACTTCAAAAGTTGCTTTCGGTCGTAGAAGGAGCACAAGATGGCGATGTTGATCCTGAGAAAAATGCCGAAGTTTTTGCCGAGCTTGTGCAAGTGCTCGATGACAAAAGTTTGTCTTTAATCATTAGAGATGCAAAAGACAATGGACGAGAGGCATTAAAAATTCTCGTGAGTATTATCTAGGTAGTTCCAAACCTAGGGTAATCTCCCTCTACACTGAGCTCACATCACTAAAAATGAGCAGACAGGAGAGTGTGACAGCATATATGATAGAGCGGAGACAGCTGCCGCATCATTGAAGATTGCTGGTGAGACAATTTCTGATAGCTTATTGGTAGCAATGATTTTAAAAGGATTACCTGATGACTTTAAGGCCTTTTCTACAGTGGTCACTCAGAGGGGTGATACCATGAATTTTGTGGACTTTAAGTCTGCATTGAGAAGTTATGAAGAGTCAGAAAAGTGTAGGTTAACCTATAGTACTAGTGATGACAATGTCATGAAAGTCAAATCTAATGTCAATAGTAATTCAAAATTAAGGTGTTACTCATGTGGAAAACCTGGACACAAAAAGTTTCAGTGTAAAAATAAAAATAGTTCTTTAAAATCTAGTAGATGGTGTGACTTCTGTAAAAGTAACTCTCATGATACAGAATTCTGTAGGAAGAAAAATTCTGTGAGCCTTGTTGTGGATGATAATAGAAAAGATGAATCTTTTATTTTCAAAGTAAATACCAGTGTAACTTTTGATGAACACAATAATGAGATAGATTCATGCAATATGTTGATTGACTGTGGAGCAACTGCTCATATACTTAGGGATAAATCAAAATTTGTTAATTTGGATAAGGATTTTGATTCATCAAAGCATTTTATTGAGCTTGCTGATGGAAGCCGATCCAATGGCATTGTGTCTGCCAGAGGTGATGCTAATGTTGTTATTAGGGACTCTCAAGGTAAGAAAAGGAAAGTTACCCTTAAAGATACATTGTGTATTCCTTCTTACAAGCAGGATATATTTTCTGTTCAAGCTGCAACAGAGAATGGAGTATCTGTAAAATTTTACCCTAATTCCGCAGAACTGATAGCTCCAGATGGTACTGTGTTTGATATAGAAAAATCTGGAAAATTATATTTTTTGAACAATGTGAAAACACAAAAAATGCATTCTCTTGAAGAATGGCATAAAATTTTAGGACATTGTAATGTCAAAGATCTGTTGAAGCTTGAGTCAGTTGTTGAAGGAATGAAAATTATTGGTAAAGACAATTTTAACTGTAAAACCTGTGTTGAAGGAAAAATGTGCCAATACAGATGTAGAGAACCTGATAAAAGAGCTAACAAACGTTTAGAATTAATACATTGTGATTTAGCGGGCCCAATAGATCCAATTTCAAGAGAAAATTCTAGATTTGCAATTATATTTGTTGATGATTATACAAGTGTAGTATTTGTTTATTTCTTAAGGAGTAAGAGTGATGCTACTTCTGCTACAGCAAGATTTTTGGCTGATATCGCTCCATATGGTTCTGTTAAAAGATTTAGGACAGACAATGGGACAGAATTTACCAGTTCAGAATTCAAGTCTCTCATGGTGAGTAATAAAATTAAACATGAATTTTCAGCCCCTTACTCGCCGCACCAGAATGGTACTGCTGAAAGGACATGGAGAAGCCTTTTTGAAATGGCCAGATGCTTACTATTAGAAGCAAAATTACCAAAGAAACTATGGAATTATGCAGTTAGAGCTTCAGCATACACCAGAAACAGATGCTTTAATCAAAGAACTGGGAAGACACCTCATGAAATGTTCCATGAAAGGAAACCTGACATCAGTAATATGCACACTTTTGGCTGCAATTGTTTTGCCTATGTACAAAAGAAGCAAAAATTGGATGCAAGAAGTGAGCAGGGAGTTTTTATAGGCTATGATGTTAGCAGTCCTGCTTACCTGGTATACTTTCCAGAGAAAGATGAAGTTAGAAGAGTAAGATGTGTCAGATTTCATGAAGTGAACCAACAACATGAAGTTACCCATGATGATCCATTAGATTTTATACAACGTAGAACCCCAGAAGAAAATGAAAAAGTTGAAACCCCTATAAGAAATTTAGAAGGTGAAGTTGAGCCAAAGACAGAAAAGGAAAACCAAAAGCGCCCACAGAGAAGACGGAATGCACCCAAATATCTGGAAGATTATGTGGACCCAGATAGCTTAGACGCTGCAAGCTGCACTATTGATTACTGTTATAGAGTCAGTAATATTCCTAGGACTTACAATGAAGCCATTGCATCTCCCGAAGCATTTAAGTGGAAAAATGCAATGAATGATGAAATAAGATCCCTAGAAGAAAATGATACATATGAACTTGTACCAGCGCCTAAGGATCGATCCGTAGTAGGTGGAAGGTGGGTTTACGCCGTGAAGCTAGGACCAAACAATGAAGAAAAATTCAAGGCTCGTTATGTGGCGAAAGGTTATTCCCAAATTGAAAACATTGACTATGTAGAAACATTTTCTCCAACTGCCCGTATTACATCAGTCCGTTTACTCATGCAGTTAGCTGTCCAGAATGGTTTTGTTGTCCACCAAATGGACGTAAAGACAGCTTACCTTAACGCTGACATAGACTGCGAGTTATTTGTTGAGCAGCCTGAAGGTTTTGTAAAAACAATGAAAAATGATGAACGACTTGTATGTAAACTAAATAAATCTTTGTATGGACTTAAACAAAGTGGTAGAAATTGGAATAATATACTTCATGATTTTTTTATTAGTCAAAATTTCAAGCAGTCATTTTGTGATCATTGCGTTTATACTAAACATAAAGATGATTTATGCATAATAATAATTGTTTGGGTAGATGATTTAGTTATATCTGCTAGTGATTTAAATACTGTTAATGATGTCAAATTTTCTTTGTCTCAAAGATTTAAAATGAAAGATTTAGGTCAATTAAATTGGTTCTTAGGTATTGAATTTCAGTTTGAAGGTGATAGTATCAAAATGAACCAGACAAAATATTTGGAAAGAATATTGCGTAGATTTGATATGACCAATTGTAATCCTAAATTGATTCCATGCGATATGTGTGTGAACAAAGATATAGTTTCTGATTCCAAGGAATTGATTGATCCAAAATTATATAGAGAAATTGTTGGTAGCTTAATATATGTCATGACTTGTACTAGGCCAGATTTATGTTACGTGGTTTCTAAACTGTCTCAGTATATGTCTAAGCCTACCAATGTCCATTTGAACTTAAGTAAGTTTGCTTTAAAATATATTAAAGGCACACTAGATTATGGTTTAACATTTCAAAAGTCTTGTAATGATTTGAATTTTGTTGGATTTTGTGATTCAGACTGGGGAGGCTCTAATGACAGAAAGAGTATCTCAGGTTATTGTTTCCAGTTGAATGATAATGGTCCATTAATTTCTTGGAAATCTAAGAAGCAAAATTGTGTTGCCTTGTCCTCATGTGAGGCAGAATATATAGCGTTAACATTTGCCATTAAGGAAGCAAAATTTTTGCAACAATTACTGATAGATATGCAAGGTTGTAGTGAATTATCAGTGACCTTATATGTTGATAATCAAGGAGCACTTGAGTTGGCTAAAAATCCAGTGCACCACCAAAGAACAAAGCATATTGATATTAAATATCATTACATAAGGTCTCAAATTCAAAATAATAGTGTTATTTTACATTATGTGCCTACAAATGATAATGTTGCTGATATATTTACTAAACCTGTCAATAAAGAAAAGTTAAATAGATTCAAAATTATTAGAGGTTACAAGATTTGAATGGTAACTATGATTATATATATGGTATATATATTATTTGTGATATATTGATATATATTGATTCAATTTGATTATGGTATGGTATTGTATTATTGATATATGGTATATATATATATATGTATGATTTATATCAGGTATATATAATATATATTCTGTTATATATGTATTGGTATGTATACTGATATAATGTATATTATATATGTATATGTAGTATATATATTTTTTTTTTTTTGGTTTGTCATACCTATGACTAAAGTGTAACAATATTTTATTTTGGAGGGTATAATTTTGTATCTTCAAGAAAAGGAAACTTAAGTTTAAGAGGGGGTGTTGAATATAAACATAAGTTTGATTGATAAATATTTACTGGTAATTATGCCCATTTACTGTATGTATATTTTAGTATACCATTATTATTTTGTCGTTTTCTATTTTGTGTTCTTCTTTTGTTTTGTTTTGCGTTTCGCTCATTCGTCTGTCTCAGCTGTTCCAAAGTACACTTGCATAAATTGTGTATTCGGTGTTTTATTTTCCCCACAATATTCGTATTTGTCATCTCCACAAAATGACCACATCATCACATTGCAAATTCAAAATGGCGCCCATTATTTTCCAAATTATTCTGAGTCACGTCGCTTCAAAAACTTTTGCGCGTCAAAATTTGTTGTTTGAGATTGAATCTAGAGACTCAAAACTTATTTTAGTCGTTACAGAGTCGGTTTTCCGTTTGTCAAAACATTTGAGTCTAACATTAAATTTCAGAGTCGTTTGTTTCCTAATTCGTTAGCTTTCGTTTAGCCCGTCGGAGAGGTATATTTCAAATCGTTCGTTGCTGCCGAGACTCAATTCTTTTCACTTCATTTCGTTCACCTTTTCTCCTGTCCTCAAACCTACCTACGTTTGTGTTTTTTTTGTGTTTCAACTTTTGGAATTAGTAGAAAATGTGATGATAATATAATAATAATTAATATAGAACATTTTTTTTACACTGAAATTGTACGTAAGTAAATTATGTTAGTTTAAATACAGTGTGATACACATTTTATGCGGCCCTTTAAAAATGTTTTAGCGAAAATTTGTACCGCATTTCTAGGTATATATACATATATAGTATTGTAAGACACTTCATGAACATGTAAAATTTTCTGGGTTTCATTAGTAGATTTTTGATTATATTTCGATTGGTTGTATATAAATTATAATGATAGGCTTATTTTATTGTTTATGTAGGTTTACGGGCTTTTTGCTTCGCTTCGCTTCGCGCTAAAATAGGATTACGTTACATTTTAAGGGACAGTCGAAAAATAATCTTAAACATATTAATTTGTCAGATTATAGGCTGGCCGTATAGGATTGTGTTAGACTTCAAAATAAGCTAAATTCGTTTAACTGAAATAGAGAAATTGTGTTGTGAAATTTTCTATAAATTTTTTTTTTGATTTTTTTTATATATTCATTAATTATACACTTACATATTAACTTATACGTATATATTAGTATATATATAATTTTATATATTTATACACTCGTAAAATTTGGTAGGTAGGCCGATTATCTATTTTTTTCTCTCCATTTCTTTCGTTCATTTTCATGACAATTCTGACTGATATTTTGTAAAATGGCTATTGTATTGTACTAAAGAAAGATTTCTTGTAGGCCTATCGTTAAATATTGTTCGGAGATTAACCGTTACTACGGTATATGTCTATTGAGTAGTAAATTCTTAGTTATTTAACAAAATTTTAATTGGTTTAACATAAATAATCATAGGATTTTTCTTTAATAAGCACAAATGTTATGCATTAAATTCTAAATTGTGCTTTCCACGCGTAACATTGAATTTATTAATTATAGGTCTAAAAGTGCGGCAGTAAATTTTATTTTTATTTTGGGGACCTATGTGAGTTAAGGTATACATATTTTACTAAATCTCGATATTATAATTTTTTTTGAATTACAGAAATTTGCGTAGAAAATTCTTTTCATATATTTTCTTTACGTTTTATAAATTCATTCAATAATCAATTTTATTTGTATAGGTAGGCCGATTTTTCTTTTTCTTTCTTCCAGTTCAATGACAATGGTAAAATTTTTATTTGGAATTTAGATTGTATTGCAAAAAGGGTGCTTTGATTTGATATTTTAATTGGGGTATTAGAAATGAAAAATGTCTTTTTTTTTAGTTCGAGCGTTTGCATGGAAAATATTACAAAATTAAGTTAGGATATAATGCAGTTTCATTCGGTTAGGGATATTTGTATAGAGGTTCGCTTACAAACAAAGCGACCGCTCTCAATTATGCAATGTTTTGTTTTTGTTTACAGTAGGTTGCGTGTATTTTTGAGTGCATATTAGCTATTCTTATTTAGTATAACGATGAAAATTTGTAGTTTCACTTGGAAACGATAAATTACTGGGATTTGTGTGATTTGCAAACCATACTGGGGTTTCTGTTGAAGGAGAGAGTTGTCTCTCAGATGTAAATTGTGAATTACGAGTTCAATTCATATGAAATTTGACGTTTCAAGTTGAAATTACTGTATTAAAATAATTTTCGGTAGTAATATTTAATTTTTTTTAACTTTTTAATAACTGTTTGGGAAAATTGTTGTTGTTTAAACCTTCAGTCGGGTACTAATGCATTTAAAACATTGGCTCGAGTGTTCCCTCAGAAATGGAGCCTTCTAGATAGCCAGTAACGTTTTTGTGGCGTATTAGTGTGCTCCCCCCCAAAGGGCAAGAGGGTTCATGATTGTCAGAGAAGTGATGACATGAAGTTTCTGGGGTTCATTTTTGTCTTTTGTATTTAAAAGTATCGATGTGATTTCTGACGGTAGTTTGAACAATAATAGTTCTTAAATTATACTAACAGTTACTATGTATGGGCGCTTTTATATTTATACTGTACAATTTTGTTTCGTACGTTTTATGACCTTTTTATCTTCTCCGCTGTAACTGCCATAAGTGACCTTATTGGTAGCTAGATGTGATTAAATTTTTGCGAAATTCTGATATTTGTCCTTTTTTTTTCCGTGAATTTGGCCAGAGCAAATGTGTAGTTATTGTTTCGAAGTGAACTGTCGAGAAAATTCGGTAAATTAAATATTAAATAAATGATAAGCAGTACAGAAACGTTTCGAATAAACTTTTTTTCAAAATTTCAAAAGGCTCGGTTTGGCGCAGGATGGTTTCGGAAGAGAAGAGATAGAAGAGAGGAACCGAATGCGCAGGGACTTGGCGCAGGACAGTTTCGGAAGAGAAGAGAAATTTACGTGTGCAGGGTCTTGGCACACGAAAGTTTCGATCGAAGATGGTCTACTGGTATTTTTCGGGCAGTAGCTGGTCACGCTGCTCGAATGCTTCGCTAAATATGTGTCGTAGCACGCGGTAGGCAAGCCACGAGAGCTTGAACGTGTGTCTACGACTGTACTGTCCATACAGACATACAGTAGGTTCGTTGGGAAACGGCCTACGGCGAAGTGATCGTTTGATTGTTGCCAGTAGAAGAGTCTTTCAGCCGGACGTAGGAAGAGCAGCGTTCACCGACAAAAGTGGAGATGAGACAAGGCGAGTTTCTTCATCGACTTCTAGAATTGCAAATTCCGTCCAATTCCAGCGCGTGGTCCCGCTTTCAGTATATCTCCCCCCCTGATCCTTTTAGAATTGGACGTCTCTCTTGTTTTTTTTCGCCATTTGGAGAGAGAGCGGAACCATTATAGCGTGCTGCCCTGTTGCATGTTGATTGATGCAATCCCTTGCATTCTAGCGAAGTGAGCAGGAGAGCTGCGATTGAAAATTGAAGAAGTCCGTTATCAGCGTGCGGATTGTGATCTAAACAACGCCCAGCAAATTAATGTACTGATTATTATGTAATGAAATTATAAGTGAAAGGGTGCGATTATTGCCCATATTTGTTGTTTTTTTCGTGAAATAGTATGTGCGCTCTTGGTCAGTATTTTATGTAAACTTTTTCTTATATTTTTTCTATGTGGCCCTGATAGTAACTGTATAACTATACAAATAATTGTTTCAAATGTAAAGCGATCTTTGATGAGAAATCGCTGGAATAGATTGTGAACTTGAAATTTGTGTAACCAACGTAAGAAAATTTTCCGTTATTTTTTTTGGCATGTGTAGATTAGTTACAGGTTGTAATTTAATTATTAGTGTGAAATGTTATTTTATGCAAATGTGAAAATTATAAAGTTTTCGATTTTTATAATATGATACAAAATATGTGTGGAATTTGTCATTCTAATTATTTCTTGTCTATCAACTTTGAATTTGTTAAATAAAAAAAAATAAAAAAAATTGCAAAATATATAAATTTGTTGAATAAATTTACTAAATTTGTTAAACGATATTAATAAGTTTTCCTAATGGAAAAACTTATTTTCAAGGGGGTGATGCGAGTGTAGTAATGCCTAGTTAAGAATATTAATTTTGTTTAGTTAAGATTATAATGTTTAATATAAATTTACTAATAATTGTGAAATTACGATAAAGTATGTTTGTTAGATTGTAATTGTTTAAAATGGGAAGAGTTGGCAATCCTGAACAGAGGCCGACAGAGCAGACTACCCCCAAAAAGGAGTCAGTCTTTCGGTAGCGCGATAAGCGTAAAGTTGGGGCCATGTAATCTAAACATCAAATTAATCGTTTTGTGCCCCTCTCCGACGTGAATTATTATAGTAAAATGTTCTACTCGCATCCCCTCAAATTAATTAAAGCATTTTCGGAATTAAATAAAATGTTAACAAACGTTTAAATAGAGTATTAATGAAACCCCCTTCCCCCTTCGTGTTGTAACGGCTTTCATAGTCTCGGCGTGGCTACCATGAAGCTATACGGTACAGTGAAAACGAGTGTAGAGAAACCAAGCGATAAATGTAATAGAGAGCCGATAGATAGTAGAATAAATAATGAAGAAAGTAAATTAATAAAAGTGATCACGACAATGCCCTTGACGATTGGTTAGGTTAAGTTGTGATATTTTCGTTAAAACATGAAAATATCACGACTTAACCTAACCAATCATGAAAGGCGTACAGTTGACCTAACCGGGCATTCAGTTAACCTCCATTAAATATATAAAGAATGCCCGGTTAGGGCATTTATAGCTTTGTTTACGGTC
This sequence comes from Bathynomus jamesi, assembly GCA_023014485.1. Classification (NCBI taxonomy): domain Eukaryota; kingdom Metazoa; phylum Arthropoda; class Malacostraca; order Isopoda; family Cirolanidae; genus Bathynomus; species Bathynomus jamesi. The sequence goes on along the minus strand of JAJOZX010000171.1, from coordinate 1,284,396 downwards.
GGTAGGTCATTTCCTAGATTACCAACTTCTTTCTAACCAACCAACCTTTCTCTTTTTAACATATTGCTTCCCAGTTTTAATCACTAACATATTGCTTCCCAGGAGGGATCACTTTAACATATTGCTTCCCGAATGCTTTGGGAAGCGATATGTTAAAGTGATCCAATTCTTCTAAACAAACTATTTAATTCTTATTGGACATTTTTATCTTAGCCTTATTAAAAAAACAATACAATACAACACAGTAACTTAAATTTCCACTCTAAATTAGCGATTGTTCACAAACCGTGCAATAAATTATGACATCTTTACAGTACAATTTTCTCATATGCTCTCTTTAGTAATTTATCATTGTTGTGTTTTACCACTGAAAGTACAATGCAACCTTTAATAATCACATATGTACCCCAGTGATGAATATAGTCTGCTCGTCACTGCTTCCAGATTTAGGATCTATAAAATATATCGGAGCTCAGCTCTGGCCTCTATTACTTCATTGACTGACTTGCCAAACCTCGTGATTATTACTAATAAATTAAGCAACATCAAATGTCTGTGCTAAAACTCCATTCTTTATGTACATAAAGAAAACTGTATATCGGATTTTGTGACACGTATTTAGGTTATCTCGAAACGAGGAGAATACAATTCTTTACATTCGCGTATACCGTGTAGGCTAAGATCTCCCAAATGCCTTTCTTCCATTTATTAATTTTATTTATTCGTAAATCTCTCTCTCTCTCTCTCTCTCTCTCTCTCTTCTCTCTCTCTCTCTCTGTAATGTTTCTGAAGTCCTTTGGAAGCTGGTTGAAAAGTCTTGGCCCCCTGACAACCAAGCTATTTTCCTTCAGAGTTGAGGAGGTCCCTTGTCGGGCCTTTAATTTGGGAACACTACACATTCTGCATTTCCTATTTCCCAGCGTTGTTTGGATGGTAATTGGGTTTTGTTTGGGGTTTGGTACTAGTTTTTCGATAATTTTCCATACATAGATTATAGTATACATCTCTCTTCTTTACAGGGAGTACAGATTTAGTTTACGGAGTCTTTCCCAGCAGTTCAGCTCTTTGCAGCCATCAGTGTTGGCTGTGAAATGTGTCTGCGTTTCTTCTAGTTTATTAATTTCTTCCTTTTTATATGGGAACGTCAAAACTGAGCAGTATTCAAGTTTTGGTATGATCAGTGTTCTCAGCAGGGGAATCATTACTGTCTTGTCCTTCCTTTTGAACGTTCTTAGTACCTGTCCCGCGACTCTTTTTGCTTTATTTATTGCTATCTGATTTTGTGTCTCGAATTTGGCATCATCGGTCATTATTACCCCTAAGTCGACCGCTTTCGTGCTTCTCTGTATTTCTTCTCTATCTGGAGCATAATATGCAGTCTTTTTAAGTTCCTCATTTCTACCAATCTCAAGAGCTGAAATTTCTCGGTGTTAAATGTCATATTGTTGTCTTCTGACCATTTGTATATTTTGTTTGTGTCTCTCTGCAAGGCCTCTACTTCGTTATATATATATATATATATATATATAATATATATATATATATATATATATATATATAGTTGTAGGAATTCCCAACTCTTTTATATAGAATCGCATTCTTCTTTCAGAGTTTGTTTGGTTTCATTATTTATAATCTTATGAATTTTTACGAATTTTAAAAAGGGGATAAATAAATTAGTGACGGAAATTTATTAATTAATTTATTTATTGAACGGGCTTTATTTCCACGTGAAAAGTCCTCAACTAGTATAACCGGTATGCCAACAAGTAGGCTTAATGATTTAAAGGGCAGACGTAGCCTAGCCTACCCCAGACCTGCTTGGTAGGCTGGTCATGGGTTTAAACTAACATTTCAGAATTGGGCAACAGTCGGTAGGCCAGCAAGCAGGTTTAATGGTTTAAAGCGCAGACGCAGCCTATCTTACGTAATTAACACACAACTATTTACCACTATCAAAGCAGCCTACATAACTTAAGCTGAGAATATACGCTATTCACTATCGATTTACTACTAATTATGATAATAAAATCTTTCTCCATACATCTCATAGCTACCGTATTTATTATTTCACCCTAAATTATTGATTTTTAACAGTTTTAACAGATACATTACAGCTCCCTTCATATTTAAACACAGCAAATTTGTCATAACTTGATTAACAATTCTAAATTTATCCCAGAGCATTCTAGCTTGTTAAACAAAAAAAAAAAAATATTGTAAGCAGCCTAAACATTCTTTATAAAGTTTTCAGATAGATGCTACTGAAATTATTTATATGTTAATGAACTTCCTGGTAACTAATTTATCAATGCAGTTGCCTACAGAAAGTTGTTAGCGTTTTATTCATTAAGCCTATGACGTGAAGGTTTATTGAATAAGTACACACACACACACACACACACACACACACACACAAAGTGTGTCTATAAGGGGGAGATGAGAAGCAAGGGGAAAGGGGGCGAGAAGGCTACTTGCTCGTGATATGGATTTATCGATTTTAGGGCTCGGATGTGGAAGGGGATCAAAGACTAAGAAAAACCGAAGACAGTACCAAAATGAGAAAGGTCTAAACGACAAGAAGAAGTCGAGGCAATTGCTTCCTTACCCAATATAGACAAAATCGTAAATACAGCCTTAATACCAAACAAAACCTCCCCAAGGTCCTAATATATATTCCTTGACTTTCTCATAATGAAGCCTAGAGTACACTAAACTGATCAATTATTTGTATATTTACAGCTCCAGCTATTACAGTCTTTTAAATTATTGGTAGGCCTTGGTGTTTGAAGTACAGTAAAATTTACTGTTATTGGGACAGTATAGCAGAGGTGTTCGATTACGCCTCGCTCGGTGCGCAGTTCACCCCACTCCCACCGAAGGAGAGGCACGCGCGGCGTCAGGGTATAAACACCGCTAACAGACCCACACCAAACCACAGAGTAAGGGAGGGGCCTCCTATCCCCCAAAGGTTGTGCCACCCATCCCCCAGGCAGGTGAACCCTGCCTCAGGGAGATCGAGGGAGCAGGACGGGTGGGTAACTGTTAATAGGCGCCCGTCCCAAAGGTCTCCTCAACCGGTCTCCGCGGCGAGGCTACCGATGGAGAATCTCACCCTATTTGTGTCGCGAATTCAGCTCTCGAACGAGGCAAGCGATATTCGACACATGATAGAAGAAATCATTGGTGAATACAGTATAGTGATAGTTAATAAACTAAACACGAAATCTCCGTATTATAACTCTTTTAAAGTAATAATTAAAGGTGTAAATGCGCATTTCAACCCGTATAATATGAGTCAATGGCCAGACGGTATTATTGTTAGGGAGTTTATTCACTTTTCCAGGAGATTTGATAACAGACAAAATAATAATAATAATAATATAATAATAATAATAATAGGCGCCCTAACGGTAATACCTGAAAGTTGTACTGTGTATAATAATAATAATCTTACAACTAATAATAATAATCTTACTAATAATAAATTCTCTATCAGTCATGGCGGATAACTTGTTGAAAATAGTCTCATATAATGTAAGGTCAGTGAGGAATTCAACTGTAGATGTTCATAAAATCTGCGACAGTGCAGATTTGATACTCCTGCAGGAGAACTGGCTACCTAAGCAAGAGCTAAAATTCCTCTCTACCATCCATGATGACTTTATGTACCATGCGTCATCAGCAGTAGACTTGTCAGATGAATTAATGTACGGTAGGCCTTTTGGTGGTGTTGCTTTCTTATTAAGGAAAAATTTGTCAAAACATATAAGATTTTTAACAAGCGATAATGTAAGGGTGTTAGGCATTGAATTACAAGTGAACAATGATTGCATATTAATTGTAAACTGCTATTTACCATACAACAACGGCAGTAATCTAGATGAATACATTGATTTGCTGTACAAAATTAAGTCATTATCAGATAACCCCAAATATTCTCACTGTATAATAATGGGGGACTTTTACGCACATGTAAACTCGGAATTCTTTGTAGAATTGGGTAACATGTGCGAGTCGGCCAATGTAAGTATAAGTGATGTAGATGTATTTGGAGTAGCCAGTGGTAATTTTACATACGTTAGCGATATGACGCATAAATAACGATAATAACAAATTTTGGAAATTTGTTAAGAATCAAACGGGTGTCAAAAATGTCCTCCCTCCGACAATCGATGGGGTGTCGGGGGAGGATGAAATTGCAAAGCTATGGAAAAATCACTACTCTAACATTCTTAACAGTGTGAGTAGGGATAATCTTAAGATAGATTGCAGCGAAACGATTGTGGGAGGGACAAGGGAAAATACTTTTATATCATTTTCTGAAGTAAAGAGGTTAATTAAAGAGTTAAAGACTGGTTCTGCGTCCGGGGTAGATGACTTATCGAATGAGCACTTAAAATATGCAAATATGCAAATGACGTAGTATGTCTGCATATATCATTGCTCCTATCAGCCATGCTTGCTCATAGCTATATCCATGCAGAGTTCATGAGGGTATATATCTTGCCCCTGGTCAAAAATAAGTAAGGAGACATTCTGTCCAGCAATAATTACAGGCCTATTGCTGTCGCTTCCTGCTTCTCGAAACTACTAGAAAAACTCTCGTTACTCCGATTAAGTGATTTCCTACGGACATCTAAAGAGTTTGGCTTTAAAAGGTCCCACTCAACTGACCTGTGTATCTATGTACTTAAAGAAACAATATCTAAATACATTGACAGTAATTCAACTATTTATAGCTGTTTCCTTGATATAAGTAAGGCATATGATAGGGTGAACCACAATATTTTATTTGCAAAACTAGAAGACAAGAAGGTTCCCATGTACATATTAAATTTATTGAAATTTTGGTATTCCCACCAATCTTTCACTGTTAGGTGGGGCAATGTACTATCCGAGTGTTTTGGCTCCTCTTGCGGGGTGAGACAAGGCTCCTTGCTCTCCCTATGCTTTTAATGTGTATATTGACGGATTAATTGCTTCACTTAATGAGGCAACAGTGGGATGTTGTATAGATAACACAAGGATAAATAACTTAGTTTATGCCGATGATATGGTGTTAATAAGTCCCTCTGTTAAAGGTCTGGATCGGCTACTAAACGTCTGCGAAGTGTATTCGCAGAAACATGATATTCTTTTTAATGTTACAAAAACTAAGGTTATGCAAATTCATCCTAAAAGATGTAATCAGCCAGCTGATATAAGGTTTAAAATGAATGGTGAAGTAATTGAGGAAGTACAAGAGTTTAAGTATTTGGGTCAAACTATTACCAGCTCCTTGAGTGATGACTCGGATATAAGAAAACAATCTCGAAGCCTTGTGCTAAAGCGAATATGACCATAAGGAACTTTCGTTTCTGTACAAGTGAAGCTAAAGACACACTCTTTCGTACTTTCTGCAGTAATATATACGGACAGCAACTCTGGGTGAATTATAAGAAAGGTTCTGGCAGGACTCTAAATTTGCTGTACAACAGGTCTTTTAGACTTACATAAATTACCCCCGAGATGCTCAGCTTCGCAAATGTATGTTTTCTACCCGCAATGTCCCGAGCTTCCCGGAGGTAACAAGACGTGCTCAACACAGTCTAATGCAAAGAATTAAAAGATCAACCAACCCGATCATCCAAGCTATCCATGAGTCCTGCCATTTATCCTCTAAGCTATGGACTTCTTGGTACGAAAATGTCTGTCTGTAGCTCCACTTAACTTCGACATTACAGTATTATTTCTAATCAATTGTATATATTTCTATCCTTAGTACATGAACTGTCATTGTATTAATAATATTTGTCATATGGACTATAGTCTGCCAATAAACCTTTTCATTTTAATTTTTATTTTCAAAACGAGTGTTTTTGGATAAATTTTCCACTCTAGGTGAAAAGGATTTGAAATTCACTGCATCTCTACATAGGCTACATGTGAAAATTCTGTGGTTAACTTGCTCTTTTATGACCCAAATTATTTTTATTTAGCTTTATGCTGGGCTTTAAAAATCTACATATAATAACAAAGGGATCACCTGGAGATCAGGGTCCCCAGCCTCAATTACCAAATGATATCTTCGTTGAAACTAACGAAAATATCACGACTTAACCTAAGGAATTAATCTAACCAGACATTCAGTTGACCTAACCGGGCATTCAATTAACCTAACCGGGTTAGGTTAACTGAATGTCTGGTTAGGTTAATTCAATGCCCGGTCAGGTCAACTGTACACCCTTGATTATTGGTTAAAGTCGTGATATTTTCGTTAGTTTAAAAGAAAATATCACGACTTTACCTAGCCAATCGTTAAGGGCGTACAGCTGACCTAACCGGGCAGTCAATAATTTTCACGTAGGTTTCGATTAATTTTAAACTTAGTACTTTCCTGTCATCCCGGATCTCAGACTTTTTGCCAGATTCGGACGCCACTTGCCAGATTGCCAATTTTTTTTTAAAATTTTAAGTAACTAACCTAGGTTAGGTTAGGTTAGGTTAGTTACTTAACATTTAAAAAAAAAAATTGCCAATGAAATTCGACAATCTGGCAAGTGGCGTACGAATGTACAAATCTGGCAAAAAGTCTGGGGTCCAGGATAACAGGAAAGTACCAGCAACTTTTACCAAAAATGTGTTAGTTAAAGCTACCGCTTATATATATATATATATATATATATATATATATATATATATATATATATATATATATTCAGCTGCAGGTCCGGACAATTGGAACGCATTATTGATTAAAAACTGTAAAAATGAAATAGCTACACCTTTATACTGGATATGGAGAAGATCCCTAGACAGTGGGGAAATACTGAGCATCTTGAAAAGCGCAAACATTGTCCCTATATATAAAGGAGGGGACAGATCTCAAGCAAAGAACTATAGACCAGTGTCATTGACGTCCCACCTCACCAAAGTATTTGAAAGAATAGTTAGAGAGAAAATTTATGATTTCCTGGAGACAAGGGGAAAGATCAACCGAAAATCAGCATGGATTCCGTCAGGTAGATCATGCCTATCACAACTAATAGAGCACTACAACAATATCCTAGATGCATTGGAAGGCAATGACAACTACGATGTTATATACACAGATTTTGCTAAAGCTTTCGATAAATGTGACCATGGTATAATAGCACATAAAATTAAAGACATGGGAATAACAGGCAAAGTGGGAAAATGGATCTACAACTTCCTCAGATAACGTCTGCAGGTCGTCAAAATTCAAGGTATATCATCATCAGAATCGGAAGTACGCAGCTCAGTACCACAAGGGACAGTAGTGGCCCCACTCCTGTTCATTATCATGCTAACAGACATAGACAGCGGAGTAAACAGAAATAGTATAGTAACATCCTTTGCAGACAATACAAAGATCAGCAGAAAAATCAGCGATGTACATGACGTGGAGGCCTTGCAGAGGGACACGAACAAAATATACAAATGGTCAGAATACAACAACATGTCATTCAACGCCGAGAAATTTCAGCTCTTGAGATATGGTAGAAAAGAAAAACTCAGACTGCATATTATGCTCCAGATAGACAGGAAATTCAGAGAAGCATGAAAGCGATTGATCTCGGGATAATAATGACAGATGATGCGAAATTCGAAACACAAAATCAGATAGCGATAAATAAAGCAAAAAGAGTCGCCGGACAGGTTCTAAGAACGTTCAAGAGAAGGGACAGGACAGTAATGATTCCCTGCTAAAAACACTGATTATACCAAAACTTGAATACTGCTCAGTTTTGACGTCCCCATATAAAAAGGAAGAAACTAATAAACTAGAAGAAACGCAAAGGCATTTCACAGCCAAGATTGATGGCTGCAAAGAACTCAACTACTGGGAAAGACTACGTAAACTAAATCTGTACTCACTGGAAAGAAGAAGAGAGAGGTACATCATAATCTACATATGGAAAATGATCGAAAAATGGTACCAAACCTAAAACTAAACCCAATTACCATTCAAACAACACTGGAAAATAGGAAAGGCAGAATGTGTAGTGTTCCCAAATTAAAGGCACGACAAGGGACCTCCTCAACCCTGAAGGAAAATAGCTTGGTTGTCAGGGGGCCAAGACTTTTCAACCAGCTTCCTAAGGACCTCAGAAACGTAACGGGGGTCAAAGTTGAAGTCTTCAAGAAAAGACTGGATGCCTGGCTCAGGACAGTACCAGATGAGCCGGGCGTGCCTGGCTATGTACGGTGGAGAGCGCAAGAAAGCAACTCGCTCCTCCACCAGGCCAGACCTAGAGGCGGGGCCACCAGCTTGACCTCCGTGTGAAGAGAGACCAACGCACGAAACAACATAAGGTTCATAAGGTATAGATTAGGGCATTCAGCGGCTATAGGGGTGATGTACAAAGTTTGGAATTCAATGCCACACACATGTTTAATCAAGTCCATTTATTAACTGAACAACACAAACAAAAGTTTATTCAATTTGAGTAATATTTACTGGTCCCCCAAGAGCCTCCTTCAAGTCTTATTGGGGAGATTATGGAATCAGCTGAACAAAAAATGTACTTCCGTAACTTTACATCCAAAACAATTAACAGAAACCTTAGTCTTTTCAACACATTAAGAAAACAATGAAAAAATTTACCAACATATCCATAGGGATCATATGTAATGGGACTTCTTTGCACTGGGCATGGTCTTCCTATGATGCTCGATCACTTGGAATGCCAATTCTTTCTCGTCTTCGCGCTGGGTGATCGAGCCGTTGAAGTCAGTTGCGAGCTTCACCGCTCGCTCAGCGCAGTCATTGACGACCCGAATGGCCCTAACTCTCTCCTTCATCGCCACCAGGTCCTCCAGGTAGTGGGGAACTTTGAGTCCCATGCATTTGAAGAAGTTAGCAGTCCGTTTAGTCACGAAGTCTGGGAGAGTGAGCAGATACGGCGATTTCATGCACTTTGACTCGAATTTTCTTAGCCCCTTCTTGCGCGCAGGGACCTCATGGAGATTTTTAAGCATGTGCTTCTTTTCCAAATTGTCTACCTTATCCGAGAAAAAGGTGAGACCAACAAGGTCTTCACTGAGGTACCAGAGGTGGTTCTGAGCCTTGGCTATCGCAATGGTTGCAACTGCCTCGTCTTTGGTCTTGTATCCTTCAAGCTGTCGGAGGAGCATCGACGCCACTGGGTGCCTCAAACCACGCTCGAAGGTAAATCGTAGTGGAGAATACGTTGATGCGTCGCAGCGCATTCTCTTCCGACGGCGTTAGGGAAAACTGCCTCCGAAACAAGATCTTGAGGGAATAAATTCCTTTTGCCATCCACCTAGGTCGGTGGAATGCTCCGGGATAGCGGAAGAGACTTCTTCTGCTTCCTTGGAGGGACGGTTGCCCCCAAGAAGAGAAGCGCCAGCTCCATGTATTCTTGGTAATCATCCCGGTCCTGCTTCTGACTAAGTATGGCACTGATGAATTCAACAACACTGTTCCGGTTATCAGAGACAAAAGTCTGCAAGGGGTCAGGGTCTTGCGGGTCATCTTCAAAGGGATGGTAGCTGCCCTGGTCAATGAAGCTCCAGTAATCCCTGAAGCGAGCAAACAAAGGAATGTTCGGGCCAGAGGAAGAAAAGAACTTGTCGAAGACTGCAGTGACCACCAACTCGTGAGTGTGGTGGCGGCAAGCGAAGAAGACGAGTGGACGCTGCAAGCCTTCTTCAATTGTGACACATGCTCCTGTGTGGAGACCTGTATTTGCCGCCGTTGTGTCACAACATATTCCTGCAATGAATGGTTTCACCTTCGGCCAATTGTCCAGCACGGTGAGTATGGCATCTCCCATTGCTCTTCCGGTTCCTGATGCAATTTTTGGAATGGCCAGCAGCTTTTCGAAGCCTTCTCCTGATACAACGATGGGTAAGCGATCCGACTTACCACCTCGTTCGTCGGGAAGGATCTTCCCATCGAAGTGGAGAATGCACAGCTTCTGGGGATCAAAGTTGGTCTTAATGTCCTCGGCAATTCTGTGTCGTGTTTTGGTTCTGGCACCGTGAATGGAGGTCGCTGAGAGCGTCAATTCTCGCACATTCACCCCAGCTTCTGACAGGGCAGGAGCGACGATGTGTATGGCTTTTTGCACGCTTGTATTTGTCCGGTCAAGGGCCGCGACGAACTGGGGGTCATCGATAACCCGGCGAGGGTCCATCATCATGGCTTTTGGCTGAGAGCCACATTGGCGGAGGCGGTGGCTGACCTGAGTGAATTCCTCTCCCGAAGACTCGGTGGAGCTGGACGAGCTGCCGGTCAATTCTGCATCTGCCTCTGCATGCTCCGGCTCCCGTATTCGTTTCATTTCCTCCTTAGATTTGTGTCGTCGTCGCTCCTCGTTCTCCTGCTTCATTGCCTTGGCCTTGGATGCTTTGGCAAATGCAACGTCTTCTGGGCCAATGACCATCTTTCTCATTGTCCGTTGGTCTTTAGGGAAGTCGCAGTCCTCTTTATTTGTCTTCGAAGTTCCAGCTTCAGAGTGACCAACATCAAACAAGGTCTCCATGTCCAACAAGAACTGTTGTTCATGAGCTCGCTGTGTTTCCGTTCGTCGATCCTTGTGATTAGACAACTTCACGTACCTCTCGTGAAACTTTTTGAGCTTGGCAACAATGTATGGCTTGTGGGATGTCTTCAACGATACTTTTGTCCACACCTCCATGAGTTCTTCGGCCACATCACTGCATGCTCTTGGAAGGCTTTGCTTCGTGACTCGTTGGATGAAAAACAGACGCTTTCCAACTTCACCCATGGTGGGAAGCTGTCTCATGGAAGAGAAGTCCTCCTCCCTGAGGTGCCCGAGAAGCCACAAACTCACTTGCTTGCGTGTTGTTGCCATCTGTGAAACAAATAACTCATTAGTAGTGGTATGACACGTCAGACTGATAACACAGTTTGTAGGCAGGGAGCAGATGCCCACCTAGTGCAGAGCTGGGCAGTATTTAAATACATTTGTATTTAAATACGTATTTAAATACATTTGTGTATTTAGAACTGTATTTATAAATACATTGTTTTTCATGTATTTAAATATAGTATTTAAATACTTTAATGAGTATTTAAATACAATGTATTTAAATACTCAAAATATAAAAATGTAAATACTTTTACTGGTTTAATACACGTTCTGTACTAGCACAGTACGACGCGTCGACAGTGTAGTACAGCATGGTTCATGTTTCAACGTGTCAGTTCAATCAGTTGTGTGCCACTCTTAGTCGAAAGCGGTTGATTTCTTTATCGTGTGCGTGTCATGGCTTCAACAAGCAAATCCGGTGAATCAAACAGTGATATATCTGCAGATAACAATTTAGTGCACCCTCTGTTTGATGGAAAATACTTCAAAATTAAATCTAAAGACGGTAATAAGGTAAAGTGCACTAAAGTAGAAATTTATCAAAACATGAATTAGTGAATGCATATGTTAAAATTTGTATGTATTTAAAATGTATTTACAAATGTATTTAAATACATTTGATGTATTTTGTATTTAGTATCTAAATACATTCGTAAAATGTATTTAGTATTTAGTATTTAAATACATTTCTCCCATGTATTTAGTATTTAGTATTTAAATACATTCAATGTATTTATTGCCCAGCTCTGACCTAGTGGGGATGGGTCGATGAACGGAAAGTGGTTGTGTGTGTGTGTTTGGGGACGAGTAGTGCTAGTCGTGTGCTCGTGTCGATTGTGTGCTCGTGTCAATACACTCGCTGTTTCAACGCTCTACAAGTTGACCCAAACCTACAAGGAGCTTGGGGGAGTGGAAGGAATGAGACTATCAAGACCATTTTTTGTGGTTTCTTCTTAGTACAAATGGATCCAGTTTAGCATATGTGCGTTGCTGGATTTCGAACGTCGTGTTTTCGGAATGCCCTAATATATATATATATATATATATATATATATTATATATATATATATATATATATATATATATATATATATATATATATATATATATATATATATGAGGGCCACTCAATATATTTTGCCCCACCTTTTTTTATTCTTTCCAAGTTTCCTTGTAAGTTCCAGAAATTTTGTACGCAAGTAGTTACATACCTTTTTTACAAGTTTTTATTTTTCCACATGATCTCCATCCTTTTTTACGGCTTTCCTCCACCTCGAAACAAGGGCCTTTTATTCCTTGCTGGTAAAAGTCCGCTGGGTTCCGCTCGAGCCATCTCTTAACCTCCTCAACAACCTCATCGTCACTCTGAAACTTTCTTCCACGAATAGCGTCCTTCATTGGCCCAAACAAATGGAAGTCTGAAGGTGCCAGATCCGGGCTGTATGGAGAGTGGGGTAACACAGTCAAGCGCATTTTTGTGATGGCCTCTCTTACTTGCAAACTGTTGTGTGGTCTTGCGTTATCGTGCAAAAGAAGGACGTCTTCCAGTTTTCTCTCCCGTCGAACTCGCTTTATACGTCTCTGGAGTCTCTGTACGGTACCAATATATGCCTCTGAGTTGATTGTTTGTCCTTTTTTCATAATATCCACCAGAATCGCCCCTTTCATGTCCCAGAAGATGGTGGCCATAACCTTTCCTGCAGAGGGAGCCATTTTGAACCTTTTCTTGCGTGGGGAGTCTGCGTGATGCCACTCCATAGATTGGCGTTTTGTTTCAGGTTCAAAGTAGTGTATGTGACGCGCCGATTTGATCGAATGATGCTGTTAGCACGTTGCACAGTGTGAGATGACACGACAGATGCCGGGTGACCGCTGCGTGGCTCATCATCGAGGCTGGCTCTCCCTCTCTCCGATGATCTCACACGTTTAGACCAGCGTTCAACTGTGCTTCGATCAACAACAGCATCTCCGTAAACGCTGTGAATATTTCCAACTGTTTCCTTCTCTGCGGTTAAGAACTCGATAACAGCTCTCTGTTTACGGCGCACATCACTGTCAGACGCCATTTTCAAAACTGCGTTAACCATCGGTTTTATACAAGGATGTTTAAAAGCGGTTTTATACAAGGAAGGGAGGTTCAAACTGGAAAAATACGGTGATGTGAAGCGCAGAAAGTTTAAACTTACGGCCCAAAAGACATTTCAGCCCTATGGCCTATTATTTAGCTAAGAAAAAAGGGTGGGGCAAAATATATTGAGTGCCCCTAGTGTACATATATATATAGTGTAGTGTATTAAGAATTAAATGTTTTGTTTATAAGAATTTAATAATGGTTTGTTTAATAAGAAATTAAAAATGTTTTGTATAAAAATACGAATTGGCAACACTAAAATGTGCCCAAGCAGAGGCTGAGAGAATGCCCTTCAGTTGTAGGACAGGCGTTGGCCCAATAAGGTGTTTTTCGTATTTAGTATGTATTGTTTATTTAAAATAATTAATTACGTCTCTCTCTCCGCGGTTAAATGTTAACGCTAATTCCGCTCTCACATTACTCCGTTTGTCTAAATTGTTTCGGTATAAATAAAAAGTCAGTAAAGAGTAAATAAAGTGTATAATTAATCCCCCATCTCCTCGCATTGTCAGGAAGTGTAATGGCGGCTCACCGGCCACGTTCCCCTGCGTCTTTATAAATCACAGTGAAAACAAGTGTAAAGAGGAAGAGCAGTGAAAACAAAATTGAATAAAGAAAAGAAAATGAATTGTAAATGAGGGGAAAGAGTTTTGTTCACTACAATCTGTGGCTGATCCAGAGGGGGTTTCGGGGGGTTCGATTGAAACCCCCTAAACCAGAAAGCCCCGCTCCCAAAGCTAACTGAACATACAAGTTATTTTACAAACAACACTAAAATCATGTAATAACCCTTTTGTTTCATTTGTTTCAGATCGTTAGTCGACCCTGTGTCTTACTTTAATACTCAAAAGTCTAAAAAGCAATATTCATTCAAAGTATTTATTTAATAGAATTTTCGGTTTACAATGTCAAAAAGAGTTAAACAGCAATCAAGAATTGACCGATTTTATGGTCCATCCCACGTCAGTGGCAAGGTTAGTAACTGTATTATAAACTAAAACAATGACTTTAAAAACTACTTACAGCTACTGATCGATTGCTCATATTAAATTCATTGTCTCTCGTTTTCACATTGATGAAGAATGACAATCTACCCCGATTGCAAAGAGGATTTGCAGTAGCGCCAGTGATACCGGTTGGAACATGTGTTGTACGACAAGTTGACTCACAGAAAACCATTTTTCTTGTTTTGATATATTTTACGGTTAAAACTAAAAATTAAAGTAAGTTAAATCTTATTTAATTTTTTTAATATAATTATAATAGCTCCGCATTCTGTTTTTATTGCAGGTAACCCTGCTTACTATGCAACGGTACATGATATTGACGTTGGTGCCCTGTTGCGTCAGAAAATTCCTGTTAGATCTCTGCAACAAGCTGAAAAGTTCAATGTTATAACTAACCATTTTCAACCAGGAAAGGATTATTCTTTCCTCAAAATGTTTATGAATGGTTGTAATCGGTCTTTTCAAAGCTCTTGGCAGCAACGCTATCCTTGGCTGGTGTATAGCAAGGAATGCGATGGTGGTTTCTGTCTCCCATGCATTCTATTTGCTACACGAGAAAACCTTGGTGCTCTCGTGAACAGTCCATTTACACGGTGGACAAAAGTAAGTACGGTGTGCGGTCAACACGAGAACGCCCTTTACCACGTAGATGTTGTGGTCGCTTATAACAATTTCCTCGCCACAAGTCGAAATCCTGGAAAATGTATCCAGGTGCAAATTGAAAATCAACGTACCTACACAATGCACAAAAACAGAGAATTTATCAAAAGTGTGACAAAAATTGTCCATCTTGGTGGCAAACAGTGCATTGCCTTAAGAGGTCATAGAGATGACAGCACAGCCGCCCAAGACGCAAACAGGTGCATTTTTCTTGCCTTGCTGGAATTTCGTGTTGATGCTGGTGATGAAATCTTTAAAAAACATTTAGCAACATGCCACGCCAATGCAAGATATTCCAGTAAATCAATTCAAAACCAAATTATTGGTCTAATTCGGGATCAAATTTGGGATTCGATCATCAAGGAGATAAAAGAAGCAAAGTTTTTTCAGTTCTTTGCGATGAAGTGACAAACAATGCAAATCTTGAACAATCATCGCTTGTTTCGAGGTTTGTTGACAAGAATTGTATTATTCGCGAAGAATTTCTAGATTTTAAAACCACTGAACGCATAACTGGCAAGTCATCTCTCAATTGATCCTAGGAAAACTGGAGCAGCGGGGTTTAGACATAGCAGACTGCCGTGGACAAGGGTATGATAACGCTTCAAACATGTCCGGCCAGGCCCGAGGGGTGCAACGCATAATACATAGTTCAGCAAAACCCCAAGGCAATATATGTGCATTGCAATTCTCATGTCCTCAATTTCATCATCGTAAAAGCTGAGATTTCTAACTTTTTCAATTATTCTCCAAAGCGACAGAGGTGTCTGGAGAAAGTAATAAGCTTGGATCAGTCACAATCTCAAAAATCAAAGATCCGAGACCTTTGCCCTCGTTGGGTAGAACGCCATGAAGCATATGAAACATTTGTGCTCTTGCTGCCAACAATTATTAAAACATTAGAAGTTATTACAAATGAACCACAGTACCAGCAGTATAGTTCTGAAACACATTGGAACTGGGATAGAGAGACACTCCAAAAAGCATACAATTTCTCTCACACATGTTGTTCGTTTCAATTTCTTATTTCCTTGACTGTTGCCATGAAAACTTTAGCAATCATCAAGCCGTTAAGCATCAAGCTTCAGAAGAAATCAAACGACATCGTGAAGGCTTACAACATGATCTCGGACACACAAAGAGCTGAAGGAAGTGAGAGATAAAGCTGACAATGTGTTGAGGGGATGGTATTCGCAAGGTGCGCAGATCAGTTCTGATGTGAGTACTGAATCTAGTGTACCAAGGACAACTGCCGGACAACAACACAGACCAAATACTCCTCATGACACACCTGAGGAATATTATCGTCGTACTCTATTTCTTCCTTTTCTGGACCATATTATGCAGGAGATGTCTACAAGGTACGTTTGTAGAACACGAACTTTAAAATTCTAAAAATCTGACAATTTTCCATAACACGATGGCAACGCCAACCGGTCTGGATCCGCCCCCTGCATTCTCCACCTAATTAATGAACTCTTTTTGTTATAGATTCGGTCCACTCAGCAGATGGCTGTTCAGTTACTTGGTCTTGTTCCCAGAGTCACCATTAAGCCAGCAACAAACATTACTGAGATTTCTGTGATGTGCGAGTCAGACCTTCCCAGCCCTGGGACTCTTGACATCGAATATATGCGATGGAGGAGAAAGTGGCAGTCAGAGAACGCCAAACCAGATTCGCTTCAACCTGCACTGAAGGCAGATTATAATTCTTCGTATGCCCATCTTGGGATGACAATTCTTCGTATGCTCCAATTATTTAATATTTAGTGTAAAATTTTCTAGCTTAATTGTAACTTTATCATTTTTTCTTTCCAGGCTTGCGATGCCGATATATTCCCAAACATCAACTGCTTGTTGCGAATTGCTTGCACCATACCCATCATTTCTGCTGACAATGAATGTGCCAACAGTACCTTCAAACTTGTGAAGGGGTACCTTAGGACTACTATGTCCACGGAGAGATTGTCGGGCATGGCGTTGATGAGCATTCATTACGACAAGCCCGTGGATTACGAAGCTGTAGTTCAACGGTTCGCTGAACAGCAACCCCAATGAATGGCGCTCGTCGATCCATTCTTTGAGAGTCGGGAGATTAACTGATATCTCAGTCAATACAAAACTTTGTCAAGAAATATAATAACTCCAATTATATTCATGAACAAATCTAGAATGATAAAGTATGATTTTCAAAAGAAATTTAGGTTTTGATATTGTAAAATTTTCGTAAACAGTGTTTCGTTAAGACTTATCACGAATTTTGTCTTTTCTTGTGTAATTTTCTTGCAAATCAGTACATAACTTAGATGTAAAAGCTAATAAACTTGAACAAACACCCGCAAATTGCTTAAAAACGCGTTTCTGAGAGCCTTAATTTTCAAAATTTTCCGGGTAAGCATGCCCCCAGACCTCCCTAGACGCCTTCGGCGCTCGTACTGAACCCCCATCCAGCAAATCCTGGATCCGCCCCAGACTATATATATATATATATATATATTATACATATATATATATATATATATATATATATACACTAGGGGCACTCAATATTTTGTCCCATCCTTTTGGAGGAGGTGGCTCCAGCGGAACCCAGCAAGGAATAAAGGCCCTTGTTTCGAGGTGAAGGAAAGCCGTAGAAAAAGATGGAGACTATGTGGAAAAATAAAAACTTGTAAAAAAGGTATGTAACGACTTGTGTACAAAATTTTTGGAACTTACAAGGAAACTTGGAAAGAAAAAAAAAGGTGGGGGCAAAATATATTTGAGTGGCCCTCGTACCGATGAATCGGTACAGAATTTTAATTCTGTACCGATTCATCGATTTGTAGTACCTGGTATTCCATGCATTAAAACCAAGCTCACCCTCTCGTCTATTGTTAATTTCGCAGCCATCCTCAACCTATAAGAAAATGATAATAATAATAATTGGCCTGCCTATTCGCCCGATCTCAACCCGTGTGACTTCTTTTTTTGGGGATACCTCAAAGATAGAGTTTACCAAAGCAACCCAGACTTGGAAGGAGCTGAAATCATCGATTGAACGTCAAATCGTCGACATTCCGACACAACGTGGTATCGAATTTTGGGATGAGGTTGCGAAAAATCGTTGAAGTGGAGGGACAGGACATCGAACAGATTGTCATATAAATGGCTTAAGATGTTGATTTGAATGGCGTTTAAATTACCTTTGTACTGTCAATAGTTTTGATGAAATAAATGCTTAAACTTCGTAGGTATCTTTTGGGCCACCCTCTATATATATATATATATATATATATATATATATATATATATATATATATATATATATATATATATATTAGTGATTTAGTAGTTGTCGCAACCGCAACCGCATTTATCAGTGCAGTTATTGCGGTTGTTTGGAGATATCTTTTTAGTAGGGCAACCAAATGCTATAAATGCTAGTGTAATGGCTGAAAGTGATAAAAACGTCGCCAAATGCCTCAGTATCTGTTCAGACATGAGTGAGGATGGTTGTGTTGCGCTAGCTCTCCGTCGCTACCTTTGTAACGTTACGTGCTTCAACCCATTAGTAAAGTGTTAGACTGTGGTGCAACTATCATGGAGCTATCTACGAGTGCAGTGTGGAAGTACTTCTCGAGAGTGTCACACGATGTAGGGAAGTGTGTTATATGTAATAAGAACTATTCACGAAAGGGAAGGAGTACCACTAACTTAAAAAAACCATCTGCGTTCACTGCACAAAAAGGAATATAATGAAATGATATCTAGTGAAAATGAAGCTAATGAACAGTTAAAGAAGAAAAAGTAATAAAAAAATGTCTCTTACACCCCTACAGGAAATGAAGTGTGCAGTGAAAGAAAGGAATCAGACGATTGAAAGTTGCTTCGAAAAAGTCAAAATTTGCGATGCGAATCATTCCAAATCAAAATCACTGGACTATCGCTAGCCGAAATGATGATAATGGATGACTTGCCATTCACCAACGTTGAGGACTTAGGTTTCATGAGACTCATGGCTGAAACAGCTCCACAGTATAAAGTGAAACAGCGTCAGTTCTACACTGATGTGTACAACGATATCTATGACTTTGTTTCAAAGTGTTCAAAATTCTTTAGACTCTAAAAGATTCGAAAATATCATTGACAATGAATGCAAGGTCAGACACGTCTGCTGGAGTGTCTTTACTCTCTTTGACATGCCATGGAGTGAATCAAGACTTCAAGAGAACCAATTTGGTGATCAGCGTAATGCCACTTGAAGATGCTTCAGAAGTGGGATATTGTCCATTCATCCGTTCATTATGTAATGCGCGACTCAGTAGCAAACATGATGAAAGCTTTGTTTCTCACTGGCAGGATGAGTTAAAAAAAATTCAGTAACGCTTTGATCAACCTGAACTTACAGTCACTCATGATGTCGCCACACGGTGGAACAGCACTTATCACATGATGCAGAGCACACTGAAGCTGAAGGAACCACCGAGTCTATATAGCGCTGCTAACTCCAAAATGCAACAACTCACTAACGTTGACTTCACTCTCTTGTCAAACTGTGTGGCTGTGCTGGAACCATTCGATGATATCACAAAAAGATTGAATAGTTCCACCTCTTCCATATCTGAGGTTATTCCCCTCGTCGTTTCCTTGAAAAATGTGCTGCAACCTCGAAGTGGTGATTCTGAAACTGATCGTGGAATCAAAACAATGGAGATAATGCGCACAGAGCTAGCAAGGAGATTTGATGGCCTAGAAGCATATGACATGTATTCTTTGGCTACCTATTTGGATCCAAGGTACAAAGCAAAAATTTTTTCCGCCTCACATGTCATAAAAGGTGTTCAGGAAAAATTGGGATATCTTTGTGATGAAATGGACAAGACTCAAATATCATCGGAGTCGGAGACAGCCAGTGAACCACCGGCATTGAAACCACTGATTGATTTAGGCCAGACATCAGCTTCTACGAGTAAATCAATAACAATAATGGACTCAATGAGTGCTCTATTGGCTTCCAGTAGTGATGACGAGACCGAAACTGAGTCAAGCAGAGACTCTCAAAAAATGATGGAGAAATATCACAAAGAGAAAAGGATTGGACAAGATGATGATGCTTTGGCTTGGTGGCGGTCAAATCAAAAGAAATACAAAAATTTGATCAAACTGGCTCGGATATACCTTGGATGTTCCCCCTCAAGCGTTCCTAGTGAACAATTATTTAGTGGAGCAGGGATCATCTACGATGAAAAAAGGAATAAGCTGAAGGGGGAGAAAGCTGAAAAACTTTTATTTTTGAAATACAGTCTCCCAGCAATTCAATTTAAATATAAGGATTAAATAGTGTGTATATGTATATATATATATATTAGTGATGTAGGTCACATCCGCATAACATCCGCACATTTTCTCGCATCCGCACCCGCATCCGCATTTTGGACTGCGGATGTCGTGCGGATGTGGACCGTTGAGATAAAATGTCATTAATAAGCGGAAATTATCAAATTCTATTATATTAAAAGAACTAGTTCATTGTGCGCAAAAGTGATGCAAGCGACAAGACGAGAGGCTGTTCTTGTATGAAGTTACTCTCTTGCAACCTACTTAGATCCACGTTACAAAGCTAAGTTATTTTCACCTAGTATATTAGAACGAGTTAAATCATCACTTGGCAAAGCAGTTGAAGAGCTTCAATCTCTTGAATCTGTCGCTTCGCCACCTACCAAAAGAATAAAAGTTTCAATGACAGAACCAACACCTTCAACAAGCAAATCTATCACAGAATCTGTCTCTCAGTTTCTTGAGTCAAGCAGCAATGACGAGACCTACGCGATGTCAAAAGATGTAGTAAAAATGATCGAGAGCTATCACCAAGAAAAACGCCTGGCTGCATGTGACAATCCTATTAGTTGGTGGAAAAATACGCAGAATATCTATCCATACTTGAGTAAACTTGCAAGGAAACATTTAGCCTGTCCTCCAACAAACGTACCAAGCGAGAGATTATTTAGCAGTGCTGGATTAATATATGATGAAAAGAGAAACAGACTGGCAGCAGAAAAGGCAGAAAAATTAATGTTCCTTAAGCATAACCTTCCTATAATTAAGTTTGAACATTAAACGATGAACATCTTAGTTTACTTTATTTTAATTACTCATTTATAAATATGCCTAATAAAACTTTAAACTTAATATAAATAGTTATCAAGCTAATTAAAGATCTCTTTCTACAGGGTGGGCCGTAAGTTTCCATACATAGGAAAAATTAAACGTTTGTTTTTATGTTTCAGATACCCTAAGAATATGCGTTTGACGTAAGATCTTGTTTACTGATGAAGCAAATTTTTACGTCAATGGAGAGGTTAATCGGCAAAACATACGTTATTGGAGTAATGCTAACCCTAACTGGCTGAGTCCGACGAAGATGCAAGGTGCCGGTAAAGTGATGGTGTGGGCCGGGATATGGGGTGACAGAATTATTGGACCAATTTTTGTCAGTGGAAATCTTAATGCCGAAAGGTATCTTAACATGTTGCAAGAAGAGATTTTCCCATCCCTGCTAAACGAGGAAGGTAACTTCCCAGTTTACTTCCAGCAAGATGGAGCTCCACCTCATTATGGTCTTCACGTGCGTCGGTATTTGGATCAGCAGTTTCCGGATGCTTGGATTGGTCGGCGTGGTCCTGTGGAGTGGCCTCCCAGATCCCCAGATCTCACCCCCCTTGATTTCTATCTTTGGGGGCGCTTGAAGGCCATGGTGTATCAGGAAAAGATACGAGACATAAATCATCTAAAGGAACGTATCACCAACGCCATTACAAGCATAACGTCAACTGTGCTAATGCGTGTTCATCAACAGTGGGGAACACGTATTGAAATGTGTTTTCAAAACAATGGCAACCATGTAGAGCATATTATATAAATAAAAATGGTTGTCCATAACAAAATGTTTATTTTTCCTATGTATGGAAACTTACGGCCCACCCTGTATAAGGGTGGAGGTTGGGGAAAGAGGTCGGTGGGGTGCATTTGAGTTGGGTTCACGTCCCGCATCCTGGTAACACAATTATGGTTTCTAATTGTGGCTGAAACTCAACAAAATATAACGAATTTATTTGCAGACGAATTCACTAATTGATTTCTATATTAGTTAGATGCTTGATATTATTTTATATGTTCAGAGAAAAGTACAGCAATTATTGTACAATTAATCAATTATACTACATTATAGCTACAGCTCTCTCTATATAATAACTTATTATATACGTTAAACACAACAAATCTCGAATATATCCTAAAAAATAACGAAAATGTAGACATCCGCATCCGCATCCGCGGATGTTGAAATCAAACATCCTCACCTGCATCCGCATCCGCGGATGTGAAAAAAATGACATCCGCTACATCACTAATATATATATATATATATATATATATATATATATATATATATATATAATTATATACACCACTTTCGAATGAGCAGTGGTTGGGGAAAGTGGTTGGTGGGATGCAAAACGCGTTGGGTCCTCGTCCCGCATCCTGGAAACACTTTTTACAGTTTAGATTATAGTCATTCTATTGTAGACTGTGAAAAGGGCTGCTAAAACGCGATAATTTATTGTGTTGTTTATTCTTAGGTAATATTATGATGTTATAGGGTACATAACCGCAACCGCAACCGCGGTTGCGACCTAACATTTGTATGGATTTAAAATATCCATTTATCCTTTAATTCGATGTAGAAAATAACGCAGCTGAAAGTACTAGAGACAATGGTTTTAAAAATGAAAGAAAACGAATTGGCGAGGAAAATTTTTATTCCATATCAAAATACTTTTCAAAAATGACTGTGCTCCTTTCGTTGACCTAAGTTTAATCACTTGGTAAGGACGCCTTCACTTTTTTCTGACCATTAAATTTTTCAGTTCGATAATAGCATACTATCTACGAGTATATCTAGTTATCTACATAAGTGAGTGAGATAATCCGTGGGAATGACCAAACTTCAACTCAAATGTTAATCCTATGGAATGTTGTGACAATAAAACCCACACTAATAGACGGAGTTTGTTTCCACAATAGTTTCGATGCCCACTGGCATCTTCTTCGAGTGGATACAGAAAAACGAAGACAATTTTAATTTGTGCGAAGGTACTTATAAGCTGTGGACCCTTTAATGAGATTCTTGGTCAAACAATCCCTTCCGGTGTCAGGTGAACGGGATCTAACCTAGGTGTGAATTTCTTAATGGTCTCTTGACTTCTAGAATGTTTCTTACCTTTCCTGGAGTGTTTCCTTACTCACTTTTGTTCATTCATTTTTCTGTATCCACCCGAAGAGGATGTCAGTGGGCATCGAAACTGTTATGGAATTACAGGGAGCAATTGCGTGCTCCCCGAACTACTCTTACTCTCTGACGACATTAAGACTAATCCAGGCCCCACTACAACTTACACATGTCACCATACACAAAGACATAGACACAATAGCACCATGAGACACATACAGAAGTATAATACTAACATATTACAGTACAACGTAGATGGCCTCACAAACAAAATCATGCAACTTAGGGAATTCGTACTCAAACAGAACATTCACATAGCACTTATACAAGAAACAAAACTAAAACGCACACACAAAACACCCACCATCCCTGACTTCACGGCGATCCGTCAAGATCGTACTGGGGGTAACGGGGGTGGACTCATCACTTACGTACGTAAAAGCATTAGCTACACTGATGCTACCCAAAACATTACAAACACAATCCAAGCAGATAACACGATAGAAATACAGGCAGTTAACATTAAAACACGCGCAAAACACAACACCACACTAATCAACATTTACATCCCACCAGATAATTCACCTCAGGTGCCAGCCAATTGCAATCCACAGTTACACAATCTGGCCTCTCTCACTAATGTCATCTTAGGAGGAGACTTCAACGCCAAAGACACTAGTTGGTACCTGCACAACCAAAACAACACCAGAGGCGCCAACATAGCCACACAACTAAACAGCCTCTTCATTCTTAACAATACAGAACATACACACATACCACATCAAGCAGGATGCTTAAACTCCTCCCCAGACATAACGTTCTGTTCCCCCTCCCTAGCAACACACACAATGGAGAACAGAAAAACAACTGTCATCAGACCACCTGCCCATCAGGGAATGGGACAACTCGACGTGGCCGACTCGATGCGACCCAACTCGATGTGGCCGACTCGATGTCAAGCCAAGTCGATGCCAGGCCAAGTCGATGCCAGGCCAAGTCGATGCCAGGCCAAGTCGAAGCATATTGTGCTTTATTATCTTTTAAGGGTATTTTAAGAAGAAAAAGTAAAGCATAAAAAATAATTAAGGCTAGGTAAGGTAGGTAAGGTAGGGTAGGTAGGGTAGGTAAGGTTAGGTAAGGTAGTGTAGGTAGGTTAGGTTAGATAAGGTTAGGTAAGGTAAGGTAGGGTAATTTAGGGTAGGTAAGGTAGGGTAGGTAGGGTAGGTAAGGTTAGGTTAGGTAGGTTAGGTAAGGTTAGGTAAGGTAGGGTAGGTAGGGTAGGTATGGTTAGGTTAGGTAAGGTTAGGTAGGTAAGGTAAGGTTAGGTAAGGTAGGGTAGGTAGGGTAGGTATGGTTAGGTTAGGTAAGGTTAGGTAGGTAAGGTAAGGTTAGGTAGGTAGGTTAGGTTAGGTAAGGTAAGGTTAGGTAAGGTAGGTTAGGTTAGGTAAGGTTAGGTAAGGTTAGGTAGGTAAGGTAATTATTGAACTCGGCCTCGGTCTTGGCTTCAGACTCGACTACAACACTGTTTGGCATCGACTTGGCCTGGCATCGACTTGGCTTGACATCGAGTTGTCCTGACATCGAGTCGGCCACATCGAGTCGGCCACATCGAATCGTACCCAACCCGCCCATCATCATTACAACACATTCTACACTCTGCCTCAACAGCCTTAGGCACACTTACAGAAATTACAAGAAAGCTGATTGGGAACAGTTCAAAATACAGACTGAGGAACAATTCACCACATTAAACAGCACACCCATCATAAACATCAATACAACACTCAAGACATTTAATCAGATCATCAATAATGCAAACAAATACATACCCAAGGGCAACATTAGGAAATACAACCCAAATTACACTAGAGAAATAGCCCACCTCATAAGGCAACGTAACAACCTCAAATATAACACACAAACACCACACACAGAAGCCATAAAACAGCAGATACAACAGCTCAACACAGAAATAAACAACAAACTCAAAGAAAAACAAACAGAAACATTCAGAGAATTCATAACAACACTAAACCACTGCACAGATACATCCAGGCTATACAAGAATATAAACAGCATTACTCACTCTAACAGCGACATTCACACCTCACACGCGGCTATCTGTCGCAGCCAAAATAATATCCCAACATACACACAACAAGCTAACATTCTAGTTAATCACTACGCAAAGATAAGTCACTTAAACAGAGACAACAACCAGAAACACGCAGACAAACAAACAACCAGACACAAGAAAACCTACAGACTCGACACGACCATTACACCCTTCAATACAGACCAGACCACTAAGATCATCAAAAACATTAAGAATTCGAAGGCTACTGAACCAGACAATATATCTAACATACACCTTAAACACTTGGGCCCACAAGGAATACTAGCTCTCACAAATATCAGCACATATTCATACCAACACTGTATTATTCCTGACATATGGAAACAAGGTAAAATTATTACACTACTCAAACCAAACAAAAATCCAACAGAACCAGTTTCCTATAGACCCATTACTTTACTATGCACACCTTCCAAAGTAACAGAAAGACTAATCTTACAAATCACCAACCCACACATTCCACTATCGCCTACTCAACATGGATTCAGACCTCACCACTCAACCACGACATTACTCACTAACCTCACGCAGCACATCATGGATGGCA
Organism: Bathynomus jamesi; assembly: GCA_023014485.1. Taxonomy (NCBI): domain Eukaryota; kingdom Metazoa; phylum Arthropoda; class Malacostraca; order Isopoda; family Cirolanidae; genus Bathynomus; species Bathynomus jamesi. The sequence goes on along the minus strand of JAJOZX010000171.1, from coordinate 1,258,780 downwards.
TCAACTCCAGACGACCAGCTAAACGTACACTATTAACAACAATAGACATTAGTAAAGCATTTGATGCTATCCCACGCTTCCCTCTCATAAACAAAATACTCAACACAAACATGCACAATAACACCAAAAGGTGGCTGAGCAACTATCTTTCAGGAAGATACTCACATGTCACATTTAATGGCAAGTCATCCAAAAACAAGCTTTTTCCGAACGGGGTTCCTCAAGGCTCTGTTCTCTCACCAACACTCTTCAACTTATACATGCATGACATTCCAACACCTATAGATAACAAGCTTACCTTATCATCATATGCAGATGACATCACCCTAACATCCACCCACAACAACATCGACACCGCTACAAATAACCTACAAACATACATAAACAGTATACAAGACTGGCTCACACACAATAGACTCAAAGTAGCGCCCACAAAATCAACCATCACCTTGCTTACAAGCAACACAAAAGAACACCAGGTAATTCCACAGCTTACACTAAACAACATCAACAGTCCACACACTCACAGGACCAAAATACTTCGGGTCACATACAACACATCATTATCTTTTGCAAACCACATTCAGGACATTAAAAACAAATGTAAGTGAAGACTTAACACGCTTAGGGTACTAACAGGCACAAACTTTCGACACCAGCAGGAAACAACATCACTCATATACAAAATATATTCGCTCAGTTATGGACTATGCTAGCCCATGCTGGGCACCCATTATCTAAAACACACACATAAACACCTTACAGACAATACAAAACAACGCACTTCGTATCATTACAGGATGTACTCAAACAACACCAATAGAACACCTGCACACAGAAACAAAAATACTGAAAGTTAGGGAACACTTAGACATGAGGGGAACACAATTCATGGCAGCAGCGACAACTAACCCACAACACCCTTGCCACTACATGTACAATCATGCACCAACACCTCGCACCATTAAGGTAACACCAGAGAGACATTATAACCAAATACTCCATTCCATACCACGCCCCACAGACATCACACAGTACAGAAAACACATACACACACACCTAACCCACAAAGCACTGACACGACTTGGTCCGAATGCGGTCCTAGGTGCGAAGCCGCCACCCATTAACAGGTCAGAGATCAGCCTGAGCAGATCGGATCGAGTTAACTTAGCACGATTCCGATGTGGACATCACCCCAACTTACGGACATATAAACACAGACTAGACAACTCCATAGACGACACCTGCCACCTGTGCCAAGACACACCACAAACAACTGAACACATTATGACAGACTGTACCGCTCTAGCACAACAACGAACACAACACAACATCAGTAGTGCGCTGAACCTCTGGTCCACTCCGGAGAGGGCGATCGGTTACCTGCGTGCCGCCAGCTTGCTCGATCGGGGTGGGCTGATCGGCTAAACAACAACAACTGTTATCGAAATAAACTCCGTCTATTAGTGTGGGTTTTATTGTCACATTTCGACCCTCCAGGTAAAAAAGTGAAGTTTTGCATTTACTCTGGAATGTTACTCTATTCTCCTTGGTATTTCTCCAAATGTTTATCCTTTGGAATGTTCCTTTAATCTCCTTGTGTTTCCTCTCCTCTCCTGAAATTCGTGGGAATGACCAGACTTCAACTCAAATGTTAATCCTTTGGAATATTGCCCTATTCTCCTTGGTATTTCTCCAAACGTTTATCCTTTGGAGTGTTCCTCTAATCTACTTGTGTTTCTTCTCCTGAAAGACACTTCCTTTACCTGCTAGTGTATATAACTGAAGCATTTGTTACTTGTCTTTCATTCATCAGAAAAATTTCACAGGTAGCAGTTCAACTTAAAATTTTATTCCTTTTCCAGTAATGGGACGTTATAAAACTAACGTGGTACATTCTTACTTCACGCTCCATGGTTCTCGTAAGCATACAACAGCAGCTTGCAAAGTGACTGAATGTAGCATGATTTTGAAACATCTTTGTGCTACTAATCTAAAGGAGTACCTGGAAAGACACCATCAGGCAGAATTTAATGCTTTAGAAAGAAGACAGGAAGCTTCTAATTCAAAGATAAAAAGATGTTTGCCACAAGATGAGCAGACACTAGATCACACCAACACTCAGCGTATGAAAACTATTCAAGAGATACTTCGTCCAACAATAAGTATTCCAATTGATATAAAAACGTTTAATGACGCTATGGTTGAACTGGTAACTCTAAATGGAAGACCATTTCTGCAGTAGAAGACAGTGGTTTATGCAAGATCATAGATCCAATTAAGAACGCACTAAACACATCAATGGACAGGAAGAAAATCTCGAATTTAGTTGATAAGAAAGCTGCAGACATTGTGAAGCAAATAAGTGAAGAACTGCAAAACAGAATGTTTTCACTGAAAATAGATATCGCATCTCGTTTGGATAGATCTGTTCTAGCTATTAATGCCCAGTTCATTAATGGAGATTCTCTTCAGATACGAACATTATCCGTTACAGACTTCTCTCATGCTCATTCGGATGAAAACATCAAGGAATTGGTTTTAAGTGTGCTATCGAAATATAACTTAAGCGTTCGTCAAGTGTATTCTATTACTACTGATAATGCTAGAATTATGGTGAAAGCTGTAGAACTGATCTCGAGTGAAGGAAATGACATTGTAAACGATGAAAGTGATATCAGTGAACTAGATGAGTTGGAATTAGGGAATGTTCTTTCTGTTAAATGTGCTGTACATACTTTGCAACTTGCAATAAAAGACTCTTTGAATGCAGGATTGCTTGTAAATACTATAGCTCATTCGCGGAAACTTGTTAAAAAGCTGTGAACTCCAGTTATTATGAATATTTTAAAAACAAAGAAGTATCATATGCTTATCGTAGACGTCGTGACGAAGTGGGTGGTGCTCAACATATGACATGATCTTCCGTTTAGTCGAACTCCGACCGTTCATTGATGAATTTACTGAACTCATAGGAACCGATTTAAAACTTTCTCCTCAAGCTTGGGAAAAACTAAAAACTGCAAGAAATTTTGCAAGTATTAGAGCCTCCTAAAAAAGCTACAGTACGACTGCAAGAAGATAATTTGACTCCAGAAGACTTCTACAAATTGTGGTTTCTGTGTAAAAGTGATAACTCAAAAATTAAATGCGTGCTGGCTCACAACCTTTTAGAAGCAATGAATGCTAGAGAGAAGGAGCTCCTACAAAAAGAAGTAGTGATATCATCGTTATATCTGGATCCTAGGTTCAATGTTATGCTATCCGAAGTAGAATAGGAGCGTGCGATTACTCATTTGACCCAACTTCACACGAAAATGGAATCGACATCTTCGGCAAGCTTGGCATCCAGTACATCAGAGGATGAGTTGGAAAACATGCTTAGAGCTGCTGCAAAAATAAAGAAAAACTCAACCAGTGCTACGAATAAAAGCATCATTTCGGCTCTTCGAAATTTTAAGAATATTGAAAGAATTTCAGCAGACAGTAGCCTAACTGCGTGGTGGAACGCAATGAAGATAAAGCATGAGGAGCTAATCAAATTGTCTTTAGTTGTACATGCTGTTCCAATGACATAAGTTAGTGTCTAACGGCTTTTTTCTCTTTTTAGATTGATTTTAAGTCCTCAAATAAACAATTTGTTGCCCGAAAACATTGACAATATTTTAATTGTTCGCTCTAATTTTAACATGCGAGTTTACAAGGTAAGTGTATTTTGTATATAATAAACAGAGGTGCATTTAATTGTTTTATTTCCCTTTCTAATACTATTATTTATATATTTTATACATGTCGTGTGCTTTAAAATTTAAAAAGTGTGCGAATTAATAAAACATTTCGAATTGAAAGTTTTTGTTAAATAAAACTTTGTGAAAGAAATGAAGCGAATAAGTAAAAAAAAAAAAAAAAAAAGATGAATGTTTCGTGCTGATTCAGTTGGCTATAAATGCTTACATGTTTAATCATACAAAAGTAAAGATAGTTACTAAAGCAAATGCTCTTTGAAAAACAGAAGTTGAATACAAATACAAATATAAAATTAAATCTGAATTTGTCAATAGGGTACCCCCAAAGAATAATATAAATAGTATAATGAAATTCTTAAAGAAATCTGAAAAAAAACTGAAATCGTAATTTAAATTGAATCGAATCGAAAAATATAAAACTTGAATCGAAAAATAAACTGAAATCGAAAAAAAATAAAAACTGAAATCGATATTTTTGCAAACTTAAACTGAAATCTAAAACTGGACTTAAAAATTTATCATTTCCCATCCCTGATATATATATATATATATATATATATAAATAAAATACAGAATGAAGACATAGATGAAAGAAAAAAGACAAGTAAAAGTTGCGAGGTAGTAAAACTTCCCAACGAACAAAATGATAAAAAGATAAATAAAAACGTAGGAAATAAACAGCCAAAGAAAAATAATAATAATAATAATATCAAAATTAAGAACAGAGAAGATAACCAGATAACAAGAAGTAGAAGCGTAGAAAATACCGTTTGTAAATACTATGCAAAAAGGGTACTGCAGATATTGGGATGGGCAATGCATCTATGCACATCCCACATAATGCAACGTACATTATACAAGAGGATATTGCAAATTTGAAAAAAAGTGCAAGTTCCACCACATTACTGTCTGCAACACCCATGATATGGGAGGTGCAAATACGGACAAAAATGCCGTTACCACCACCCAGTGGTGTAGTGCTAAATAAAGAAGTGAGGGAACGCATTTTGAAAGTGTTACTCAGATGCGGGGGGGACAATGGCGAGCGCGGCGAGCCCATACAGCTGGGGGTCCGGGGGCACTGTAAGCCCCCCGGGAAATCTTTTGAAATCTGACCAATTTCAGGGATATTTTGAGGTCACATGCACTGGATATTAGGATATATTCCAAGGTTGAAGATGCAGTATTTCCAGTGTCATTAGATATACGACATCCAGTACGATCAATAAAAATAGCTAACAACTGGAATGATTAACTAAAAAAAAGTTAACAACTGGTACGCTGTGGTGACTGTTTCATCAGATCTTTATAGGCTAGCATTGCCTCAGTCGAAGCTAAAAGAAATGAAACAGTTAATGATTCTTTCTCATATTTCTTCTAGGGGTGGGAATTAAAATTTCATGACGTTAGAGATTTGTAAGTTCGGATTTATTTGAAATAGTGAGGGAACGCCGTTCCGTCTACCAAAAAAAGTAAGGGAACGCCGTTCCCACGCGTTCCCACAGCACTACACCACTGCCACCACCCTCAAAGGAACGCAACAAGTGAACAGGAAAAACGAACATCAAAGAAGGCTACCAATTTTTTAGACGTAGCCAACACAATTCAACTGCTAAATACCATCCAACAAATACAAAGTCAGCTGACAAATATAGGAATCCGAGAGCCGGAGAGAAGGCACGCACAAAGACACTTCATGCGTTATCGGGACAACAGGACAAAGATAAAGAGAGGCAAGTTCTCGGAGGAACACAAGACAACGAAACCGGTACCACTATTGGAAACCGAATCGAATGTATGTGAAAATGATAGAGAAAAAATAAAAATAATCCTAACCAACATTCAGGGCCTTAAATCAAATCATTCCCCGGACAAAGTTTTATACCTGAAAGGACTCATGCAAGAAACCGGAGCAGATTTTGCATGCCTCACGGAAACCCATCTAAAGGACTGCCAGGCGAACTGTGAACACTGAGTTCTGTATTGATAAAAAAGAAATACAAATTGACAACTATAACATCCTCCGAGACGACAGAACAGTTAGACGTAAAGGAGGATGTGCTATTTACACACACGAAAGGCATATGGCAGAAATGAATATAAGTACCTCAAACAGCTACGTAGAATGTGTAGCAGCAAAAGTTGAAAAATTAAATATGGTGCTAATTGTAATGTACAGACCCCCAAACACGCCAACCTCAAAATTATCTGATTCCATTACAGAGGTAAGAAACGGTAAAAGATCTACACTCTCCAACCAAATATTTTTCTCTGTGGTGATTTTAATTTTCCATTCATGGAATATAAAAGGATAGGAAAAAATATATGTGTACACCAGGAAAAGGGGGGCACACGGGAAGAGCAGGAGCAGCTAAAAATGCTACTAGCATTAGCTGATGAATTTATGTTAACACAAGAAATAACAGAAAACACAAGAAAAACAACTGCCTAGATTTGGTGTTCACAAACAACAGCAACCTAATTCATAATGTAGAAATATCCCCAACTATAATTGTTATTTTATTTATTTGTTGGGTTCAAAATCCCAGCTGAGCCGTGAACGGCCAAATTCTAAAGGGCCAGTGCTACCTACAGCCCAAGTTAAGCTAAAATTAAAACTTACGGATTTGAGATCCTATTAGGTCCTACCTCAGGGTTGCTGACTCGATGCGGGCCTACCTTAGACCTTTGTTACATGAATTTAATATAAACAAAAGGGGTACTATTTATGGTCTTCTTTCTCAACCTTGCAACAACAACGCAACCTGGACTATTGCACGATGCAACAATCTTGTATCTAAACCAAACTGAATTGCAAGAGAGCTCTCTAACAGACCACACCCTGTACGTACGACATCCCACAAACGAGTAGAAAGAACGCGCAGCGCCCCAAAATGATGCCAACAGTGTGACCAAACAATGATGCCACAAGAGCTCAAAAATGCTAGCTCTAAATTAAGTTACTTTTTCACTAACCTTACAATTATGAGATGGATATATACACCTTAACTTAATATATACAAGCAATGCTGCATCAATCAGCTTAGTCATCATATCGCCTTGGGACAACAATGGTTCTTCCTCTTCTAGATTTTCTAACACTCCCCACCGAAGAGGCATTGTTGTCATTACCTTCTGCAAGGTTAGCCAAGCCTTCTCCATGAGGCTGTAACTCAAATGTTTCATCTTGACTATCTGTGTTTTTGCTGATTTCTAAAGCATAGAGTTTTTGTATAGGTCTCTTTAACTTTCCTCCTGAAGTCTTTACCAGTGCAGAAATTGTCTTTGCCAACAAACAACTCTTCAATTATGCCAAGCTTCCAGCATTGCCTTGGTCTTTCATCCCCAATCATTACCACTTCTCCCACCTTGATACAATTTGCATTGGAGCCCTTTACCTTGCCTGATGGGTAATAATTGAGTTCTGGCAAGTATTCCATCTGCCACCTCTTCCATAACTGATCTTGTAGCTCTTCAAGGTACCTGAACCGTCTGGTTAACTCTCCTTGAGTGCTCTGGATAGGCTGCAAGTCTTCTGGCACACTGGAGCTTGATGTTAATCGTTTACCACAAAGAAAATGATTTGGTGTCAATGGCTCTGCATCCTGCATACTGTTGTAAACAAAAGTGATAGGCCTACTGTTCACCATTGCTTCTACTTCACATAAAACAGTGCAGAATTCTTCTTTGCTCAAATGAGCATTTGCTAAAAGTTTCTTTAATGGACACTTTACACTTCTCACTAGCCTTTCCCAAAATCCTCCCCACCATGGTGCTCTCTCAACAATAAACTCCCACTGTACCCCTTGGTGTGAAAAGTAGGATTGGAATCCTTCCTCTTTTAGCAAGGACCAAATTTCTTGGAGTTCCTTTGCAGCCTTTTTGAAGGTTTTTGCATTATCCGATATGATTTTATTTTGGAAACCCCTTCTGTTCACAAACCTTTTAAAGGCCAGAAGAAATACATCACTACTTAAGTTGCTTACCAACTCCAAATGGATTGCTCTGGTGGTAGCACAGGTGAAAAGACATATATAACCTTTGTTAGACTCCCCTCGCTCATACACATAGACTGGCCCTGCAAGGTCTACTCCCACTACATCAAATGGGGCAGTATAGACATACCGTTCTCTTGGAAGTGGAGCCACCTTTTCATAATAAGTCTTTGCACTCCAACGCTTGCAAACCACACATTTATGCACGACCTTTTTTACTACTTGTCTAATTTTGGGAATCCAAAACTGTTGTCTGATCTCTATTATCACTTCTCTAACTCCAGCATGTAACAGCTTATGATGAGTATCCAGGATCAAAAGGTCCACAAAGTGCCCCCCAGAAGGTAGCAAAATTGGATGTCTTTTCTCCTTGGAAGCCCAGAAAACTGTAGTCTACCTCCTACTCTCAATAAATCCTGATCCAAAAACACATCCAAACCCTTGAGCGCAGAATGTGTTGGTAGAACCTGTAATGGATGGCTGGTGAGCAATTCTCTCTCTTCACCAAAATTTTCCTTCTGCATATATACCACCCAGTATTTCCTGGCTTGCTGAATCTCATTACTGTTCAGAATTCCTTCCCTTCTTGTTTCTCCCTTAAATGTTGTTGGTAAATCTATATACCCATGCTGTCACTCTTAACAATCTTTTCAGACTGCTAATGTCCTCAAGCCTCAATATGGGGTCCTGCTGCATAACTTGACAACTGTTCACAGCGCATTTTCTCACCTCACTCACCCATGCTTCTTCAGCCTGGCATTCTCCTACAATAGGCTGATTAGAAGGCCAGTTTTCACTTCCAAGTTTTAGCCACTCCGGCCCATTCCACCACAAACTTGACTGTGCAAGATCTTTCACTGAAATTCCTCGTGTTGGTAAATCAGCGGGGTTTTGGGTGCCTGGACAATGCTTCCATTGCTTGGGATCTGTGTGCGCTTGAATTTCCTCCACCCTATTGGCAACAAATGGTTTCCATTTCCTTGATTGGCTTCTTAACCAGTGCCAAACTATAGTGGAGTCTGTCCAATAATAGCTTGGAATTTCAGAGAGGGCCAAAGACTTTTGCACTATAACTGCAAGCCGACTAGCAATAACTGCACCCATCAATTCCAACCTTGGAACAGAAAGCCTTTTCAAAGGTGCTACTCTGCTCTTTGCAGCAACCAACCTGCAACTTACTTCCTCTTGCAATGCGCCTCTTATATAAATACAAGTTGCATAGGCTTCCTCACTTGCATCACAAAAGATGTGCAGCTCCAAATTCTCTGGACTATTGTTCAACTCTCCAAAGTACCATCTTGGGATTTCAATGTCTCCAAGATGTGCCAATTCTTTGAACCAATATTTCCACCTTACCACCATATGATCAGGTAACTCTTGGTCCCAACCAAGACCAATTTCCCAGAGGCTCTGAAACCAAATTTTTGACTTTATCACAAATGGAGCCAGGAATCCAAGAGGATCAAAGACCTTTGAAGCCAAACTAAGAGCTGTACGTTTTGTCCACCTTGTCTCATTCTCAGCCAGCTCTACTAAAGATTTCCCATTGAAGGTAAACAAATCATCATCTTGCTGCCAAACAATGCCTAGCACCTTTGCGTCTATTGCCCACAACTCCTTAATACCAGAATCCTCAATACTTTCTGCTACATCAGGTACTACACAGGAATGACTCATAAACTCTTGTAATTGCGAATGATTGGTCTGCCATTTTCTAAGCTCCATGCCAGCCTCCCTCATTATAGCTCTAGCCTCCATGAATATCTGTTTAGCCATTTCTGTATTATCCACGGAACACAGCAAATCATCAACATAAAAATTTTTCCTTATGTGTTCAATAGTGTTAGGATAGACTTCAGAATATTTCTTAAAATGGTACTGCATTGTAGCTGCCAACAGAAATGGACTAGAGCTGAGGCCAAACAACACTGACTTCATTCTATATGCTTGAACCTTAGGTTCATTTTCCAACAAGTCTTTCGTATCCACCCACAGATACCTTACTGCATCTCTGTCCTCTGGTTTTAACTTTATCCGCAAAAAGGCTTGCTTCACATCTGCAGTCAATGCTACTCTACCAAACCTGAATCTCAGTAACAAGGAAAATAAATCTGCATTTAAATTTGGCCCAGCATCCAAACAGTCATTCAAGGACACACACCTTTGTCCTTGGCTGAGCCATCAAAAACTACCCTCAGTTTGGTGGTAGTTTTGTCTCGCCGTACCACTGCATGGTGTGGCAGATAATGTGCCTCCTGGCTCACCAGCTCACCTTGCACCCTTTCAGCATAGCCCTCCCTTACATAACTTAGGATGGCCTCATTGTATTCAATTAACAACTCCTCATTTTTTCTTAGCCTGTACAATGAAGTCTCCAACCTCCGATTAGCTAGCTGAAGGTTTGAACCGGGTTTGCAAGAATCCTTCCATGGTAGGCCAACTTCATAGCAACCATCTCTAAACCCAATCCCTTTTTCAAATTGCTCTAAAACATCATTGTTCACTGTACTTGCCTGTTTGTCCTTTATGCCAATAGATTCAAGTTCCCAAAACGCTTTCAAATGCCTTTCCAGACCATGGCTGTTCTCCTCAATCTTAACAAAAAGAGCCTTAACTTCCATTTCATTGCAATAACTACCATGTAGCATCCAGCCTAGCTTACTTTCAATAGCTACGGGCCTTGAGATGTACGGACAATATTACCAGTGATGAAGTCCCAATAATAGTCAGCTCCAATCAAAAGACTAATATCTTCTTCTTTTCAAACTTATTATTGCCCAAATTAATTCCTTTAACTTGCAATTCTTGGACACATGCCATATCTAAACAAGTAGTGACTGGAGCACAAAGTTCCTCAATCTCTACAGCTTGGACCTTGATAGTGGGACTTTGCGGTAACAACCCTTTAACCAGAACTTCTACCTTCTTAAATTTGGTTCGGTTTTGAACGGAACCCCCAAACCCAGAAATTCTTAAATTTTCCCTCTTAAGTTCTTTAAACTTCAATTTTCTGGAAATTCTGGTCTTAATAAAACTACACTGGCTACCACTATCAAACAACACTCTTACAGTAGCTTCTCCCTCATTCCCAATTAATAAGGCTGCAGTTGTTTGCAATAATCCCCCTTTACTTTTACTCCCTTGCATAGCAGTGGCATGTGCCACTGATGTCTCTACTTCTGGGGTAGGCCTACTAGGAGTGTTTTCACACAATAATGGCTGATGCCTACCATGACATTTTTTGCACAAAATTTTAAACTTACAAAACCTTGCTCTATGACCTTTCAAAAAACATTTAAAACATGCTGTGGACTTAGTTACCCTGTCCTTTCTCTCCTCAAAGGGTAAGCCTCAGCCACCTCACATTTATATGACTTGTGGTTGCCTTCGCAAAATATGCATTCCTTGATTCCCTTTAATTTATTCTCAGAGGAGGCATGTAGAGCTGACACTGTACCTGGGCTATTCCTTTTTGTGGAAACTTTGGTGCTGTGCCTGCCTTTGTCCCCTTGTTTACCATCCCACTGTGCAAACTCAACTCCCTCTCGTCTTGCTAATTCTGTGCCTAAAAGACTTAACATCTGCTGAAGGGGGATGTACACATGTTCTGCAGAGTGTCCCCTACTTAATTCAAGCAAAATTGAGCTAGGCAATTTAGACTCCAGTGTAGGAACCAACATTATACCATACCTTTCCATTCCTACACCCAAGTTGTCCAGGGACCTAGTTCTAATTTCAAATTCATCATATAACTGCCGTAACTCCTTGACACTATTAGGATTATTAACAGGAGGTATAGCTAAAAGTGCACGGAGGTGGCTTTTAATTAAGATCTCTGGCTTACCAAACCGTTTCTTTAATATATCCCAAGCCACATTATAATTAGCCTCTGTTAATGCTAATCCTGCTATAGTCTTTGCTGCCTCCCCTTCCAAGAGGGACCGCAAATAATTAAACTTCTCCACGGCACTTAACACTTGACTAGAATGAACTGCTGATTGAAAACTGTCTGCCCATCCTTGCCATTCCTGAATACTCCCAGAAAATGTTTTGAGTACAAGCCTCGGTAATTGAACTACAGATCTGTTAACCTTAACTTCACAAACATCATTTGTTGAGTGTTGTGTTTCATTATTAGACCTGGTCTCTAACTGTACTGAGCTGCTAAACTCTTTTGCTCGGAGGCCTACTTTAATTATATCATCAATAATCTCTTCAAAGTAAATTATGTTATTTTCTATTTCATCCTCTTCTATAAGAGCCTCAATTTTAACATTTACCTCACTTAGAGCAACCTTTTTAGTTTCTAATATGGAAAGCTGCGCAGTCACTAAGCGTAAATCCTCTTGCTCTATGGCAGAATCTATAGTGGCAATGACCTTTGTAATTAGACCTTTGTAGGCGCTTCTCCTTTTTATAAATTTGTTCAATTCAGATGCACTCATCTTCAATGCAAACAATTGGGCTCAATACCAAATGAGCTGAATTGGCAGAAATACTTAACCAAACTGATCAAACGCAAATTTTACTTTCAAATAAACTGAATTGCTGGGTGGGGTACTAACCAAACACCAGTATGGAATACCAAATTTTCCACCCCAGGACCTTAATTCAATAATAACCCAAATTAACCAAACCGGTAAAATGTAGGCCAAAAACAACGACAGACGACTGGCCAAGTTTCGCAATTGGGCAACCAAACTTTCTACCCTGGGACCTTAATTCAATAATAACCCAAAATTAACCAAACCGGTAAAATGTAGGCCAAAAACGACGACAGACGACTGGCCAAGTTTCGCAATTGGGCAACCAAACTTTCTACCCTGGGACCTTAATTCAATAATAACCCAAAATTAACCAAACCGGTAAAATGTAGGCCAAAAACGACGACAGACGACTGGCCAAGTTTCGCAATTGGGCGACCAAACTTTCTACCCTGGGACCTTAATTCAATAATAACCCGAAAATTAACCAAACCGGTAAAATGTAGGCCAAAACAACGACAGACGACTGGCCAAGTTTCGCAATTGGGCGACCAAACTTTCTACCCTGGGACCTTAATTCAATAATACTCAACCCGTCTAGGCCTAACTTGGGCTACAATTTGCACAATCAGAACTTTGCCGAAAAATAGTCACTGACTCAGTTTGGGGTAGAATCCGGTTCTGAAGGACCATGTTATTTTATTTATTTGTTGGGTTCAAAATCCCAGCTGAGCCGTGAACGGCCAAATTCTAAAGGGCCAGTCTACCTACAGCCCAAGTTAAGCTAAAATTAAAACTTACGGATTTTGAGATCCTATTAGGTCCTACCTCAGGGTTGCTGACTCGATGCGGGCCTACCTTAGACCTTTGTTACATGAATTTAATATAAACAAAAGGGGTACTATTTATGGTCTTCTTTCTCAACCTTGCAACAACAACGCAACCTGGACTATTGCACGATGCAACAATCTTGTATCTAAACAACCAAACTGAATTGCAAGAGAGCTCTCTAACAGACCACACCCTGTACGTACATCCCACAAACGAGTAGAAAGGACGCGCACCAAACAATGATGCCACAAGAGCTCAAAAATGCTAGCTCTAAATTAAGTTAATTTTTCACTAACCTTACAATTATGAGATGGATATATATACACCTTAACTTAATATATACAAGCAATGCTGCATCAATCAGCTTAGTCATCATATCGCCTTGGGACAACAATGGTTCTTCCTCTTCTAGATTTTCTAACAATAATATCGGATCACAACATCATTGAAATAACAACCAATATAAAAGCAACAAGAAAGGAAAGAACACGAACAACAGAAAGAAGCAAATTCGAAATTTTTAATTTTCATTCCAAAGCTATAAACTGGGAAGATGTTGCATCCAACATGGAAGTAATAGATTGGAAATCCATCTTCGAGGCCAAAACAATGGAAGAGATGCTAACGAACTTAGAAGAGAAGACGCTGGAAAGTGTGGAAAGACATGTCCCAAAGATACAACAACGGGAAAAGAGAAGCAGGTTCGAGAGAGAAAAGAGAGCATTATTCCGAAAGAGAAAAAGAGTGACTGCAAAATTAAGTAACTGTAAAGATATCAGAAAAATATTAAATTATAAACCGCAGAGTATCTATCGACTGCGTCATACAGGAACTAATTGAGAAGCATACAGAAAAAGAAGAAGGCGACGCTAGAGAGGCGATAAAGGTTAACTCAAAGTAATTCTATAATTTTGCAAAACGGAAGTCGAAAAACCATGCGATTATTGGACCTTTGAAAAACGAAGACAGTGCTATATCTGATGATCTAACAGAAGTATCTGAAATATTAAGAGCTCAGTACGAATCATCTTTCAGTATCCCAAAAACAGACAAACTGATATGCCACAGAAACGCGTTCTTTGAAGAATTACAAGGGGAAAGTATAACGGACTTTGACTTTACGACAGATGATATTACACAAGCTATAGGGAAACTAAAAGCAGACTCAGCGGCAGGACCGGACAAATGGAATGCCACACTAATCAAAAGTTACAAGAATGCAACCGCTGAGCCCCTATATTGGATATGGAGACGATCACTAGACACGGTTGAAATACCGGGCATCCTGAAGAGCGCGAACATAGTCCCAATATATAAAGGAAGAGATCGATCCGAGGCCAGAAACTATAGGCCAGTGTCGCTTACATCTCATCTCACTAAAATATTTGAAAGAATAGTTAGACAGAAAATCTGACTTTTTGGAAACTCAGAAAAAATTCAATAATAAACAACATGGGTTTCGGTCAGGCAGATCATGCCTATCACAACTAATGCAACACTACATTATTGATGCATTGGAAAGTAATGAAAACTATGATATAATTATACACAGACTTTGCCAAAGCGTTCGACAAGTGTAACCATGGAATCATAATAAATAAACTGAAGTATATGGGAATAACAGGAAAAGTAGGGAAATGGATATATAATTTCCTTAGTGAGCGGCGGCAAGTCGTTACAGTACAAGGAGCATCTTCATCAGAATCAGAGGTCCTCAGCTCAGTACCACAAGGAACAGTATTAGCTCCACTACTCTTCATACTCATCCTAACTGACATAGATGAGGACGTTACCAGTGACAACACAGTAACATCCTTTGCCGATAACACAAAGATCAGTAGAAAAATAAGAAACCCAGAAGATATAGAATCCCTATAAACCGACATGAACAGAATCTACAAGTGGACGGAAGACAACAATATGAAGTTTAACACAGAAATTTCAGCTGTTATGGTACGGAAAAAGGGAGGACCTAAAATCGATGGAATATTATACCCAAAATGGACAGGAAATTCAGAGAAATTCCAAAGCAAAAGACTTAGGGGTTGTAATCAGTGGTGTAGTGCTGTGGGAAAGCGTGGGAACGGCGTTCCCTTACTTTTTTTGGTAGACGGAACGGCGTTCCCTCACTCTTTCAAATAAATCCGAACTTACAAATCTCTAACGTCATGAAATTTTAATTCCCACCCCTAGAAGAAATATGAGAAAGAATCATTAACTGCTTCATTTCTTTAGCTTCGACTGAGGCAATGCTAGCCTATAAAGATCTGGTGAAACAGTCACCACGGCGTACCAGTTTGTTAACTTTTTTTTAGTTAATCATTCCAGTTGTTAGCTATTTTTATTGATCGTACTGGATGTCGTATATCTAATGACACTGGAAATACTGCATCTTCAACCTTGGAATATAACCTAATATCCAGTGCATATGACCTCAAAATATCCCTGAAATTGGTCAGATTTCAAAAGATTTCCCGGGGGGCTTACAGTGCCCCCGGACCCCCAGCTGTATGGGCTCGCCGCGCTCGCCATTGTCCCCCCCGCATCTGAGTAACACTTTCAAAATGCGTTCCCTCACTTCTTTATTTAGCACTACACCACTGGTTGTAATGACATGATGCGAAATTTGAAACACAAAATAAGATAGCAGTAAACGGAGCAAAGAGAGTAACTGGGCAGATACTGAGAACCTTTAAACGAAAGGACAGGAATATAATGATTCCTCTACTGAAAACACTGATCATACCCAAATTGGAATATTGCTCGGTCCTAACATCCCCATATAAAAAAGAAGACATTAGACAACTAGAAGGGATTCAGAGAAACTTCACAGCTAAGATGAAGGGGTGCAAAGAACTGAATTATTGGGAAAGGTTACGCGAATTAAACCTATATTCACTGGAAAAGAGGAGAGAGAGATACACCATTTATTTACACTTGGAAAATAATGGAGAAACTAGTCCTTAATCTTACTCTGAACCCTTAACTCCCCAAACAATAGCGGAAAGTAGAAAAGGAAGACTGTGTCATGTTTCCAAATTAAAGGCTAGACAGGGCACATCATTAACCCTGAAAGAAAATAGTTATGTTTGGGAGAGGACAAAACTGTTTAATCAGCTGCCCAAAGACCTAAGGAACACGAGGGGTGTTGCAGTGGATATCTTCAAAAGAACATTAGACGCCTGGCTCAGAACAATCCCAGATGAGCCGGGTGTACCTGGCTATGTGAGGTGGAGAGTACAAGAAACCAACTCACTACTTCACCAGGCCAACTCGAGAGGAGGGGCGACAAGCTTGACCTTCGTGAAATGAGGAATCATCGCGCGGAACATTTGAAAGGTTGAAAGGAAAGGTGTGTGGGGTATATATATAATATAATATATATATATATATATATATATATATATATATATATATATATATATATATATATAGGGTGATCCGTTTGGGTATGGCTAAAATAAAAACGCTGTGAGAATCTACCGAGAAGTAATACAGCGCTCATCTGTTGCACGTGTCGTCATAAAATGTCGGAGTTTGTAATAGGCTATGCCACCCGTTGTCAAGCATACGTACGAGCGCCATCTTCTGCCAAACTTGAGACATATGCCAGTTTCGAAGATGGCGGCGAATGCACAACAACGTGCGAAGTTTCAGAGTGTGACAGCAGCAAATGTGCGGTACCACTGCTCTAAGGAAGCTTTTAGAAGCTTTTCGAACACCATATACACGGCGAAACTCACGCTGTACCGCTGTCACACTCTCAAACTTCGCACGTTGTTGTGCATTCGCAGCCATCTTCGAAACTGGCATATTAGTGGACCGACCAAAATTCAAAAATCCACTTTGAACGGCGTTTTTTGTTAATAGCTGGCACCCATGCTAAATCAATGTACCTGTGGGTGAGGAATAAAATGCAGGTGGATGCCACTCTCGCTTTTGGCTTTGAAAGTCATTTTCGAGGTCAAACTGTGCAAAAAATGATATTTTCTAATTTTAATTTAAAAAAATATATTCTGAGCCAATTGGTTTGACCAAATGTTTCATTTTGCCACACTTAGTGATAAAGAAGTATGATGACACGCTTATTCCATCCGAATTACCAACTCAAGGTCAAATTCAAGTTAATCACGACCGAAATTGTGCTAAAAATTTGTGATTTTTATTTTAATTGGCGAAAAAAACATTGAGCAAGTCTGTTTGTCAAAACAATTTATTTTAACATGATTAGTGCCTAATAAGTTTGATGGCATGAATTAAGTACTCACAGTAACAGAATTATTACAACTAAATCACAAAGCAGTAACATCTACAAGTTCACGTTTCTTGATGAACAGCACAGAAATGCTGCAATGACTCACAATTGTGTGAATTGCAATCACTTAAGAACAGAGTTATTAGTTCCTTACAGCACATTCCAGCTTCTCTCGATTTCAGCCCGGAAGAGAGACAGATCTATGTCCAGCTGGGTTACAGCAACCGTTGTCGTCACAACCACAAGCTGTCGTACACTTCATCCTTTTCCTGAAGCAGTTGCATCTAGCTGTCTTGCATTTTTTCTTGCAACCACAAGCAACAAGCTCCAGGCAGGCTTTAGGGATTGGAGGAAGTCTTGTCCACAAATGGTAGGAGGCTCCCTTCTTCCAACTTCCTGGCTGAAGTGTCCACCGGATCTTCAACATCTACGTGCTCTTTGTCAGCTTGGAGCCATATTTTGGCCTGATAGTTTGCCCGCTTGGCGTGGAGCTCCAGGGCATCCTTTGTCGGTGGGAACATTTCCAAAGTCTTCTTGGCCTTCCCAAAAAGGTGAACTCTGGCGTCATCAACTCTGTGTTGTTCCGGGGTGCCATACAAATGACACACAAACTTCTCAACATCTGCGATATCCCCATCTCGACCAATGGCGTGCAGCAGGAGTGGGTGGTCACTGAACACCTTCCAACACTTCTTTTTTCCATGACCACTAAAGGACGACTGTGTCACACCCAGTCAAAGCGTGGAAGCTGACCAGGTTGTCCCTGACTGGGGACGACAAACTCTTGAATACATCGTGCACGGGGTAGCATTTTCGGTTATTGACCGTTCCGCACAGCATCCACATTTTAGCGACCTTGGTGCAAACGAAGTGAATCAGCAGCACCATTACATCAGTATCTCTGCACACTACCAGTATTCGTTCATAGCCCTGGGACGCTGCATCACATGAGTGAAGGATGAGCCTGGTGTCCGTCTCTTCATGGTTGCTATGCAGTGGAACGTCATGTCGCCTGGTTGACCGTATTTTAGTGGCTTCAGAGAAGCCACCCCCTGTCACCAGCTGACATCTTTCTTGAAGATCTCTGCCCTTCTCAGTGATAACATTAGACAGAAACAAGGCTAGGTCAGCCTTGTTTGTATCCAGAGCCATGAAGTTTTTCCACACTTCAGGCAGTGGAACTTGTGGGCCATCAATGACTTTCCGAATCGGTTTCTTCTTGCTTCCACGCTTTGTCCTAGTAACTGCTTTGATCGATCCTTCCCCTGTACCGATCAAAGATGACATCAATTCTTGTTGTGTGTTCATTGAAACAACTCGTCACGGCCTTGAAGAACACTTCAGCATAGTCGTCGAGTGTCTGACAGCCGCCAGGCTTGCCAAGAGCTTGGATGAGTGCATGGCCATCTATCATCACACAGGTCTTCAAATCAGAGGTTGGAACCTCTGAGCTTATGGTCTGCTGAGCCATCAGTATGTTCATCAGCTCAGACTTCGATGTCGAATTCATCTCTCCTCCTGCCTTCGCCAGACTAAATGGGACTGGGGACAGTTCATGCTTCAAGACGTTGACCATCTCCACCATGCGACCTGCGATCGCGGCATTCAGGAGCCGCTGTAGTAGCTTTCTGTCAGCTTTGATGGTCTTCTGCATGTTCTGCTTGGTGGAAACTGTAGCTTTGTACACATCAGCGAAGGTTTTCGACCTATGTTTCTTCATCGTTTCATGGAAGCCTACTATCTGTTCAATCAGTCTCCTTCATGAAGCCGATTACATGCTGCTTTCCTCGATCTTGAGCTTTCAGCAGGTTCTCCACAACATCTGTGGGTGCAGTGTCTTTGGTTGCCAGTGAAAAGTGGGATGTTAGTGGCGGCATCTGTATCTCCTGCTTCACTCACGTGAACTCTGAAGATGTCAAACTGCTTCAACTGCTGAACTAGCTTCATGACATCATGAGCGTCACGCCTAGTGCGAGAAGGCAGACTGTCAACCCGAGTGAAGGTGGCTTCCCCATCATCATCTTGAAGATTGAAGAGGCATCTTGTGTCTTGAGAGGTGCAGAACCTGTCTCTTGCTTGGTCATTCTTTGTGATGCCGATGATACCATTGTGCATCTTGCATGTACGATTTATCCATTTGGTTGCCTGATCAACTGGAACTTGGTTGAAGCGCTTCGCCGTCCTCTTGACGACAAATTTCCCATTACAGAACTCTGCATGAACTTCTAGTGCTGACTTCTCAAGACCTCTCATATCAGCCAAGGAGACCGGCCCCCAACGTGCATAGTTTGTGTGGTCATAGATAGTTAGCCAAAGCAGCATTGTAGCAAAGGCTTCTATGTGGAGACTCCACATGCCATCTCTCTGAGCTCTGATGAAGGCCAGTAGGATCTCTACCATTTCCATGTAGGATGACCACAGCATGAAGTTGGGATTTTCAGAGTGCTGGTCATTGAATTCCTCCACGAGACTGGAATTTTTCATCTGCCAAAACGTCTGAGAAGTTGTCAACAGCATCGCGCATCTCATCTATGTCAGCTCTGTCTTTGAAAAGCGAAGCAACTTTGAGGGCAAGCTGTTTGACGTTCCTCATCTCCGTTGCCAGTTGCAGCCACTCATGACTCAAACATCTGCCACTTGATGCGCCACAGTGCCTCATACGTCAGCTGGTGACCTCTCACAGCCCGGTAGTAGACCTTGCCGTCCAGCAATGTCTCAGTGGTGTTAGCCGCGTACACACCTGCCTCTGTCCATAAGTCACCAAGTCCTACACTTTCCATGTGTTGACCAATGGCTTTCAGAAAGTTGAAGCAGATATGGAGGCCTCCCATGAGCAAGACCACGTTGGAAAATTTCGAGTTTGCCCAGACTAGTTCCTTACCCCTGCTGTACAGAGGCTGATCAGCAGTGATGATGGTGTACTTCTGGCTGACTTACTAAGAAATGGCCATGAAGCGATTGATGACGGTGGTCATGGTGTCATTGTCATCTGCTGGTGCCTGCAGGATTGACAACATCCCAGCGGTCGTTACTGGTGAATCCACAGTGCTGATAGATTGATTGAATGCTCCCCAGCTTGGAACGGACATCGCTTCATCATGGATGCGTGACACCACCCAGGCTAAGTCCTTGGCACGTGCCCGGTCCCTCTCAGGTTCATGTGACAAGTCATCTATGTCAGTGTCGTAGCCAGGAGGAGATGGTCCCTTGCCAGATGGGAGGGTAGCCTGGTCCAGCCTTTGGAACTCCTGTAGGTCATCAGGTTTGATAGATTTCGATCTCTTGTGCTTGCCACCCTTTTGGCCATGACTCTGTTGTCCTCTCTGCCATACCATCAGTTGAATGCTGTGGAAGGTGTTCTTCCCGTCTAAGGTTGACTCCAAGACATTTATGTTGTCACAAGAGCAGTGAATCATTCTCTCTTTGACCTCCAGGATGTTCTGAGCGATGGTGGTGTCTATCCTTCTTACAGTGTCGATACCAATAGTGTGATTTGCCGCATGAAACAGATCTAGGAATGCTTCTGAGCGGGTGGCTTGGTGCAGAGTAAGACCCAAGCCCACATGCTTTGGTGTCAACTTTCGTCGGTTGGAGACTGCATAGACTATGTCCTCGGCAATACTACACACACTCTGCTTCACTTTCTGGTCCTCTTCACTTCCCTTATCCATAGCATCCATTCCCCAAAGAGCAATCGTAGAAACAGGTACAGACTGTCGGGTATGACGCGATCAACATGTTCCTGATTAAGACCTTGCTATGTCTCGGAGTGTCCAGAAGTTTCAAGAAGATCTTGTCGAACCTTCAGAGCCACGTGTACCATATCTTGGAATATGCTGCTAGTGGCACACATGCAGACATCAGCATCTTCATCTTCAGTAGACTCTGACTCAAAGGTGACATGACCTTGTTCACAAGACTTAGCCAGTGCTTTGGAGATGATGAAATCTGAGCTCTTTCCAGGGTAAATCAGCAGCGGGCCCCTTGACAATGGGCGTACATAGCTGGCGTTTGATCCAAGCAGCCTTTGAACATCTTCGTAGAACGTTGTTCTCCTGGAGTATTTCACGGTGATGCCGATGTCATTACATATACTCTCGTATCTGTCCCAGACGTCTCCCATGTCGTATACGTGACCACGAGACAGGCCTACTGTCACGTCTTTGCACAGCTTCACCATGCACTCATTTTCAGGCCCTTGCTGCTCCTCTGACACCGCTTGTTTTCTAGTACGTCTCTCAAATGTCACCAAACATGCCTTCAACTGCAATCACATCACTCACCGCTGACAACGGTATGCTCATGACAGGGTCGTGTTTGGCATGCTGGATCAAGTCATCTGACTTCTCCATTGTCTCCACCCTGTGCAGTTTCTTTGTAGTCTTTTGGCAAAACATGCAAAGGGTCCAGTCAGTCACTGGTGTTGAACGTCTACGTTTTGGGGGAAACATACCTATCCTTTAGCAGTATTATTATTATTATTTTACTAGCTGGCACTGTCTGCACTCTTTTACTTGCAAACCAATGTCTGGCCAGCCAGTGCACTGAAAATATTCAACATGTGAAAGTATGCTATTACTTGTACTATGGTAGTAGTAGGCACATGCGCACCTCACTCAGCATGCTAAATGTAGTTTTAATGGAAATAAAGACATCCAAAATCATAGTTATATTCAATTATTATCCATAAAATCACAAAAATATGCTTTATGTGCTAATGATACACCTTTAAACACGTTGTTACATAGAGCCACCACTGAAATGCAAAAATTCTGAATTTTTCAGAATTTGACTTTTGTAACCTTGTATGGGACCTTCAAACCCAAAACTGAGAGTGGCATCCACCCACATCTTGTTTGGCATCCTCAATACTACTTAGCTAAGGTGGATGCCTGCTATTAACAAAAAACGCCGTTAAGTTTTTTCTAGAGGACTTTTCAATTTTTGGCCGGCCCACTATATGTCTCCTAAGTCTGACAGCAGATGGCGCTCGTACGTCTGGCAGCGGATAGCATAGCCTATTACAAACGCCCACATTTTATGACCCCACGTGCAACAGATGAGCGCTGTATCACTTCTCGGTAGATTCTCACAGCGTTTTTGTTTTATCCATACCCAAACGGACCACCCTGTATATTATGTAAACTCTGCAACCTAGATCCTTAGTAAGTTTCCTCTCTCAACAGCTCCTTTTTCTCTTAAGACAATAAAACAAAAGAACAGTATGTCTATAACTATATTTTAAGTTTGTAGTTATTTATAGAGAATTTTAAAAATCTATGTATAATAAAAAAAATTTCAGTGGATTTCAATGCTGCACCAAAAGTCTCTAATTTACCATATAATATTTGGTAGGTTGAAATAATTAACATCTCCAGGTTTCAATTCTCAGAAAATAGCTAATAATATTGCTTTTTAAGAGGCTTTACTCAGTTTTCCATTGTCTCCTGTACAGTGATAAACTTTTGTATCAAATACTTTCCTCAACTTTCTCTTCATGCTGTATCATGTGTGACTTCTTTATAAAGTAATCTTTCAACTCATCTACGTCTTCTGAGGCAAACTATTCATTTTGTTATAAAGTATCATAAGCTCACAACACCTGCAACAGGAAGGGCCTATTCAAAAGGGACTAATCATGCTACTGACAATATTCCCCTACAATGTAACACAATGTAGACGACCTATGCATCAATACTGAATTCCACAAACAGGCTTAAAATATGAAATGCTTGTATACACCATGCTATATGATTTTTTTGGTAGAAATAGCATCTAAAAACCGTCTGAAATCAGTTTCAATCTAGTTTCCATTTAAATTAATAGTTACTCTATATTGCTAATTTAAAACAAAATATATATAAAAAAGTCCAAACATAGAATTTCCTAATTCATCAGTTAATGAAGATTCAATACAACCAAATGTAATAGCTTAAAAAAACTAAGAGAATATTAATTTTTCTAAAGTAAAAAACAATTTTACCATCTTTTCAGCCTATAATGGCAATAACAAAGGTTCAATATACTTAAGACCTACTTGGTAGGCTAACTTAGCTTCTGATTGGCAAAATCGGATTTTCAAGGTAAATGAGTGAAATAGTTTACAATTAAAGGTGCAATTAAGATCTGCTTAAATAGATATGCATTATTTACACAATTTATAAGCCCTTTTTCATGAATAAAAACAGCCATTATTTCTTAAAACAGGCTAAGGGGATGGTATTTAACACAAAATACTGTATATCAATCCAAGTTACACGCTAATATACCAGTACATACTCATTTTGTAATGTAAAATCATTGAGCCCTCCAGTCAGTGTTAAGTCTATGATTTGTAAGCTGCCGGATCCTTTTAACAATTTTATTTGCACTATTCCCTACCTTTATGCCAGTGGTGTGTACTCCTAAGACGCAAGGTAAGCATTGCTTACCCTATAAAAATTATTCCCTTCCAATTTAACAACAAATATTATTGAGGGGACATTCTAGCATCAGAATGCTTTCCACAGCATATTAGATTATCTGAATCTTTTTACATGGATTTGGGAAAAAAGGGAGTAACATAAGTTAAATTAATAGTTTTTATCTTACGTCTGGCAGTGGCATATCATTTTATTCTGCAAGAGGCGGAACGAGGTTACTGCAAATTGAATGTTGCTTATTTGAGGGACAGATTTTCAAGCGGCAAACGCCCGTCTTGCAAGTTTCAAAATCTGGACTCCCATTACAGCAGGTATAAATTCACCGAGACTTAAATAAAAAAATGCAGAATGCTCTATATACAATTAAAATAAATAATATGTTAACTAAACAAAGATATTTTAATTTGGAAGGGAATAATTTTTATAGGGTAAGCAATGCTTACCTTGAGTCTTAGGAGTACACGCCACTGCTTTATGCAATGTTTGAACCTTCCATATTCTGGCTCCTATACCATAAGTTTTCACCTATTTCCATTTATAAGAATATGTTATTTTTGCAAGTAAATACAGAGATGGAAAGTTTTACTGGGTTTTTATATGTTAACTTTTTGTCAGGATATTTTTCATTGGACATGTATTAGAAGTGTACTTTAGGTAAGTGCTTCTCTATACACCTACCTAGTTTTGCCAATAATCATTGCAAGAGTTACATATTTTTATTAAATTGTATATTAAATATACTGTATACATTGAAAGGGTATTTAGTTACCTAGTAGAGTAGACTGAGGGAAAATAAAAAAGAAATTTCAGAGCTGGGCACTTCCGCAAACCGCAAATTCCGCAATTGCGGAAGATGTTTTTCGTTTGCGGATTTGCGTTTGCGGCAAAGTCATCGCAAATTAGTGAATTTGCGTTTGCGGATTTGCGTTTGCGGAAGTGATTTTGAGTTTGCGGATTTGCAATCGCAAATCCGCAAACTCAAAGTACACTTCTAATACATGTCCAATGAAAAATATCCTGACAAAAAGTTAACATATAAAAACCCAGTAAAACTTTCCATCTCTGTATTTACTTGCAAAAATAACATATTCTTATAAATGGAAATAGGTGAAAACTTATGGTATAGGAGCCAGAATATGGAAGGTTCAAACATTGCATAAAGCAGTGGCGTGTACTCCTAAGACTCAAGGTAAGCATTGCTTACCCTATAAAAATTATTCCCTTCCAAATTAAAATATCTTTGTTTAGTTAACATATTATTTATTTTAATTGTATATAGAGCATTCTGCATTTTTTTTATTTAAGTCTCGGTGAATTTATACCTGCTGTAATGGGAGTCCAGACTTTTGAAACTTGCAAGACGGGCGTTTGCCGCTTGAAAATCTGTCCCTCAAATAAGCAACATTCAATTTGCAGTAACCTCGTTCCGCCTCTTGCAGAATAAAATGATATGCCACTGCCAGACGTAAGATAAAAACTATTAATTTAACTTATGTTACTCCCCTTTTTTCCCAAATCCATGTAAATAAGATTCAGATAATCTAATATGCTGTGGAAAGCATTCTGATGCTAGAATGTCCCCTCAATAATATTTGTTGTTAAATTGGAAGGGAATAATTTTTATAGGGTAAGCAATGCTTACCTTGCGTCTTAGGAGTACACACCACTGGCATAAAGGTAGGGAATAGTGCAAATAAAATTGTTAAAAGGATCCGGCAGCTACAAAATCATAGACTTAACACTGACTGGAGGGCTCAAATGATTTTACATTACAAAATGAGTATGTACTGGTATATTAGCGTGTAACTTGGATTGATATACAGTATTTTGTGTTAAATACCATCCCCTTAGCCTGTTTTAAGAAATAATGGCTGTTTTTATTCATGAAAAAGGGCTTATAAATTGTGTAAATAATGCATATCTATTTAAGCAGATCTTAATTGCACCTTTAATTGTAAACTATTTCACTCATTTACCTTGAAAATCCGATTTTGCCAATCAGAAGCTAAGTTAGCCTACCAAGTAGGTCTTAAGTATATTGAACCTTTGTTATTGCCATTATAGGCTGAAAAGATGGTAAAATTGTTTTTTACTTTAGAAAAATTAATATTCTCTTAGTTTTTTTAAGCTATTACATTTGGTTGTATTGAATCTTCATTAACTGATGAATTAGGAAATTCTATGTTTGGACTTTTTTATATATTTTGTTTTAAATTAGCAATATAGAGTAACTATTAATTTAAATGGAAACTAGATTGAAACTGATTTCAGACGGTTTTTAGATGCTATTTCTACCAAAAAAATCATATAGCATGGTGTATACAAGCATTTCATATTTTAAGCCTGTTTGTGGAATTCAGTATTGATGCATAGGTCGTCTACATTGTGTTACATTGTAGGGGAATATTGTCAGTAGCATGATTAGTCCCTTTTGAATAGGCCCTTCCTGTTGCAGGTGTTGTGAGCTTATGATACTTTATAACAAAATGAATAGTTTGCCTCAGAAGACGTAGATGAGTTGAAAGATTACTTTATAAAGAAGTCACACATGATACAGCATGAAGAGAAAGTTGAGGAAAGTATTTGATACAAAAGTTTATCACTGTACAGGAGACAATGGAAAACTGAGTAAAGCCTCTTAAAAAGCAATATTATTAGCTATTTTCTGAGAATTGAAACCTGGAGATGTTAATTATTTCAACCTACCAAATATTATATGGTAAATTAGAGACTTTTGGTGCAGCATTGAAATCCACTGAAATTTTTTTTATTATACATAGATTTTTAAAATTCTCTATAAATAACTACAAACTTAAAATATAGTTATAGACATACTGTTCTTTTGTTTTATTGTCTTAAGAGAAAAAGGAGCTGTTGAGAGAGGAAACTTACTAAGGATCTAGGTTGCAGAGTTTACATAATATACAGGGTGGTCCGTTTGGGTATGGATAAAACAAAAACGCTGTGAGAATCTACCGAGAAGTGATACAGCGCTCATCTGTTGCACGTGGGGTCATAAAATGTGGGCGTTTGTAATAGGCTATGCTATCCGCTGCCAGACGTACGAGCGCCATCTGCTGTCAGACTTAGGAGACATATAGTGGGCCGGCCAAAAATTGAAAAGTCCTCTAGAAAAAACTTAACGGCGTTTTTTGTTAATAGCAGGCATCCACCTTAGCTAAGTAGTATTGAGGATGCCAAACAAGATGTGGGTGGATGCCACTCTCAGTTTTGGGTTTGAAGGTCCCATACAAGGTTACAAAAGTCAAATTCTGAAAAATTCAGAATTTTTGCATTTCAGTGGTGGCTCTATGTAACAACGTGTTTAAAGGTGTATCATTAGCACATAAAGCATATTTTTGTGATTTTATGGATAATAATTGGATATAACTATGATTTTGGATGTCTTTATTTCCATTAAAACTACATTTAGCATGCTGAGTGAGGTGCGCATGTGCCTACTACTACCATAGTACAAGTAATAGCATACTTTCACATGTTGAATATTTTCAGTGCACTGGCTGGCCAGACATTGGTTTGCAAGTAAAAGAGTGCAGACAGTGCCAGCTAGTAAAATAATAATAATAATACTGCTAAAGGATAGGTATGAAGTTAAACTGAAATTAATTATTTTATGGCAATTAAAAATGAAGGTTAGCAAGTTATATTTATCTTTAAAACCATACACCTTTATGGTCTTGACTGGACAAAAAAAGAAGCTAAACATGGAAAGAATATTAATAACAAGCTCATAAAAAAGTAACTCATAAGCTCATTGAAAACTCTTTAAACTTAAGAAGACTAAAAAATCAAGAGTTCATTCTGAGGGCAGGTTGTTTTCCTTGGGTAGCATAAGTAACAAAATTTTATCGCTAGCAATTATATACATATTATATAAAAATGTAATTAGCGGGGAGTGTCTGAGCGATGAACTGGCTTATTTCAACAAGAAAGTACTCAAGTAGGCTTAGTACTTTAAAAGGGAGGTGTAAACTAACCTAATCTCTTTGCTATAGTCATTATGGGCTAGGCCTAGCCAGCTTTATAAGTGGAGATATATAATGTGATGAATTGCCAATTGTATTCACCCATTTCTGCAACATCAGCCTACAATTCATCATAAGATAAAGATGTTTTTCCAACACTCCCTAATAAGAATGGCAACATTAAAATGAGCTAAAATGAAAACATTTTGAGTATATTTTCATATCACTTCAACAAATATTTTTATGAGGAGGGTAGGTCACTTTGTAACTAGAGTTTTCCCTTTTCTGAGTATAATGGATCTTTTACTGTATCTGAAATACAGGTACATTAAAATATTTACCATAAGTACATAAACCAACACATTTTTTCACTGGTCCCTAATGGCATGATTTAGTCAAACAGAAAGAAAAATTAGTTACTTTCTAACGAGCTACCACATTAAGCATATGTATTGTATTTATTATAAAACTGTTAGTTTTAGTTATAGTTTGTTAGTGTGTACACAAATTATCTTTACAACTTCTTTCTTAAATAAAAATATTAGGAAACGAGGTACACATACTGTTTTTGAGCCATCTGTGAGAAAGTAATAAAGTTTTACATAACCTCAAACACATTTACCATGGGCACCATTTGTCACACGTAAGACGTCCAAACTGTATTCTCTCTCCATCCATGCACAGTGCAACATTTCAACGTCAACTCTTGCAGCAGCAGCAATTCTAGTCTTTAAATCGTCGATCTTAGCCACTGGAGTTGTGTACACGCAGTCTTTTACATAACCCCATAGAAAAAAGTCACAGGGTGTTATGTCTGCTGACTGGTGATCTGGCCGGCCAAGAGATGGGGCCCCGACAGCCGATCCACCGATTTGGGAAATGCATGTTAAGGGAATTTCGTACCAATTTCAATTTGTGTACACCCTGTACAATAACACTAGGCAACAAATTTCAACTTTTTTTTGTTACAGACACGTGAACTACTGATTCCTACTAAAGCGCTGATGCTGATTTCAGATCTGATATCAAAATTTCTCTATCACGTCCAGATTTTGTGTAACCGAAAACCCCTATTTTTCATTTTTTTTCTCACCCGCTTCTATTACGAAAGCCGTCTAAGCTACTTTTCCGTGCCACCTTTTATGTTAAGCATACTTAAATAATTAGTGAACAGGGATGTCTTTCCTCCTTTATTCTGGCTTAAGACAGACAGCGGAATTCCGCTGGCGGAGTTACCACCCCTGCGCCCAACCATCCACCCAAAGCGCGTTAGTATTTTGTTGTTACTACTGAAAGGCAAATTCCTGTTCTTAAGTGAAACTTTGGTGTGTCCTCTTCCTTTGTCGCTTGTAGGATGACGAGCTCTCCTTCTGCAGGAACCAACAATAATCTCCCATCATATTTGGGTTGAAATTACCTTGGTATCTGTTTTCCATAACTGAGATCTGTTGGTGGAAGCGCTCACCATGCTCGTCACTTACAGCCCCAAGGTTGGCCGGGAAGAAGTCAAGATGAGAATGTAAAAAATGAATTTTCAAAGACATTCTGCATCCCATTATTTCATAAGATTTAAGCATGTTTTCTACGAGTTTACGGTGGTTTTCAGCTTTGTGGTTTCCAAGAAAATTTTTGACAACTTCAACGAAAGATGTCCATGCTCCTAGTTCATTCTCATTTAGGTTAGATGGAAACGATGAGTCGTGGATGACTGCGGATCTGTGGTCCAGTGAAAACCCCAGCTTCTAGCTTAGCATCTGTCAATATTCCTTTGAATTTATCCTTTAAATATTGGAAACCACTACCTTGATGATCCATACCCTTCACGAAATTTTTCATAAGGCCAAGTTTAATGTGAAGTGGTGGAAGATGTACTTTCTGAGGGTCAATAAGTGCTTGGTGTTTCACATTGTATTTACCAACAACATGTTCAGTTCTAGATGGCCAATCATGTTTTTTGTAGTGGTTCTTGTCATCTCTGCTGTTCCATAGACACAAAAAGCACATATGCTTTGTGTAGCCCAACTGTAACCCAAGAAGTAATGATACAACTTTAAGGTCGCCACAAATATTCCATGTGTGGTCCTTATATTTGATGAGTCTTAGCAGCAGTTTCATCGATTCATAAGTCTCATTAAGGCCAGTGGCATGTGCTACAGGTATTGAAGGTTTTTCATTGCCGTTGTGCAGTAATACAGCTTTAAGGCTAGCTTTACTAGAGTCAATGAACAGTCTCCATTCTTTTGGATCATAGCGACAGCCAATCCCTTGCATCAGACCACTGATATCGTGGTAGAAACAAACGTTTTCTTCCTGTAAGTAAAATGATGAAAACTGCAAATGGCGATGGCGGAAATGGGAAACTTTGGTGTTTGGTTGGAGAAGATTAAATTCTTGAAGTCTTGAACCAAGCAACTCTGCCTTTTCTTTTGGTAATTCCAAATCGCGCACTAAGTCATTTAACTCCGCTTGACTAACAAATGTGGGGAAATATTTGCATCTGGAACATATATGCCATCTTTCCCTGTTTCTATATCACTAGCAGAATCTTCAGATGAACTGCTGTCTGTTATCGTTGCTGGTGGAACTGGTGGTGGATTTGTTTCATCATGTGGTACTGGTTTCATTGCTGATTCGCAGTTTGGGTACGTGATCTTTGATTTGTTTTTCTTTGTGAAACCAGCAATCTTTGTCAAACAAAAATAACAATCATTGAAGTGATTTTTCGGCTCACGCCAAACCATGGGGACTGAGAACGGCATAGCTTTTCTTTTACCATTCATCCAAACTATTAACGTTGCATTGCACTGTGCACAGCAAATATGTGGTGCCCAGTCCCTCTGTTGGTCTCCTAACTTACAGTCAAAATAACACTTGTAGGCAAGTTTAATCTTTGTTGTTATGTTTCTACGTTGTGGCTTAGGTGTATATTGTCCACAGACAAAGCAGAAGTTGTCTGGGTGATTTACACAAGCACGTCTATTTGATGCCATTTTGAATTACCATACAATATCTGAAAAAACGTAGAAAGTAATTATTACGATGTGCAAAATAAAAAGAAATACACACCGTAGTACAAAACAAATGCTATAAAAACACAAGTCACCACAACCTGTCACTTGCTCATCAGCAGAGAGCTTCAACAACCGTTCTGCTTGACTGTCACGTAGCGACTGACCGTTGGGCCGTTTCCCGTTACTATGCTCTTGACTCAGTGTTGCCAACTCGGGATAAATTTTATTTATCAAAATTGTTCGAATTTGTATATAGTTGGCAAAAAAAATTGCTTTAACCTTGAAAAGCAAGTTTCATATTACTGGCATTAAGCCGATTAAAACCAAAATCTGGACGTGGTAGAAAATTTTACTAAAAGTGATTTGCATTTTACACAAAATCTAGACGTGATAGAAAAAATCTAATTATAGATTTGAAATCAGCATACCGAAATTAGCTAGGAGCACCTATTTGGTCTTCTGTAACAAAATCTTTGTTGCCTAGTGTAATCTGACCTTCGACAAATACTATGTGAAACTTTATTACTTTCTCTCTCAGATGGCGCAAAAACGGTATGTGTACTTCGTTTTCTAATATTTTATTTGGGAGGGAAGTTGTAAAGATAATTTGTGTACACCCTTTACGTAGATTTTTGAACTCCTCTATCAATAACTACAAACTTATAATATAGTTATAGGCATACTGTTCTTTTGTTTCATTGTCTTAAGAGACAAAGGAGTTGTTAAGAAAGGAAACTTACTCAGGATCTAGGTTGCAGGGTTTACATATATATAGGGGTTACAGGGGTCAAAGTTGAAGTCTTCAAGAGAAGACTAGATGCCTGGCTGAGGGCGGTGCCAGATAAGCCGGGTGTACCTGGCTATGTACGGTGGAGAGCGCAAGAGAGCAACTCGCTCCTCCACCAAGCCAGGACTAGAGGCGGAGCCACCAGCTTGACCTTCGTGTGAAGAAAGACTGACGCACGGAACCCTAACAAGGTTAACAAGGTATATACTGTACAGTGTACACTATGGCGAAGATTGGCCTTAAGCTTCTATTTATCTTAGTAAACAATATATATGTAAATATAAGTTGAAATTTGAGTACTGCATACTATTTCACTCAAGGTTTTACTCTATACAGAAGCAATCTCGGTACTTACTTATTATCGGGACTACCGAACTGTTTATTATGTATTTTTGTTCCCGTCATTTTCGTTTAAACTAACGAAAATATCACAACTTAACCTAACCAATCATCAAGGGCGTACAGTTGACCTAACCGGGCATTCAATTAACCTAACCGTGCATTCATTTGACCTAACCGGGCATTTCATGGTTGAAAATTTCTAATGATCTGAAAAAAAGGACAGATTTTAGGTTAGGTTAGGTTAGCTACGAAAAACAAACTAAAACGGAAAATGCCCGGTTAGGTCAACTGAATGCCCTTGATGATTGGTTAGGTTAAGTTATGATATTTTCGTTAGTTTAAACGAAAATGACGAGAACAAAAATGCATAATAAACAGTTTGGTAGTCCTGACAATACGTAAGTACCGCAATCTCTATATTACTTATAATAATTAAAGGTGTAAATGCGCATTTCAACCCGTATAATGAGTCAATGGCAAGACGGTATTATTGTTAAGGAGTTTATTCACTTTTACAGGAGATTTGATAACAGGCATAATAATAATATAATAATAATAATAATAATAATAATAATAGGCGCCCAAACAGTAATGCCTGAAAGTTGTACTGTGTATAATAATAATAATGTTGCTAATAATAAATTCTCTATCAGCCATGGCGGATAACTTGTTGAAAATAGTCTCATATAATGTAAGGTCAGTGAGGAATTCAACTGTAGATGTTCATAAAATCTGCAACAGTGCAGATTTGATACTCCTGCAGGAGCACTGGCTACCTAAGCAAGAGCTAAAATTCCTCTCTACCATCCATGATGACTTTATGTACCATGCGTCATCAGCAGTAGACTTGTCAGATGAATTAATGTACGGTAGGCCTTTCGGTGGTGTTGCTTTCTTAATAAGGAAAAATTTGTCAAAACATATAACATTTTTAACAAGCGATAATGTAAGGTTGTTAGGCATTGAATTACAAGTGAACAATGATTGTATATTAATTGTAAACTGCTATTTACCATACAACAACGGCAGTAATCTAGATGAATACATTGATTTGCTGTACAAAATTAAGTCATTACCAGATAACCCCAAATATTCTCACTGTTTAATAATGGAGGACTTTAACGCACATGTGAACTCGGAATTCTTTGTAGAACTGGGTAACATGTGCGAGTCGGCCAATTTAAGTATAAGTGAAGTGATGTAGGGGTATTAGGGGTAACCAGTGGTAATTCTACATACGTTAGTGATATGAGTGGTACCACCAGGTGGATTGATCATTGTCTCACTAGTAATAATCTAAAAGATCGAATTGTTAGAGTTCATATTCTGCATGATTTCCTTCTTTCTGATCACAGACCATTAGAAATATTAATTAAAGTTACCTATTTATGGGCAACACGACTTAACAAGAACTCAGTAGGTAAGAATAATCGCGTCAATTGGTCCAATGTTACGATGCAGCAGAGAATAGAATACAAAGACAGAACAAGTCACCTCTTTAATAATTTAAAAATTTTGCACCTTGCCTGTAATAATCCTTGCTCAAATGATTCTCACTGTAAACTCATAGATAGGTATTATAGTAAGATAATATCCCTGTTAAGAGAAGCAGGAAGCCCCCTGATTAAATCTTAAAGTATCATACTAAGATTATTTCTGGATGGAATGATTTTATTGCTCCCCTGAAGAGGGAATCGAAAGACGCCTATGATTTGTGGTGCTCTCATGGTAGACCCAGATTACGACCAGTATACTTGAATATGTGTAGAAGTAGGGGTCAGTATAAGGCGGCCATAAGGCGATGTAAACAGGAAGAAGAGTCTATTCGAGCATCAAAAGCCTGTGAAGCTCGCATAAATAATGATAATAACAAATTTTGGAAATTTGTTAAGAATCAAACGGGTGTCAAAAATGTCCTTCCTCCGACAATCGATGGGGTGTCGGGGGAGGATGAAATTGCAAAGCTGTGGAAAAAAACCACTATTCTAACATTCTTAACAGTGTGAGTAGGGATAATCTTAAGATAGATTGCAGCGAAACGATTGTTGGGAGGGATAAGGGAAAATACTTTGATATCATTTTCTGAAGTAAAGAGGTTAATTAAAGAGTTAAAGACTGGTTCTGCGTCAGGGGTAGATGACTTATCGAATGAGCACTTAAAATATGCAAATGACGTAGTATGTCTTCATATATCATTGCTCCTATCAGCCATGCTTGCTCATAGCTATATCCCTGCAGAGTTCATGAGAGTATATATCTTGCCCCTGGTCAAAAATAAGTACGGAGACATTCTGTCCAGCAATCCTGTGGACATCTAATCAGTTTGGCTTTAAAAGGTCACACTCAACTGACCTGTGTATCGATGTACTTAAAGAAACAATATCTAAATATATTGACAGTAATTCAACTATTTATAGCTGTTTCCTAGATATAAGTAAGGCATATGATAGGGTGAACCACAATATTTTATTTAAAAAACTAGAAGACAGGAAGGTTCCCATGTACATATTAAATTTATTGAAAGTTTGGTATTCCCACAAATCTTTCACTGTTAGGTGGGGCAATGTACTATCCGAGTGTTTTGGCTCCTCTTGCGGGGTGAGACAAGGTTCCTTGCTCTCTCCTATGCTGTTTAATGTGTATATCGACGGATTAATTGCTTCACTTAATGAGGCAACAGTGGGATGTTGTATAGATAACACAAGGATAAATAACTTAGTTTATGCCGATGATATGGTGTTAATAAATCCCTCTGTTAAAGGTCTGGATCGGCTACTAAAAGTCTGCGAAGTGTATTCGCAGAAACATGATATTCTTTTTAATGTTACAAAAACTAAGGTCATGCAATTTCATCCTAAAAGCTGTAATCAGCCAGCTGATATAAGGTTTAAAATGAATGGTGAAGTAATTGAGGAAGTACAGAAGTACAAGAGCTTAAGTATTTGGGTCAAACTATTACCAGCTCCTTGAGTGATGACTCGGACATAAGAAAACAGTCTCGAAGCCTGTGTGCTAAAGCGAATATGACCATAAGGAACTTTCGATTCTGTACAAATGAATCTGAAGACACTCTCTTTCGTACTTTCTGCAGTAATATATACGGACAGCAACTGTGGATGAATTATAAAAAAGATTCTGGCAGAACTCTAAATTTGCTGTACAACAGGTCTTTTAAACTCTTACATAAATTACCCCCGAGATGCTCAGCTTCGCAAATGTTTGGTACCCGCAATGTCCCGAGCTTCCCGGAGGTAACAAGACGTGCTTAACACAGTCTAATGCAAAGAATTAAAAAATCAACCAACCCGATCATCCAAGCTATCCATGAGTCCTGCCATTTATCCTCTAAGCTATGGAC
Source organism: Bathynomus jamesi (assembly GCA_023014485.1). Lineage (NCBI taxonomy): Eukaryota > Metazoa > Arthropoda > Malacostraca > Isopoda > Cirolanidae > Bathynomus > Bathynomus jamesi. The sequence goes on along the minus strand of JAJOZX010000171.1, from coordinate 1,223,563 downwards.
CTCTTGGTACGAAAACGTCTGTCTGTAGCTCCACTTAACTTCGACATTACAGTATTATTTCTAATCAATTGTATATATTTCTATCCTTAGTATATGAACTGTCATTGCATTAATAATATTTGTCATATGGACTATAGTCTGACAATAAACCTTTTCATTTTCATTTTCATTACCCTTCAGCTGTTTTCTTGTCACCTTAGTTAGGGCTTTCCCACCAAAATGGGGCTGTACTTATCAGTATAAACTTATAGTCAGTGGTGTAGTGCTGTGGGAACGCGTGGGAACGGCGTTCCCTTACTTTTTTTGGTAGACGGAACGGCGTTCCCTCACTATTTCAAATAAATCCGAACTTACAAATCTCTAATGTCATGAAATTTTAATTCCCACCCCTAGGAGAAATATGAGAAAGAATCATTAACTGTTTCATTTCTTTTAGTTCGACTGAGGCAATGCTAGCCTATAAAGATCAGGTGAAACAGTCACCACGGCGTACCAACCAGTTGTTAACTTTTTTTTAGTTAATCATTCCAGTTGTTAGCTACTTTTATTGATCGTACTGGATGTCGTATATGTAATGACACTGGAAATACTGCATCTTCAACCTTGGAATATATCCTAATATCCAGTGCATATGACCTCAAAATATCCCTGAAATTGGTCAGATTTCAAAAGATTTCCCGGGGGGCTTACAGTTTCCCCGGACCCCCAGCTGTATGGGCTCGCCGTGCTCGCCATTGTCCCCCCCCCCGCATCTGAGTAACACTTTCAAAATGCGTTCCCTCACTTCTTTATTTAGCACTACACCACTGCTTATAGTGTGTGTGTGTGTGTGTGTGTATTTATTCAATGAACCTTCACGTTATAGGTTTAATAATTAAAATGCTAACAACTTTCTGTAGGCAACTGTATACAGTTTGATACACACAGCTGTTTTTAAACAAAATGTAGACATTTAAGTTATTAAGTCTTTTGAATACAAAACCTGCTTTAAAATCACCATGACTAACCAAATTTCCTATTTATAACGCAAATAAATTTAACTGATTCTACTGAAGAGGAAGTTCAGAAGGTAATAAATCTGTTTTTCAGTCAAATATAAGAAAACTATTGTAGACAAAAGTTACGAAGATTATGACTAACAGAAAATAAGGTAAATATTTACTATTACACCGGTCTCCGGTAGAAAGTTTAAAAAGCTGGTTTTCAATGTTTTTCAATGTGCTGAATTAAAAAATTATACTCATTTCCTTCGCAAATGATTTGTTAAAGAGTTAGTGAAGCTTAAAGCTTTTAAAACTTTCTACCCTTTTTTACCTGGGGGACCCCCAGTAGGAACCGGGAGTTTTTGGGTGGGGAGCATCACTAAAACGAGTGGTTTCCGAAGATTTTGAAAGTCAGATTAATACAAAAGACATCAAAAACCATAGGAAAAACATAAATTTCAACTTAAAAATTGGCCGAACCTAAAACAACCTAAGCAAACCTAACCTAACCTAACCTAAAACAACTTAACCTAACCTAACCCCTAACGTTATCCAAAATTATAAAAATCCCGGTTCCCACTGGGGGTCCCCCAGGTAAAAAAGGGTAAAAAAGGATAAAAAAGGGTAGAAAGTTTTAAAAGCTTTAAGCTTCAATAACTCTTTAACAAATCATTTGCGACGGAAATGAGTATCATTTTTTTAATTCAGCACATTGAAAAACATTGAAAACCAGCTTTTAAAACTTTCTACCGGAGACGGGTGTAATAGTAAATATTTACCGAAAAGAATTTGTTGTAAAACCATAACATTACACAAGTTTTTCACTTTTTAAAAAAATAGTTCAGCTGATTTTACATGTTTCTGTAATTTTTGCTGGGAGAATAAACTTCAATTTTCCATGTATACCGATTTCTTTTTCTAAGCACCAAAACACCCCTGAGCACCTCCTGTAACCCCCAAGACGAGAACACTGTTTGTGAGGATATCTAATACGGTATTTTCAACTCTTCTTTTTAATAGCTAGTAGCAATCAGGGACAGGAAAGTATGCTGTATTAAAAAATTCAAGCATGCTTTGACAGGCTCTATTAAAGTATAAGTATTTATTGTTATGCAATTATATATGTTGTAGTGAAATTGTTCTACACTACTGTACATACAGTATGACAATACTTAATTACAGCACTTAGCTTTTTACCACTAGCAAAGTACAAATTTGTTTGAGTAAGAGTTAATTGATAAGTACAGGGTGTCTGTGTAATAATATTTAAAAAATGTATTCAGTTTGATTATGAACAAGCAATTATTAATGTTAGATAAGTAATTAGTTGGGCCTATTTATAGTAGTTACTTATCATTAGCTCATCACTTACAACATTCATTAATCAGTTTGATACTGTTTCCGTACATGCAACCAAGATGTTGAAATACAGCTGTAGAGATAAGAAATTAGCATTTACCTATCTGAATTGAAGAGACTGGATGAAGAATATGAAGAAGATACCTGCCCAGGGGCGTCCGCAGGATTTTTTGTAGATGGGGCGCGCAAGTATGGACAAGACATCAAGGCTACTCAATGCTCATTTTTCATTTGCTAAGTTAGTGGTAATTGTCAAATTGCTGTCAGACGAGGACTACACATACAACCTCAGAGCAAAATTGTTTTATTAAGTTTTATTAAGCTGCAAAATTAAAACACAGCTGTTCAGTAAAACAATAGGTATCGTATAAGAAAATGCAATCAATTAGTAAACTGTATTTGTAAGACTAAGGAAGTTTTTTCAACATATATACCTACATTTTCATTTATAATTATATTCATATTGCCTCCACATCAAGCCTCCACATCAAGGCTACACACATACACACCCAACTATACAACAGTGCTAAACCTAAGGATTTTTTAGTGGGTGGGTGATTTCACACACTCGTCATTGTGATGTTGCATTAAAATATACCTTTTCTGTATTGTTTGCACAATACAGAAAACTTTCCAACCTAACAAGTTTACTGTATAGTCCAAAATTTTAAAACTACACAAGTATCCACATAGGTACAAACGTCGGTACTGAATATCTTTGTAACCAGTAACAGCACTCCCAGTAGGCGATTGCAGAATCGGCTCAGCATTTAATTTGAAACAATTTTAAAATCTTGTTTTCTTGACATCATCAGACTGCATGTAAATTTTGAGAAGTGAAATACATATTACATATTGATGAAAACAATATCTGCAAAATTAAAACACAGCTGTTCAGTAAAACAATGGGTATCGTATAAGAAAATGCAATCAATTAGTAAACTGTATTTGTAAGACTAAGGAAGTTTTTTCAACATAATACCTACATTTTCATTTATAATTATATTCATATTGCCTCCACAGTGACAAGTGAATAATAAGTCATTCAATGAAAAATAATGGCAGTTAAAAATAAGCACAAAAATACAAAAAAATTGTGAAATTATTCATTACGTAGATGCACATAACGTATGTAATACATCATTAATTTATCATCTGTCAATAATTATTACAGTTAGCTATTGCTTAACGCGAATTCATATTTCACAATTTCGGAAAAAAACGAGATACAGTGTAATCATTAGCGGTAAATTTTACAAGAAGACAATCTTTCAGTAAAGATATGAAAATAAAAACCCACTCTAATAGACAGAGTTTATTTCCACGACAGTTTCGACGCCCACTGGCATCCTCCTCGGGTGGATACAGAAACACGAATGAACCAAAACAAGAGGGAAAAACAGTCCAGGGACCGACCGTTAAGAAATTCGCACCTAGGTTAGATCCCATTCTCCCGACACCGGAAGGGCATTTTCATTAAGTACATTCGCGCAAATTTAAAACTATCTTCCTGTTCTAAACATACAGATTCTATTATATTTTTTTTACATAATTATTGAATTTATTATTAATTTTATTACATTTAATATTGCATAATTATTTATTACAGAAATTATAAATTTATTATTACATTGGTTATTACATTATTGTTTATTATACAGAACTTATAAACCGAAAAACGAATGAAAAAAGCCGATTAGGAAACAATCCAGAGAAATTCGCACCTAGGTTAGATACCGTTCTCCCGACACTGGAAGGGCATTTTATTACAGGGTCCGCTTATAAGTACATTCCCACAAATTAAAACTATCTTCTTGTTCTATACATACAGATTCTAATATTTTGACATAATTACTGCATTTATTATTACATTTACATTTTTTTAACATTTATTATTATTACCTTTACCCTAATTATTAAATTTATAATATTACCTTTATTATTACATCTGTTGCATTTATATTTATTTCCATATTTATTACTTCCATTATTACATTTACTAAAGGCGCGTAAGGAAACATTCCAATCCAGAGACATTTAAGAAATTCACACTTAGGTTCGAACACGTTCCCACGACTCCGTAAGGGATTTTTTGACCAAGAATCTCATTAAAGGGTCTAACTTATAAGTACCTTCGCACAAATTAAAATTATCTACTTTTTCTATAAACACAGATTCTATTATTTTTCTTTAGACATAATTATTACATTTATAAAGTACCTTACTTGATTCCCAATCTATAGCATGATTATTTTGGCTGGCGTGATAAAAAATGGCATTATTAGTATTACAACTTCTGAAGGCATATTTGTGTTCTTTAATACGGGTTTTTTCATTCGTTTTTCGGTTTATAAGTTCTGTATAATAAACAATAATGTAATAACCAATGTAATAATAAATTTATAATTTCTGTAATAAATAATTATGCAATATTAAATGTAATAAAATTAATAATAAATTCAATAATTATGTAAAAAAATATAATAGAATCTGTATGTTTAGAACAGGAAGATAGTTTTAAATTTGCGCGAATGTACTTAATGAAAATGCCCTTCCGGTGTCGGGAGAATGGGATCTAACCTAGGTGCGAATTTCTTAACGGTCGGTCCCTGGACTGTTTTTCCCTCTTGTTTTGGTTCATTCGTGTTTCTGTATCCACCCGAGGAGGATGCCAGTGGGCGTCGAAACTGTCGTGGAAATAAACTCTGTCTATTAGAGTGGGTTTTTATTTTCATATTTTGACCTTCACGTAGAAAAAAGTGAAGTTTTTTGCATTTCAGTAAAGAGAAACATATTCCTAATTTTCTTGCCTCGTTTAATACGATTTTAATTTACACGGTGGTTTTCAAGAGTGCTCGTGAGTAGTATAGCCGCAAAAGGTTAGAGTGCAGGAATGTTGCAAGTGATTACGTAATGTTGCAAAGGGGTAGGGGTGTCGCAAAGGGGGTGGGGGTGTTGCACAGGGGGGTGGGGGTGTTGCAAAAAAACATTCCCCCCCAAAGGGGGGATGCTGCAGATGCAACAAGGAAAACTTGGAGGCGGCGTTATCCCCCAAGAGAAAGGAGAGAAAGGAGGAAAGGAGGAGAGGTGTTCACCTGGCAGGAGCCAAGTGCATATTAAGACTTCAGCCGAGTAAGCGTTGTTTTATAGGCTCCTAATCAGCCAGTTGGCTTAGAAGGCGTAAATGGTTTGAGTTGCCAGATAGCGCCATGTATTCAGTTTGTGCTATATATTTAATTCTAATCGAAGACTGAGTTGCCAGATACCATTGTATACATTATTATATACGCCTAATCAGCCAGTTGGCTTAGAAGGCGTAAATGGCTAGAGTTGCCAGATACCACTTTTTAGCATTGCCAGATACCATTGTATACATTATTATAGACTCCTAATCAGCCAGTTGGCTTAGAAGACGTAAATGGCTTGAGTTGCCAGATAGCGCCATGTATTCAGTTGCCAGATACCACTTTTTAGCATTATTATGGTGAGTTGTCTCACTAAACAATTAAAAGATTTCGTGCCATGTATTCAGTTGCCAGATACCATTGTATACATTTAGAATTCCGCTAGTAGGTTTAGAAGGCGTAACATGTTATAATTAGAATTAAGTAAAACAACATTGCATCATTCTTTTTTATTATAAATATATAGAAAATAAATATACATTTCAATAATAAGAAATATATACACACACACAATTATGGAGATATATAGAAAATAAATATACATTTCAATAATAATTGAGGAATATGCATATAATCAAAAAATATATACACACACAATTATGGCGATATATAGAAATAAATATACATTTCAATAATAATTGAGGAATATGCGTATAATCAAAAAAATATATACACACAATTATGGAGATATATAGAAATAAATATACATTTCAATAATAATAGAAATATGCATATAATCATAATAGTACAGGAGAAATATCAAGCAAAATATATAATACATTTCACTTTTTTTTCAAAATACTAAACTCGCACTTAATCGAGTTTACAATTACATCATTATTGCTCTGCATTACGCAGTATACGGTTTAATAATTTTCACCGCTTAAAGTATAGGGAAACCTGTATTCGATATGAAGGGCTTTCATATCGTTCAGTACTATTTTTGTTCCCACTTTACAACCGGTTGGTAAGTCATCTTTAAATACGTCTAGAATACAATCAAAAGCACGCACAAAGAGTTCATCGTTAGCTACATTATTAAACACAAGTTTATAAACACGCTTTTCCAATCGAGGGTTTATTTCTACCGACTCGAGCTTTTCAATCGTGAACTCACTCAACATAGCGGCAATTGAAATAATCTTCTAAATCGTTACGACAACTGCGCGTTATATAAAGAAATAGTTCTTCAGGGTGAACGGTGTAGGTGAGCTCAGCCTTGTACCGATCAATTGCTTTGTACCAAAGTTCATGGTATTTCAAAGAGTCTAAACTTTTTAAATAAACGTCCAGCTCTAGACCATTCTCACCCTGTTCAGCCCTACACTCGGTAAACCCATCGAGCAGAGCGGTGTATGCGTATTCAAGTACTGTATCAAAATAAAGCATATCCGTAACACGCGCGTCTAATATAGGTTTCAGCTTGCGGAATCCGACGATTTCAAACATTCTGTCGAGGATGAAACGGTTTCGCGTAGGAACAAGAGCGTTATTATCAGAAGCATTCTTCCACATCAGCCGTATATCAATGCACGGCCGATCGTTATTTATACACAACGTACATACAACGGCGTATGAGGGTGCGTCACTAATCTGCTCTCTTCTTGTACCTACGTTAGCAGGTATTTTATAACGATCTTCACTCCACTTCTCAACTATCACGAAGATTCTATTCATCTCCTCGACACTTAAATAAACCCGTTTGTTTGTTTGTCTACATTCCGTTTCCAGTACATAGCTAACGGTACCGGATTTACGCCTGAACACGCGCAACGATTTCGTCACGGACACATCGTACGAGGCGTTGAGAATGCTGCTCAAAGGAAGTTCCATCGTATTCGAGGAGCGCACGTCCACTCGGTTCAAGCTCTGAGATAACTATGAGCCGTGTGAGGCACGCAGGTAGGCAGGAACGGTTCGACGGGCGGCTGACTCGATGATACGTGAATGGGGTTGTTCGAACTCGTATGATCCGCGAGTCGCACCGAATTGTTGTACATATTTGTTTTTCCGGTACAAGAATTAATTTCATCACTACCAGCCTACGCACCAGACAGTTTACCTCAGGATAAGAACTAGGCACATTTTATGTTTTACTAAACATCTTCACACTCCGGCGCACTATTTGAGAGGAACATATGCTCATATTTTTCCTTTCTGCCCATCAAACGATACTCGTCTCTAAAGTCTGTTAAAAACTCACGCAGGGCACTAGCCACAACCTCACTACGAACCTCATCATGATATACATTAATATAGTGATAAAAATACTTAAGATTGTCCATGATCACGAGATTCACATTTTCAGTCGTAGGGTATGAGTAATCGACATGGTGTAGCATGACGTAATACCGCTTGTCACACCACCCATCCGCAAGACTCATTATCCATACCTGCTGCTTCTCTTCTGCACGCGTTGTTTCTTTTACTTCACGGTATATGTGAGACTTTATAAAGTTTAGCTCTGCAGCATACTTCAGCACATCGTCTGTGCAACGAAAGCCTTCAACGGTCTCACCAGAACATCCGTAGAGTATTTGTACATCTTGGAACTTCGCACAATCCAATGTGGTTTTAAAAGAGGCATAGGAGGGGAATAGGAAGTTTTTCGGTATCCACCACATCCTGGCACTTTGCTGAATACCATTTCATAAACGTTGTACAAGCAATATTAAAGGTAGCCATTTGAATACACGTCTGATCTTTTCTTCTGAATACACGTCTGATCTCTCGGGCTTACTGCAGTCGACTGACCACGCAGGGACTCCCAGATAGTAGCATGACTCACGGTCTTACAGTGGGCGGAGCTTAGAACTTTCACCTGCGCGCACACACACACACACACACACACACACACACACACACACAAAGGAGAAAGTGAAACGCTAATTGAAACATGATTTATTTAATAAACGAGATATTCAAGTTATATATATATATATTTACAAATACGATTTAATAAACGAGATATTCAAGTTATATATATATTTACAAATACGTGTAATAAATCAATAGATACGATTATATACAAGACAAATACGTGTCAGTTAACAATAGAAGCATCAAACGTTATGGTATCCAAAGGGTACGGTATCATAGGTACCAGGTAACTGGTAACGTTTCCTATAGGTGTTACGGCACACCTTCGTACCCCTAAGTTCCTTCACGCCCCCCAGCTTCTGCGCCCGAAAATTGTGGGTGCCTACAATTAGTTGGGGAGGTCGTTCGCCCTCATCATCGTCCAAACACACTAGATCCTTCAACGATTCAAAGTTAACAACCCGCCGATTCGCATGGTTGAGCGTAATACCCTTTGCCTTCACGATATATTTCATTTCCTCCCCCACCCTGACCCGTACCCCATAAGTTTTAGGTCCTGTTGAGACAAAAGAGTCGGCGTATGCGTTGTCCCCATACTCATCCTTGATCTCATCAGTGAGCTCGCCGAGGAACTCCCCAATAGCGGGCATGTATTCACCCTCCCTCTCTGTGAATATCACGCTATCTGTATCGGCATACAATACTCTCCGCCCAAGAGAATGCAATAGACCCCAAAGTTTTATACGGGCGTAGGCTGTTGTGAAGCTGGCCACAGGTATGTTTGTAACCCTTGAGGTATCTGTGGCCAATTCAGTGTTGTTGTACTTTATTATGTAAGTATTACCTACATTCACGATCTCCATGACCTCTTTATCGGGAGCATTGGCATAATCCCAGACATCGCTATAACTTTGTGCCAAATGAATGTTCCCTTTGCCGGTATTCTGCGCAAATTTTCCCCATAGACTGTTTAGACACAACTTTGCACTAAAGCGCTTGCCAGGATTCTTTACAATTTGGACACGATCAAGTTGTATACCTTCGCGGTCGCGGTAACGTTGAATATAGGCAGACTTTTCATCTTCGGTATCAACTCCTCGCGGATACCCTGATGCCTCAACCTTATCCTTCAAAAGGCGTTTATATATGGTGGTGAAAAGGTTGGGTAGCTTCTGAAACCCCCAACCTCATGTATCTTCAGTATTCTATAACCATGGCGTAACGGCTAGGGCCAGCTCAGGACTTGTATATACGCCTCTGATCTTACGCTGGTGGGGTATATGGTTACAATCGCCGTTATCCTCTTCCGCGCACTTCACGCACAGGGGAAACATGAGCTTGTCGTCGATAACGACAGGTAAGATTGGCATCCATAAATTGCGTGGGGGGAGTACGTCTACGAAGAGAGCCCAAAGTAACATCATTCAAATTTCTTGAAAATTCATTGATGGAGGGCAGGTTAGGTCCCACCAGTTTCTCAGGAGCGCCCACGGGTACGGATTGTTCTTCATCACGTATGGGTATAAGAACAGAAATCGTAGTAATGGAGCTTCACGCCCTCCGTAGGTGGAAAGTATAGTCTGAATGGATTTGTACGTCCTCCAAAAAGCTATCACCACATTTGAGAGGATCCAGCACCATTGAACGCTTGATCGTGTTTATTTCCTCACGGTACACCTCGTCTGTCTCCATCCGTGCATCATATTCATGCTCCCACAAGACTTTGTGAGTGAACTGTGATCCTATAAGTTGATCGCGGGTGCGGGTCCATGCAAGACAGTCGGCAGGAGATTTACCGTGGATATCTCCGGCGATTCCGCACTCAGGACGGGGGCATCCATGCCACCAGCAACCGTTAAAGGAGTACACAGTCTTCACACCAGTGACACGGTTTTCACTTAACCCATCAACCCAAAAAACACGTCCATTAATCTTAATGGGTATTCACCCGTGTTGCGGGCGTGCTTTATGTATACACCTGTCTGTTGCTGTAGGTGTATGAGCCAGTAAATCGCCTTGTGTCCGTAACTGCGGGGGTTGTTTCGGTGAGTAATGGCTAAGGTGTCTTTCGGCATGAAGTTATTCTTGAACACCGTAAAACATAATGATGCGATGGTGGTTGCGACTTGCAGTGGATCGCATTTGAAACGGGCTATGTACATCCTTCTAAAGTCCTGGAAACATACTCTAAGCACGCGCACATCATTCACGCAATAACGCTCACATTCATCAGCTATATTATAAGGGTTACTTTCATTAAAACTGTTGTAGTATCGATCAAAGTCTTCACGTTCATCCATACAGTCAAAATAATGTTTGGGCGGTGGTGGGCCTACGTAGTTTAAAGTCTCGCTGGTGAGGAAAGTGTAAGGGAAGTATCCTTTGGAAACTTCAGCTGCTACTCCCATCACCTTGGGTAGCTTTGCTAATTTACAAGGTGTGAATAATAAAGTATCTTTAATATGTACATTGTCTCTTATTTGCATCTGTATTAATTTGTTGCCTCTTTTCAATGGATCACCTGTAAATATCTCAGAGGATTCGTGTTCAAGCAACTCCTTATAAAGGAACTGCGTGTCAAACTTTGCCCCGTTATGGGCGAGAATATACACAGTCATTTTTTTGAAGTTGTCGGCTAACTTGACAATATAGGACACAAATAGTTTCACAGGACTATCGCGGACATTCGTTTTAAAAACGTTTGTCCGTTTACCGCATTTGGGGCACACGTCACATTCGATACCTATACACTCATCACAGATGGTCTGGCTCACAAGTAAATGTGGAATTACCTCTTTGGTTTCAGCGTTCGTATATGTTTCTATATCGTAGTATACAGTTATACAAGGGTTATTTTTAGGCTTAGCATCTTTCATATAACATACATGCTTTACTCCATCCGCCTTATATTCCTCCTGCCATGTAGGACAGTGAATTACGTCACACTTGTGCTTAAATTTCCCCCACTTATCCATTGTGTGAAACATACCACATTCACAGATTCTCATTTTCCTGCACGTGCCAATTGATTTATGGAAATCAAAACAGCTATTATTGAAAAATGTGCGTCTACAGACATCACAGTCTCTCTTCTCAGCGTCAACTACACGGCTTTCACATTTGGTGCTTTTACACTGCTCACATACCATGTGACATTCTTTACAATGTCTCACTATATCATCCGCAAACTCGAGGCACCCCTTACACAAATCATGATGTCTCCCATATTTTCGACTTTTGTCATAACTCGCGTAAATCCACCTTATATTACGGATGGGGAGATACGTTGTCCCTGACAATCCTAAAATAAGTAGGGGCCTTGTACGATCTCTCACACAGCTTTTAAAAACATACACAGTCCTACGACGTTCATCCAGCCCAAATACAACTATACGGACATTCATTTCCTGTTCTACCCTTCTCAACTCTTCAGGACCCATATTACAATCAAATTCAAGTTCACAGTCTACAGCTAGTTTACGGGCACGCTCCACGACCGTAGGCAACCAAATTTTTGGGGCCTGTGTATTTTGTACAGTAAACATATGTGCTAAGAGTACTGCTATAAAGCCGCAACCACGATCGACGTTTATATGCTTTCGGTAAATAGTCGGAGAATTGAAGTTAAGAGTATACGGTATGGCACTATGACCCGCAACACGGAATACACGATCAATATTTACCGTGAAGTTGTCCATATTAAAGGCTATACTACTTTGGGCGGCTTGCATTATACGTCCTAATATATATTCTACATCTTCAGTCGCCAAACGTCTAAATGGCACTATCACCCAATAATCGTCTACATCACCGTCATCTGACCCGAATCCAAAGGACAGACTCGTCCTGACTTCACGCTCGTTGCGATTCTGAAGAGCAAACTCTACAATACGCTGTACAACCCGGCGTAGCCCGCGCTCAATTCCATTGCTATACATGGCTCTAGGGTCGACCCTGACTCTATACCGATTTCTAGTCAAGGCTGGGGTGGGGGCTGCGGATCGCACCAATTCGATCGTTATATCATCCTCAACAGAACGGGGGGCAACTGTGACGGATGAATTAGGGGGTATATTAGCGGAAGGTGCTGATGGGGGTCTTTTGCGTAGGAGGTTGATGGTTGGGGATCTATTATTGTAGACTTAACAGAACGGGGGGCAACTGTGGCGGATGAATAAGGGGATATATTAGCGGGAGGTGCTGCTGGGGGGATTGTTGCGTAAGAGGTTGAGGGTTGGGGATCTATTACTGGTGCAACAGGCGCGTATTTCGGTCGCTTTATACCTGACGTGGGGTTCTCACACCTCCGCTTTGGACGTGCTACCGATATCGCTGGTGAGGATTCGTTGGCAGGGGAGGAGATCACAACTACACTGTCGTCGAGGTCATCCGTAATGTCAATGATGGGATGCTCTACCTCATCGTCATTCACGGTTCTGTGGGAGAAGAAAGCAAAATATAAGGAACAGCACTCAAAATTTGTAATATTTTGTAAATGACCCACTTAGGAGTGTGACGTGTTAGAAATGGACTCTGTAGAAAAATTCAGATTCACGAGTCCATCCACATGTATTATATCTGGACCTACAGGATGTGGTAAAACTGTGTTTATGGTTAAAATCATTAAAGAAAAGGGAGAGATGTTCTCGAAATTTGTGCATAAAGTTATATGGTGCTATTCGACGTATCAATCAGTGTTCAACGAGTACCAAGATGATATTTTGTTCCACAAAGGCGTATATGACGTTAATTCGTTAAAGGGAAATGAACATACAATCATTGTAATTGACGATCTCATGTGGAGATGGATAAAACGTTTGCCGAGACATTTACAGTATTCTCCCACCATCTTAACATAAGCGTGTTCTTCATCAATCAGAATCTATTTTTCAAAAATAGATACATGCACGATGTGTCGTTAAATACGCAATATCTAGTCTTATTCGCGCAACGTAGAGATGTATCACAAATTGGGGTATTAGCCAATCAAATGTTCCCGAATCAGCGTAAGGAGTTTTTGGAAGTTTATAAAGAAGCTACAAGCACGCGTTACGGATATTTGCTTTGCGACCTTCATCCGCGAAACGCGTTTAGATTGCTTCTGCGAACGAATATATTTCCAAACGAGCCTGAAACGGTGTATATTCCAGAATGACAAAGAGACTAAAGAAATACCGTGAATTAATAAAAATCTATCATCGACTGCCCCTGGCAATGCAGCGGATGTTTATTAAAAATATCGACGCCGACTTTTTAAAATGCATCTGTGAAATCTGTCTTAACGTTATAAATTGCAATGTATCAATGAAAACCCCTCAGAAGGCTCGCCTACGCCGCTACAAGAACATAATACGTGCACTCGCTCGTAAAAGTCAAACTGGAGCGAAGAAAAAACGAATTATTGTACAAACAGGAGGTTCATTTCTCCCCATCTTATTTTCAGTTTTGGGTCCTTTACTGACGAGATTAATATAATGAAGAAAGTGGTAGTGATTCCCCACGAGGTGTACGCTTCACTGCAAAGGAATCCAGACACGGTTCTAGAGCCCAGTAAAAGCAGACTTAAAAGAATGGAAAGCGAATTGCTAGCCCTATTAAACAGTGAAAAAACACCTGATGAGAAAAGAATCTTATACCAAGAAGCTCTGCAGAAATTTCTTCACGAGTACAAAAATTATAAGAGCCCTACAGAGATTCCTGTGGTTATTAGGCACAGCACGGGGGACGATGGACATGGCGACATAGGATCTGTGCCCGAAGATACAGCTGACCAACCAAAAAGATTAGCCACACAACATATCGAACATGTATTAAAAAGTACCCTCCCACATACATTGATGAGTAAAGGCTTAAGTCTTTATAATCTATTGAATGAGGATCCAGCCATACAATGGACCGATACAGGCGAGCTCATTGTGGAAGGATCAAAGGTACAGGGATCGAATATCGTAGACATTGTCCATGATCTGGTGAGAAAGTGGGATAGGCCATCACCATCAGGATGGAAGCATATTAAAGCAAGACTACAACAAATAAATGTCCCTAAAACGTTGATAGGAAATCTGAACAGGTTAAAAGACTTGGAACATGCAACGCATGTGACACAATTGAAGGCACCGTCACCCCGGCGGTAACACCTTTGAAGAGGAGCAAGAAGAGGTTAAACCAACCCTACCCACGTGCCTCTAAAATACGCAAATGGCTAACGTATTAACTAAACGCTATTATGACATTTCTACCCCATCCTCTTACGGCGGCGTAGATAGACTGTACAGAAATGTTTACGGAGTAGGAAAAAAAGATGTTGAAAGATTTTTGAGGGAGCAGGACGCTTATACGCTTCATAAGCCTGTGAGAAAAAGGTTTAAAACAGCCAAGACAACGGCTTCCTCGATTGATTCTATTTGGCAAGCAGATTTAACAGACATGCAAAGATATTCTGTGTATAACGATGGTTACCGCTACATTCTATTCATAATAGACGTATTCTCTAGATATCTGTGGCTAGTTCCTCTGAAAAATAAATCACCTGAAACAGTTGCTAAAGCCACCAAACGCTAATGTTAAAAGAAAACAGGGTTCCTGGCTATTTTTGTACGGATATGGGGAAGGAATTTATAGGCCGTGCTTTTCAGAACATGTTGACAGAGTTTAATATCAGCTATTACACAACCAATTCTATACATAAGGCTTCTTTAGCTGAAAGAGTTCAGCGCACCATAAAGGAACGCATGCACCGTTATTTTACACATAAAAACACATACAGATTTCTAGACATTCTGGAATCATTGGCATCATCCTACAACCGCTCACACCATCGCACGATTGGGACAACACCTAACGAAGTTTTAGAAAGAGGTACGCTCCCGAGAAGAGATGGATCACCACTACCACACTCGGCTCGCTTCAAAATCAATGATTATGTAAGGCTGTCGCGTTCGGGGAATAAATTCGCAAAGGGTTTTGAGCAAGGATGGACACGCGAGATTTTTAAAGTTAGGGCTATGAGACCTAAAGGTGAGATAATGATGTATTACATTGAAGATTTGAATGGGGAAGAAATCTCAGGAGGTTTTTACCGCGAGGAATTGCAGAAAGTTGCGTTTAATTTAGGAAAAAATGTGTTTAAAATTGAGAAAATTTTTGGAAGCAAAGGTTCAGGAAAGAGAAAAATGTACCTGGTGAAATGGCTAGGGTACCCAGAAAGCTTCAACACCTATATAAAAGCTGATACAATAATGAGGCTTAAATAGTACGCAACATGGCTCCTAACCATTTCTACGTCACACTCCCGTCCTCCTCGTCCCTGTCTGTACACCCTAACAACACACTAGCCAACTTTGTAACAGAGCTCGACGGGCACATTGAATTGGGTCGTGATTCGTATGAGGTGGGGATATGCGAAATTCAGCTGGACACCATCTTTTTAAATATTGAACATAAAGAAACCGTTTTTACGATTCTTAGAGACATTGACGAGTGTGAAAAAGCTGGGGTAGCTATGGATGAAACTATACGTATCGCTCGGACTAAGGCTGCACGGTATTACAGTACAGAAGTAAGACTAGGACCGGGTCAACATGGTTCGGTCGATGATGTTGTGAGAGGCTTAAACGTAAGTTTAAGAAACTCAAACCTTACGAATGATTTAGTATACGAAGTCGTAAACAACCCTGCACATACACTAATCCTAAAATCAAAGACTAACAGACGTATTAAAGACCATAGAAAGTTCCAAATTCTAACCAATGGCCGATATAGCGCAGCCTTCCAAAGAGACACATTTCACGAGACACAGCATGACTTGTCCAGATTAATGTATCAATTGAAGATGGAGAAATTGGCTGAAAGGTCCCCAGACATGTGCTATATTTACAGTAATATAGTGGAGCACCAGTTTGTTGGGGATACCCAGGCACGCCTGCTGCGCATTGCTCACATCCCCAACCATAGAGGAAGGAGTTTGAGTATTACATATGACCGACCCCATTATGTGAATGTCGCAACTAATTTAATAACCAATATCTCAATATATATAAGAACGATTGAGGGTGAAAACTTCCCATTCGGTAACGGGTGCTTAACAGTGAAGCTACACTTTCGACGCACTGAGTTATAATGGATAGAAAGCCTTTCACCGTCTATCGAGGGGTGAGATACCAGCACGGTAGTGGACTTGGATCCATTTTTTCATACATACTACGTACGGCTGTTCCTTTGATGAAGAGGGGTGCCAGATACCTTGGAAGGAAAGCTCTACAATCAGGTCTTAACACTGCAGAAGACATATTGGCCGGGGCTAAACCTAAAGAAGCTCTAAAAAAACATTTAAAGCGTACACCGGACGAAATCATCAAAGATGCAAAGAGAAAAATGCGTGGTGGCCGGAAGAAGAAGAAGAGGGCTGCCCGGAAGAAGAAGGGGTCACGTGGTATTAAACGTAAAAGGATATCAAAAAAGAAGTGCTGTAAGCGAATGAAACCTATGATTGACCACTTTTTTGACTGATATAAGCTAAGGACATTGATCTCATGAATCATAGTTTGTTTACCATTTGTCGAGAGAGGAGCCACTATTTCGCCATGGCACGTTTCATCCACCCATGTAGTTCACAATGCTGTAAATCGGAGCTGCCTCCAACCCAAGTTTCTATTGAGCACAGTGACTTTATTACAATTAACCCTTTAAACACAATTAGTTCCCCGAGTGCACCTATAGAATTCGTGATACCCAGCTCAGGCCCTTACTTTTTTGATCCAAGCTGTGTGCACATGTACGCTAAGCTACGTATAGCCCATTCTGATGGAACGGTCTGCGATGACAAATATGCTGTATACCCTGAAACAAACTTTCTGCACTCCATATTCAACCAGTGTGACGTATATTTAAATCAGACCAACATATCGGCAGGCACGGGGTACTGTCATCTACGAGCCTATCTGGAAAATGTCCTCAACTTTTCCGAAGAAGCGAAGGCTACCTTTTTAAGTGCCGAGGGATATTATCAAACTAAAGATGAAAGTAGTATAAAGGACAAATTTAAAAATTCTAAAAAGAAAATATACGAGTGTTTTGGACGACTGCACACAGATTTCACTTTCCAGGAGAAGTTGCTTGTGAACGGGGTGGATATGAAAACAAAGCTCACCCGCACGAGTCCTGAGATCTGCTTAAATCTGGATGCTGATCAAGAAGAGGGTGCAAAGCCCGTTGTGGTTCACATTATGGACACATACCTCCGCGTACGGCGAGTGAAATTAAGTTCACCAAAACAACTAGAAATTGAGAAAAATTTACTAAACGCTACAGTGAAATATCCTATTAACAGAGTACAAATCAAACTATACACGGTTCCTGCAGGGTTGGCATCGATGCAGATAGAAAACATTGCCCTGGGAAATCTTCCTAAAAGGATATTAATCGGTATGCAGGACCATGCTTCGGTGAATGGAAAATATAAAAAGAGTGCCTTTAAATTCGAGAATTTCGGACTTAAAAATATAACTCTATACATTAATGGCACTGCTTTGGGTGGAACAATGGGTACGGACTATTCATCAGACGCTGTGTTACCTCTTTGTGCCAGAGCCTATAGTAATCTGACCCATATTGCAGGTGATTGTGATGAGCTTGGTAATGGGGTAACGCAGGAAGAATTCATTGATCAATTTAACCTTTATCCGTTTGACATTACACCTGACTTATCTGCTAGCGTAAATACGCATTTAACCCCACAGCAGAGCGGAAACATCTCAGTGCGGCTGGAATTCGCCAAGCCTATAGACGCGCCTATTAGTGTACTAGTATATCTCGAATCGCAAGCCCTAATAGAAGTAGATAGATTTAGGAGCGTTATCACTGACTTTTAAAATGGATGCTAATACACTTCAGAAAGTAATGGAACGAGTCACACGTTCCAAATTTATCGGCGTGTTTGCGAAGAATGAAACATTGAGTTTGCCAAGTACGCGAGAATGCGGTAGTCTTATTGTGAACACAGATGTCATCGGTAATGAAGGGATTCACTGGATCGCTGTCTATTTTAAAAATAGACAGCGCCTGTACTATTTTGATTCACTCGGTACTCAACCCTGGAGTGACCCTATTATTGTAAAATTTCTCGCTCAGTTACATATTCCCGAAGTTGTATGGAACCCATTTCGTATACAATGATATTTTAGTAATGCTTGCGGAATGTACTGCGTCTCATTTCTCATGCATATGTTATGTGATAAAGAAAATATAAATTTTTTAAATTTATTTGACCCGTGTCACACTCGCCGAAACGATGAAATGGTATGCAGACAGATAAAAATCCGTTTTCCAATTGTACGTACTCGTTGTATAGTACAATGTTTTTGTTCGTGTATTTGTAACGGTGTGACATTGCTGACTGATCAGTATATCCTCCGTATTCATGACACGAGATTCTTCAAAAGATTGTATAACACGTGTCAAATCCTCATCGGACCTTAAAGGAATAATGTTCATTCTTTTAAAACATATACAGAGTATACAGACAGATCCCCATTATGTGAAGATATCTTTGGTTCATTTAAGAGAAATAACATTGATTGCCATAAAAAATTTCGATTTTAGCATAATGGCTATAAGAGGTAAAACCAAATAACATTGATTGCCATAAAAAATTTCGATTTTTGGTGAGTATCTAAATGAAGTATTTGACGAGATACTACAACCCTCCATATATATATATATATATATATATAATAGAATTATAGACACTTACATTTCTATGGTATTCCCTTGCGTCGGATTGTAAGGAGAGTCACTGCAAATATCTTCAACGGTTTGCGTTGGAAATAATTCATCACGGTCAATCGCATTAAAAAGATTAATTGCAATCAATGCTGCAGTGTCACTTTCTTCATACAAATCCGGGGAGACGTACAGGTCCATGTTGGAGGAATGCACTGGCAGGATTATTCACTGACGCGAAAATAGCTACTGTTACTCCCAACTGAAAAATATCTCCTTTTATATGCACAATCGCCAAGCTCCGCCCCAAAAGACCAGATGTTCGTAGTGATTGGTTGCCAGTGTAGCTGGGTGGAGCTATGTGTACCAATCCGCTATAACGGGGCCGGACTACTAATGACATCTTTATATTTTCTCAAAGAAATATATCCTAATTATATTTTTAAAAAAGCATTCGGTTTCCGCGTTAAACTGTGGGTCTAAGGTGGAGTGAAAACTTTACCCGCTGTTACAATTCGAGCTAGTTGTTATTATTACTAAAGAGAAAATCATGCATGCTTTTCGGTCATACTACTGTCTCGGATCAAATGATCCTGTTATTTTAAATCCGGTTCAATAATCCTGTTATATTGAAATGTGGAAGAGTAAGCAACGACCCCCTGACGAGATGTATTTCGATCCACATAGGGCGGTACAAATTACAGTAGTAATAATAATATATATATATATATAATTATTAGTATTTTCAGGTTTGCGCACCTCATGCACCTTGTTTCTTTCGCTGATTGTTATTTAATATAATTGTGTGTATTTCTTTCAATAACAGAGATGTTATCTAAGAATATGACACCATACAAATTACGCGTAAATATAAAATATTTTCATTGTAGAAATAATAATAATGATAATAATAAGAAATGGAGTGAGCGGTGGTTTTTGCTCGAATAGATTGGAAGAAGGATTACCCCTCGGCCGAAAAGGTCTCTAGGGAGACGATTCGAATTGACCTAGTTTCTGCCTTTCCTCGTGTGCGTGTGTGTGTGTGTGTGTGTGCACACACGAGTTGTTTATTCGTTTATTATATATATATATATATATATATATATCAGTGATGTAGTCGAGACCACCAAGTCCGAGACTGAGACCGAGACCGAGACCTGATCCTGTGAGACCAAGATCGAGACCGAGATCAAAGGTTCGAGATCGAGATCTACCTTCCGAGTTCGAGACCCTTAAAATTCGAGACCGAGATCGAGATCGAGACCAAGCTCATGCCCTTTCAATTTGTTTTACACTACTATGGAAATTAGATTATGTTAAGTATATTAATAAACTAATAACTACTTTCTCAGATGTAGTGTGTTGAATGCAAAAAGTGTAACCTATAAATTAAAAAATGAATATATATATATATGTACTTTTTATTTATTTACTTCTTTTATATCTGTTACAGAAGGTTTAATGAACGTACCCACTACCCAGTTTGACTTGTGCATTTATTTAAAGCATGATAGGTGCTCATTACACTTAAGGAACATCAGCATGCTCAGAAGATCTGCTGAAGTTCGACTTCTGTGGGGCCTCATTATTATGCCTCCATGGCTAAATACACGCTCAATTGGAGCATTAGAGGCAGGCACTGTTAAAACAGTCATGGCAATATTGGCCAGTGATGGGAATTTATCCCTTTTCTGGTGCCAAAACTTTATTGGAGAGCAGTTGTCTAAAATATGAGATTCATCGATCTCTAAGAGGTACCGCCGCAACTGTTCCCTGCGGTTCAAAATCTTCCCAGTTTCAACGTTCTTCTGCTTGGACCGATAGCTTTGATATTTTGCCATTAATCTCGGAACTTTGGTTTGACTGTTTTATTTCGTCATCGCTGCTGTGAGAATGAGCGCTGTCTCTCTGTATCTGCTCATTCTCCGTGCCTGAGTTTCCTGTATAGCATTTTTCCAACACCATTTCTATGAAAAATAAATTGACATATCGGTACTATAAACAGAGGCATGGCAATTAGCATAAGGTCTAAATAATATATATATATATATATATATATAACATTAATTCAACATCCACTGAGCCCAAAGAGATCTATAATGAATTTTAATGATAAAAAATATACCGGTATAATGAATAAATATAAATAATAAATAAATAAATAAATAAATAATATATAAATAATTCTCTATTTAGTGTTTCCATTTTCAATAAAATTAATCTGACGGGCGCGGGGGACAATTTTTTTTGTAGCGCTAACCTAAAAAAATCCAGACCCACACACTCCCGCAAGACAAACGTGGCAACTCAAAACAGGGTGACTGATTAGTGAATACCTAGAGTCCCTTACTTTTACAAACTTTCATAAACATTCTGAATTGTGTCTGTTCAACCAAGCCACCATCATGAGTATGCCAATAACATGTATTTCTCATTACGGTCTCGAGAGGTCTCGAAAGGTCTCGGGGAGAAAAACCGAGACCGCGTCTGTCGAGACCGAGATCGAGACCGAGATCTAAATAGCGGAGACCGAGATCGAGATCGAGATCTGCAAATTGGGTCTCGAGATCGGTCTCGAGACCGAGACCAATCTCGAGACCTACATCACTGATATATATATATATATATATATATATATATATATATATATATATATATATATATATGGGTTTGGGGAATGACAATCGTGTGTTTTGAATTGTTTCGTAAATTTTCTTTTCATTTGGAGTGAATGGAGACTTATCAAGAGCGGTCTGGAAGGAAGGTCTCTCAACAAGCAGGTGTTCTTCGAATTGACCCAGTCCTTTCCTCGTGTGTGTGCGTGTGTGTGTGTGTGTGTGTGTGTGTGTGTGTGTGCGCACGAGTTGTTCATATACAAACACAGATGGGGAATGTACGAGCATGCTTTTTGGTTTTAATTCGGCGAAATTCAATATATATATATATATATATATATATATATATATATATATATATATATATATAAGGGTTGACAAATATACACGATTATTATGATTCTTTCTATATATATATAAACACAGATGGGGGATTGGTTCGGGGTAATACGAGCATTAAATCTATTGGAGAAAATATAAAGATGTCATTAGTCATCAGGCCCCGTTATAGCGGATTGTGTTTTGGCTAATTTCAACTTTAAATGAATCTTCCAACTGAATAACTATATAAATATATTGTGGTATTTTATATGGTTGAATCTTCCAATTGATTAACTATATAAATGTATTGTGGTATTTTATATGGTTTGTGCACACGAGTGGTTCATTAGTTTATTATATATACAAGCGCAGATGGGTGGGGGAATGACGATCGTATGTTTTGAATTGTTTCGCAAATTTTCTTTTCCGTTCGTTTTTCCCACTGATATTCGTGACTTAAATATTTATAATAAAAATTAAGTGTGTAAAGGTTTAAATTATTTATTTAATAAACAGAATTTAATTGTATTCATCGATTAACTACCGTCATATAAATATATATTGTGGTACACTATTTAAATGGATGATTAATATATGGTTTTAAATATTGCTATCTGGCAACTCAGCAACTGAATACATGACGCTATCTGGCAACATGGCGGATTAGAGGTTTATAAAAGACCGAGAGACGACTGACGGAATCATTCAAGCTCGGCTCCCAACCGAGCAAGGACCTCTGGTCCTTCTCTTTCTGGCCCTTTGGGAAAACCCCTTAGAGGCCTCTTAGGTTAGGTAAACGAAAATAGCTTGGGGGAGAACTCCGCCTCCAAGTTGCATGCCTTGCAATCAAAGGCAACTACTCTCTCTCTCTCTCTCTCTCCTTCAGGTGTACCCCTCCCCCCTTGGCTCAGCCAACTGCTGATTAGGAGCCTATAAGACAACGTCTACTCGGCTGAAGTCTTAATATGCACTTGGCTCCTGCCAGGTGAACACCTCTCCTCCTTTCTCTCCTCCTTTCTCTCCTTTCTGGCCCTTTGGGGGGAATAGCTTGGGGGAGAACTCCGCCTCCAAGTTGCATGTCCCTTGCAACCCCGGTTGGCAACAAAGGGCCCTTTGGGGGGTATTTTTTCCCAACACCCCCACCCCCCTTTGCAACACACCCACCCCCCTTTGCAACACACCCACCCCCTTTGCAGCACCTCCCACACCCCTTTGCAACATTACAAGGAGTTACAAGGAAAAGAAGTACCTCAAAAGGCCTTGCGGCCCATACCGAGGAGGTACCAATGGCAACGGGTGCCAGGGAAAATTTTGTACACACTCAAATAGTGTGCAAGATTTGGTCTAACCTTTTCTTGAACTGATCCACCGAGGAACTGTTCCTGTTATTAAAAGTTTATTTTTCTTTCAACTCCTAGCAGTAGTAGAAAACTGGATAGAAAAGTAGAAGGCTCTCTCCCCACCCTCCGCTCCCTCCCTGCCAGAGGCAGGTACGGAAAAAGGTTGAAGAAAATACCTTGACCCTGGAAAAGTAGCCAAGAAAATTTTACAGGAAAGTGGAGAATATATAAATAGCTCTATATTTACCTTGCTCACAGAGACACCGTGCAAACGAACTCCTGCAGAGTTTTCTTATGTTTTAATCTTAAACTATCAACGTGTTAAAGTAATTCCCACATATACTAGTCCTAAATCGTTTCAAATCCAACTTCTAACCATTGTTGCGAGTTGGGTTATCATTTGAACTAAACATGCTTCTAAAATCGACATCTTTGAACCCGCGTCACGTAAGCGTGCAACATTCCTGCACTCTAACCTTTTGCGGCTATACTACTCTCGTGTTACGCGAGAGCTCCCTAGTATGTGAGTTTAATTAGATATTTCGCCATTACTACGGAAAATCCTTTTTACAGCTGGATTGTTTTTATAGGTTGATGTTTGTGGCTCTTTGTATCGTCGACGCTTAGCCTGAAGAAATTTTGCTACTGCTGGACGTGGATCAAAATGACCTGCACCAACACCATTTAATGCAATCAGCAATCTGTTGTTGGCACCCTGCAATGACATCGCAAGCCTTCTGTCACTACGGAAAATATTATAATGCGATACCACTCTTTCTACTGCCATTGAATGTGGAGCTGCAGTGAGAATAAGATTCACGAGTGCTGTAAGTGGAGAGTCAGGATTTTTGGTCACAGCTTCAGAAATACGTTTGAATTTCGTGTTGATGTCTTCATGTTCGTTCAACCTCGGATTGTTGATAAAAATATCAATACAATCGTCAGTAAGTTTCATAGAGTCAAAATGTCTGTTCATTTTCCGAAGAAGAATGTTAGCCTTTCTGGCCATAACTTCAGGAGATGTCGAATTAAAAACCTCTGAAATTTCTTTTAACGAAGCATTTACTCCTTCGTCCATTCTCTTTTGCAAGAAATTCTTAATTGACTCAAGTGTCTCATGCCTAATAGCACTGAAAGAGCGATTTGATACGTGACGAACTGATTAGAAATTGCTCTTCTTGCTCTCCTTCCTGCTGTACCTGCATCTTCTCTTGCCTCCTTATGTTGATTGCCATCCGTTGTCGGTTCACTTGTTCCTGCATCTTCGTCTACTTCTCCCAATTTCTCCTCCCAACCACCGATATATGGTTTGTCCACCATCGTCGTGATACGCTCGATGTATCGCGTTTGGATTACCGGAATATCGAACAGTGTTTTTTGGAATTCCTTTTGTAGACAGGCAAGGTGATGAAGAATGTCAGCCCACATACGCAAAAAACCAGACGCCTGTTGCTTAGTGATTCTATCGTCAGTGGTGGAGATGCTTTCCTAGGAAGCAACACATGCTGGCAGATTGTTAAGTAGACTGACGCACATTGCTTGGACATGTTGGGCAAATCGTACTTCTGGTGGATTAATAAACTGTTTGAACGTCAACCCTAGTTTTTTTGCATTCAATTTTCACACGCTTCGTACGGACAGAAGACACATGAGAATATTTAACAGTATCTTTCACCTGGGAATACCATCGCTTCAATTCAGGAACAGTTGTGATTAACTCGTGAAACGCCAAATCAGTTCTATGGCACACACACCACATGCCGTTGTAGTTCATCATTCAGTTTCTTCCACAACCCAGAATTGATATCGGTGTTGGCTGCTTCACCATCAGTTGTAAGGGATAACAGCTTGTCGAAAATAGGTGCATTGAAGTTAATTTCATTCATGTTGTTGCTCTCGGTGTCGTCATCATCGCTTGAATCTTGGCCTTCTGGCGCTAGATTATTATACTGAAATGATACATCGCCAGGCCTCTCTAAGCTACTACCGAGAGCCTCCAGTAAGTCATTAGCTCCTTCAACAGGCTTCACAGCTGCAAGAAAACGTGTGGTAATAACGCCATCTTTCACAAACTTAATGTCTAGTCATTGACGATCACATGATCCAAAAATTTGTATTCCTAAAGCATCGCATTAATTTATTTCTTCAATGAGATTCTCCTTAAATACATCACCAATGCATGACAACATTTCATAGTAAATATTTGTCGTGCGATAGTGCATATCTGAACCCGTGGGTCTAAATGGTTCCATGTTGCAATCCCAGTCTTGGAAAAACTTCTGTACAAGTTGGTCGGAAAAGATATTGGTAAGACTCCTTGATGGCCAGGAATATCCTGATACGGTTTCACACAGAGTGTCATTGTAGCAGTCCATTGCCAGGCGTAGTAGTTATGAAACTTCCTGGATACTATATCTCTTGAAGGGATTCAGCCAAGGATGTTTGTCGCTCTGCTTTTGAAACTGATCATGTAATTTGCTTGCCTCTAGTGCAGCTGCATGTGGTTTACCCTGAAGATGCTCAATTAAGCGCTGTGCTCCAAGCTTACCTTCTGTTCGTGCTCCCGTACTGGATGCATAAGGTACACTTCTGTTCAGTGAAACCTTCTCAGCATCATCTATGAAACTGCAACAAACATTACACTTAAACAATCGAGTTTGTCTTTTATCCTTGTTTTTAATTCTTGTAAGAACCGAATCCGATGAATACACGTTCAACAATCTGTTAATATTAAGAGGTAAGCCTATATAGTACGATGTGGGACCAGTAGAAGTGGAAGATGAATTGGCCACATCCGCATCTTGACCAACACTTGAAGCTGAAGTCTCTGGGTATGGACATTGAGAAGAGGCTGTATTTGAACAGTCAGATGGCATAATTGAAGAACCTGTCAACCCTGTATCACTGGCCGTTGTAGATGTCAATGATCGTTCATTAGCTGTAATTCCAACAGACTGAGGTTCTTTACTATGTGTTTTATTGTTCAACTTGAAAAAACTACAGGGTGTCCCATAAGTCCGGCATCATAGGAAAAATAATAAAAAAAGGCAAAACAAAAGCTTTTATTTACAGAACGTGCTCAATATGTCCACCATTGTTTTCAATACACAAATTCAGACGTGATACCCAGTCAGCAAGCACACGGTGAATAATGTCAGGAGTAATGGTGTTACATGCCCCAATAATGCGCTGCCGCAAATGTTCAACACTCCTACTTTTCTCTGCATATACCAGCGCTTTCAAGTGGCCCCAGAGATAAAAATCTAGTGGCGTGAGATCCGGGCTTCTAGCTGGCCATTCCACAGGCCCTCGACTTCCTATCCAATGACCATGGAATTGTTGGTATAGGTATTCCCTTACTTGGGTGCTGTGATGTGCAGGAGCGCCGTCTTGCTGGAACCATGTTGGGAAATTTCCTTCTTCGTTCAAGACACTGGGAAATGCTTCTTCATTGAACATACGTAGGTAGGTGCCTCCAGTGACAAGTTCATCGAAAAAGAGGGGGCCTATGATGCGATCCTTCCAAATGCTACACCATACCATCACCCGAGATGCACCTTGTTCCTTTGAAGAGGTATACCAGTGAGGGTTGTTTTGAGACCAGTAGCGGGTGTTCTGTCGATTTACCTCACCATTTCCATAAAAAACAGCCTCGTCACTGAAGAGAATGGTGGACGGGAAATTGGCATCCCGAGCATACGAATTATGGTTTGTAGAAATAGAAAAATATGAATTTCTCCTATGATGCCGGACTTATGGGACACCCTGTAGATATGTCCATTGAATCAACAGAATCATCTTTTTTAAATTTTTTACGACTAGATATTTTAGTATTCAAATACAATCTGTAATAGATAACCAATATTATTAATGTATGAATTTAATTTAGCATAATAAAGTGAATTGGTTACTAAAACATAGTAAAAATATTATTTTTAGTAAAAATAAAATAAACAACAATAAAGTAAATTTATAGCTAATTGAAAGAGCAATGAATACCAATAAAAAATCTGACTGGTTTCAATAATCTGATATGCCTATATAAACTATAAATATAACCTATATAAACTATAAACTATAAATATAACCTATATAAACCCCCACTATTATTTAATAACAAATATTAATAGTGTATTAGTAATTGTTTATTATTAATTGTGTATTATTAATAGTGTATTAGTAGTAAATATTAGTCGTGTTGGTTATCTCCCCCTCCCCCACTATTAATAACAAATATTAAGTGAGGGGGGAAGATAACCTACAAGAAGAAGACCTACAAGAAGCATAAATAAAGTATTCAACAATTTTTAACGAAAAAATAATATACATTTGTAGGTAATACCATGTAATATTGTTTATATATAGTCTCATTATGTATGAAAATAAAAATATTGTGATAAATATTACGGATAATAAAACCGATTATTATATTTTGAACTAGGTAAATAGCATAAAATAGGATAAACAGTATGCAAATATACAATTATGCGATATAAAAAATTGCCACTGTAAAAGACCCAAACACGCATTCATGTGTCACTTGCTCAAGATTGGCATAATTAGGCCCTGTAGCTGTAGCTGTAGCTATGCCTACCTGCTACCTGCATATCAACCATTATGTAATAGAGTCATGCAAATGAATACATAAATGCATAATTGTATTAGAATAAATAATTTCAATCACATAAACATAGGAAATAGGTTGTTTCATATTTGCTTCAATAGTCAAAGTTAGGCTGCCATTCATGATTCCATCACATTACAATTATATACCAAGGCAGCATTAGCAAGTCAATATCTTAATACTGCAATATAATATGAGTAAAATTAAACTATGTAATAGAACTTATAGAAAAGAAAGTTATTTATTTACCTCTATCCCCTTTAAAAGCACTTAAATTAAAAGCAACAGAATTGAACAGATCAAGCTGGCTATTTCACTCATTGCTTTAGTATTAGGGCCAGCATGAGTCTTGTTTACAACGGATTTTCTGGCAAATGCCAAACTACCGATTAGATTTATAGCCAAGTTGGCGACTTTGGCTGTATTCTTTTGGCTGCTTTATCCATGGATTCGACCGAGTTTTTTTTTAGATGATCGAATACAGTATTATTTTGGTTTTCTAACTGGGTGGGTGAAATCTATTTAGTGGGTGGGTGAAATCCTTTACTGGGTGGGTGATGTTAGATTTAGGCCTGCTATACAAAGAAAGAAAGAAGTAACATAAATGAAACTTTAAGTAAAAATTATTTAAAAAAAATTGTTAAGATAACTTTCTTATGGTATTAGGGCAATTGTGTCCTGGTCAAGTGCGTCCCGGACAAATGCGTCCCGGTCATTGGCGTCCCTGGACAATTGCGTCCCGGACAATTGCGTCCCAGACAATTGCGTCCTGGACAATTGCGCACTTCTCCAACTACTATATGAAGTTTATTTATTAGTGAAGTGAATAGAAAGTTAGTATCGGAATTTCAAATATACTTTTCATTTTAACCTATTAAACTTGTTATATGTTCATAAGTTCTGTTCGAAACTGTTCTCTAAAACTTTATCCATCATCAGCAACATCATTGTCAAATTTTATGGGTTACATCCACTTAAGATAAAGTTAGTTT
This sequence comes from Bathynomus jamesi, assembly GCA_023014485.1. Lineage (NCBI taxonomy): Eukaryota > Metazoa > Arthropoda > Malacostraca > Isopoda > Cirolanidae > Bathynomus > Bathynomus jamesi. Next base: position 1,194,605 of record JAJOZX010000171.1, on the reverse strand, counting down.
CGTTAGTTTTAACGAAAATATCACAACTTAACCTAACCAATCGTCAAGGGCATACAGTTGACTTAACTGGGCATTCAATTAATCTAACCGGGTATTATATCCCATACAAAATTACAATAACAAACATACTCGTCCCTCGTCATTGGCGTCCCTGGACAATTGCGTAAGTGAAGTCACAATGAACTTTCTATTCACTTCTCTAATAAATAAACTTCATATAGTAGTTGGGGAAGTGCGCAATTGTCCGGGACGCAATTGCCCGGGACGAAATAAAACCAGACGCAATTGTCCAGGGACGCCAATGACAGGGACGCATTTGTCCGGGACGCACTTGACTAGGACGCAATTGTCCTGTCACCCTTTTTTATACCTTTTTCAGTTGTCATTACTGTAGGCGGCGTCTATCACTACTAAAACGTTCAATGACGGTCTTCGTGAAGGCTTTCTTCTTCCTCATTACCTTTTATCGATGGACACTCAACATGCACAAACCCGATAGGCGGTCAGTTGACATTGATGACTTTCTTTCCCTCGTAAGGCAATATCGTGAGTTGCACAGAACAAAATAGTTGACAAGATGGGTTCAAGCTTTGCGCGATTCTCTTCAATTTGGCGTTTCACGGCAGAATCAAGTTGACAAATTACTGATGTTTCTGGTCTCTGTGAAACTGACAAAAAGTTGGTTGCAACTTCAAGTGAATGCTTGTGCCAAGAAGTTTGCATGTGTTTTTTTGCATCTTCATGGAAGTTTTTGTACTTGGAGTATGCGGTGACAATAAATGAGGGGTCGCGCGTCTTAGGGTACCTAAGCGCCACCACAGGCGAAAACGTGTTTTTGATGGATATCACTATTTTCACCCTTCCTCTATCGCGTGGTTTGGGTTATAATGACCTTACGACACTAGAAGTATGGTTGAAAACCTTATGAAGCGAACTACTTTTTTCACCTCTATCGCCAGCCAAAAGTTCACCCAAAGTTCGGCATAATAAGAAAATAAAAAATAAAAAAAATATATAAAATATAAAATATGAAAATCTATTCCAAAAACTCATCAACATCTTCATTAGCATACTTAGAACTCTAATTTAGCCAAAATGAACGTTCTAGCTCAATTAATAACATATACTATTGCCAGAATATTGCTGAACTTTGGAGGCGATTTCTGACGAATTTTAATTTTGGCGCTTAGGTACCGTAAGACGCGGGACCCCTCAAATGCTCCTTGTATGCCTCTGTGAACTGATTGTAGAAACAAGACACAGTACTTACGCAAAGCACCTTTAAGATGATGAGAGTATGTGAGCCAAGGAGCATAGGTGTTTAGCCAGTCACGTCGGAAGCTACGTGGCCCAGTACAATGTTTCTTAAAATCGTATGAAGAAGGTGGCATGCAGGAATTAAACAGCAACTTTCGCTTCATCTTCATTCACACTTCGGCTATTAACATATAGCCCAACATCAAACTCGGTCTCGGATATTATGGAACTTGAAGTTACAGGTGTAGGTCTACTCGGGGCTACAGAAGTTAATGGAAATATGATGGTCTTATTAGTCTCATATTCACAACTGTCACTGCTACTAGTTATTTCGTGTGATGGTTCAGCATCTGTGGAGTCATTTCGCTTTCGTTTCAGGTAATTTCTGATATCCATTTTCAATCTGAAACATCATAAGACTATTTAGTAAATAGTAATAATAGCAGTCACTAGTAGCTTATTAAAGAACATAAAAAATATTGAGACAGGAATTAAATTAAAAACAGCATAGTAGCCTAAGCCTCTCCACTTGTGCTTATATATAACACTCAGTAACATTATAACACTCAGCTATTTACGAGAAGTCTTCTCGGAGAAGACCAGTGTAGAATCAATGGTCATTATATCAATATAAAGTAATAAGTAAATAAGAACAGACACTCATGTGTCGTCTTGCAGACTGTATAAACACAACTGATCTTCTGGTACGTTGCCACGTCCAGTGTTGCCATTTCTATAGATTTATCTGTGCATCTACAGATTTTATGCTTTGTTTCAGATTTTCAGATTTTTCCCCAAAATGGGCGAAATCTACAGATTTCTAAAATTTATGATTTTTTTTATGCTTCTTTTCAGATTTTCCTTCAAAATGGGCAAAATTTGCCGATTTCTAAGATTGAGGTTTTTTACTAACCACTACGGACTACACTGGATATTACAGTAATATTACTGAGTTTCTCCATGAGAACCAACAAATTATTTTTGTGCGCCACCTGTCAGTAGAGAGTGGCAACATAACATAAACACGCCACACTCAGTTGACTGTGCGTCGGTTCTTACTAAGTCATCAAAAAAACACACTGCTAAAGAAAGCAAAGGGTGGAATCTACAGTACAGATAAATAGCCCTGTTGTTGTTAATGATAATGTTCATTCCATAATTCCAATACAGCACAAAATTATGTATTTTATTGAATTCCTTTTTCCATTTTGTATATATGCATCCTTATTTTGTTGCTGTACACTTGTTCTTTCTATTTGCTGCTGTTTGTCTAGATCATTCTTAAACTGGCGTATAGACGTAGCTTGAATAGTATTCTGGTTTAAAATATTCAGTTTATCTACCTTTCATTCACTAAATTTTGTGTTTAATTGACCATTTTTGTATTTCTGTTTGGAATTATGAATATTATTGTATATGTTACTTACAAAAATAAACTTTAAAATCAAATGGTAGCTCACAGATTTTGTCTACAGATATTTTTATTGAAACTACAGATTTCTACAGATATTTTGATACCAATCTTCAGATTTTCATTATTTTTGGATGGCAACGCTGGCCACGTCTATGTTTTTGACAGGGTTGCCATAAATTTTAATGCCAAATTAACCTTTAAACATTCTCATTGCCAAATTTTCTATAACAATGGCATGTACTGTATATTATGAAAAGAAAAAGTAGTTGGTATATCCAGGGGGGGGTTGCCCCCACCTGTGGACGCCCATGTACCTGCCTTTGTGACGGGGAATTTAATGTAAATTTAATGTAAATTCTGTACACCTCTCATAAAAAATTTATGAAAATTAAAAACTAACAGAGTCAATGAAGTTGCTGCCACTGTGAACAGTGTCATATCTTTCAAGTGTTTTAAACACTCGTGGGTAGTTCAAAATACAATTAAGCTTAATAAAGGCTTCTTATACATAAAAGTTTTTGGTATTTTGTCAATATTGAAGATTTAGATAGTGAGTTCTTAAGAAATGCTAAACTTTGTTATTATATGTAGGTTTTAAAAGTCCAACATAAAGATAAATAAAAACTAAGGATCACCTGAAGATCAGGCCCCCCATGTATTCTTCTTTTTTGCTTTACAGTACCAAATATAATAATAAATTAAATTGAATGCCCGGTTAGGTCAACTGTATGTCCTTGACAATTGGTTAGGTTAAGTCGTGACATTTTCGTTAGTTTTAACGAAGATATCATTTGGTAATTGAAGCTGAGGGCCAGTGGCGTGGTGGCCATATGGGTCAAACGGGTTTGGCCCGACCAGCGACGATTAGTCAAAGGGCGCCATAACAGAGGTTCAGAGGGCGCCGCACCAGGGGCCAGATTTTAGAATTTTTAAAATTTTAAAATTATAAAACTAACAATAATAGTAATATGACTGCTACATATTACTAAAATTAGTAATACAAATTTTTAATCATAATCTTTGGCTATGATTTAAAATTTGGGGGACCTATAACCATTCATAAAGTAAAACAATTTTCAAATCCATTTTTCAAAAAACAACTTTCTATTTTAGAAAATTCATAAAAAAAAAAAATGGAGACTATGAAATGGAGACTATGCCCAAATTTATACCAAAATTGTATGGAAATTTTTAAAGTCAAATTTAATATATATATATATATATATATATATATATATATATATATATATATATATATATATATGCAGTTTAATGGAATAAAAATTTTCTGCGAGAACTGCTTGACCGAATTAAACTCTTTTACGGTATTTAAAGCAGAAAGAGACTACGAGAAGAGAATGAAAGAGGAAAGTGGAAACAAAGAACAGTGGAAAACGGAAGAAACGGAGAAAGGCGAAATAGAAAGAATTCAAATACCGTCACAAAATGAGGCCGAAAACACACAGGCGACAAAGAGTGTAAAGACAACACACAGCATAAGGGCAACGAAGGACACAAACACAACTAGCACAAATAGCACAAATAGGACAAGACAAGAGGGCAGTCAAGTAAACGAAGTAAAACTGTCCCCCAATAAGGAGCAAAAAACAAAAGCCAAGAGTAAATATGGGGAAGGAATTATATGCAGGTATTATATAAAAGAAATTGCAGATTTAAAAGAGGACAATGTATATATGAACATCCCCCAATATGCAATTTCTTCTATAATAATGGTCGTTGTAAATTTGGAGACGGATGTAAATTCTACCACCCGGACATTTGCAGAACTTACGCAAAATACGGAACCTGCAAATTCGGGAATAAATGCTACTATCAACATCTCCCGACGGACTCAACGAACAAAGGAAAAAGTTTAAATGACAATAGGAATAAAAATAACAATAGGAACAACAATAGGAACACAATAAGCGAACAAGAAAATTTTTTCAACATCTCAGACACCTTACGAATGCTAAATGTCATCCACATGCAGTTGACACAGCTGGAAACCCCCGAGCCAAATCGCTACCGGGCAAGAAGCTACCAATACAAGTAGGAGGAAACGGATCTCTTTCGGAGGATCATAGAGCAACGAATCAAGCGATATCGAAGGAAAACGAACTTGAAATGCACAAGGGGCAACGAAAAACAGAGAACATAAAAATTGTCCTGGCTAATATTCAAGGAATAAGACCAAACCAATCACTCAATAAGGTTTCGTACCTGAAAGGATTTATGGACGAAACAAGGGCGGACATCGCATGCCTCACAGAAACTCATCTTAAAGATTGCCAAGGAAATTGTGAAAACTGCGAACATTGTATTGATAAGAAAGAGATAAATATAGAGGGCTTCAACTTACTAAGAGCGGATAGAACGACGAGACGGAAAGGTGGCTGTGCTATATATGTACAGGAAGGTCATATGACAGAGACGATAATAAGTAAATCAAACAGCTATGTGGAACTCCTAGCAGTGAAAATAGAAAAACTAAACTTGATAGTAATAGTCATCTATAGACCTCCAAGCACCCCAACCGAAAAATTCTCGGAGGCCATTGATGACATTAGAAAGCTAATAAAGGCCATAAACCCTCCATCCCCCAAAATAATGATCTGCGGAGACTTTAACTTCCCATTTATAAAATACAAAAAGGTGAATAGGAATATATATATTCACCAGGACAAGGGGGGCACAAGAGAAGATCAGGAACAAGCAAAAATGTTGATGGCTCTCACAAACGAGTTTATGCTGACACAGGAGATAACAGAAAATACCACAAAAAATAACTGCGTGGATCTGGTATTCACGAATAACACGAACTTGATTGCTGATATAAAAATAACCCCAACCATTATCTCAGACCACAACTTAATCGAGATATCAACAAATATGATGGCAGCATTAGAAGACAATACACATATTGTGGAAAGAAGTAAATTTGGGGCCTTTAACTTAAACTCGAAGACTATAAATTGGGAAGCAATCAGATCGCACATGGCCCAAATAGAATGGAGAACAATTTTCGAGAATAAAACAACGGAAGAAATGCTAACAACTTTGGAGGAAAAAACGCTGATAATTTTAGAAAAATATGCTCCGAAATCACAGCCAAAAGGAAAGAGGAGCTGGCTAGAAAGGCAAAAGAGAAGACTATTCCGCAAAAGAAAGAGAGTGGAGGCGAAGTTAGGAAACTGCGGAGATAATGGCAGGAAAATAATAAAAGAAAAACTGGAGGGTATCGATAGGGAAATACAAGCCCTGATTAAGGACCATGCAGAGAGGGAAGAGGAAAAGGCGGTAGAAGCAATAAAGGAAAATCCAAAATACTTCTATAGCTATGCAAAAAGGAAAACAAAAACGCGCGCCGCTATTGGGCCCTTAAGGACGGGAAATAATGAACTAACCGACGATCCAAAAAAATGTCTGATACATTGAGAGCTCAATATGAATCAGTTTTCAGTACCCCAAAAAGTGACAAAGCGATACCTGACATAAATGCATTCTTTGAAGAGGAATTGCAAGGAGAGTATATAACAGACTTTGAGTTTACACCAGAAGATGTAGCGAGAGCTATAGAACAAATGAAACTACATTCAGCTGCAGGTCCGGACAATTGGAACGCATTATTGATTAAAAACTGTAAAAATGAAATAGCTACACCTTTATACTGGATATGGAGAAGATCCCTAGACACTGGGGAAATACCGAGCATCTTGAAAAGAGCAAACATTGTCCCTATATATAAAGGAGGGGACAGATCTCAAGCAAAGAACTATAGACCAGTGTCATTGACGTCCCACCTCACCAAAGTATTTGAAAGAATAGTTAGACAGAAAATTTATGATTTCCTGGAGACACGGGAAAGATTCAACGAAAATCAGCATGGATTCCTATCAGGTAGATCATGCCTATCACAACTAATAGAGCACTACAACAATATCCTAGATGCATTGGAAGGCAATGACAACTACGATGTTATATACACAGATTTTGCTAAAGCTTTCGATAAATGTGACCATGGTATAATAGGACATAAAATTAAAGACATGGGAATAACAGGCAAAGTGGGAAAATGGATCTACAACTTCCTTAGTGATCGTCTGCAGGTCGTCAAAATTCAAGGTATATCATCATCAGAATCGGAAGTACGCAGCTCAGTACCACAAGGGACAGTACTGGCCCCACTCCTGTCATTATCATGCTAACAGACATAGACAGCGGAGTAAACAGCAATAGTATAGTAACATCCTTTGCAGACGATACAAAGATCAGCAGAAAAATCAGCGATGTACATGACGTGGAGGCCTTGCAGAGGGACACGAACAAAATATACAAATGGTCAGAAGACAACAACATGTCATTCAACGCCGAGAAATTTCAGCTTTTGAGATATGGTAGAAAAGAAGAACTTAAACAGACTGCATATTATGCTCTAGATAGACAGGAAATTCAGAGAAGCATGAAAGCGATTGATCTCGGGATAAAATGACAGATGATGCGAAATTCGAAACACAAAATCAGATAGCGATAAATAAAGCAAAAAGAGTCGCCGGACAGGTTCTAAGAACGTTCAAGAGAAGGGACAGGACAGTAATGATTCCCCTGCTAAAAACACTGATTATACCAAAACTTGAATACTGCTCAGTTTTGACGTCCCCATATAAAAAGGAAGAAACTAATAAACTAGAAGAAACGCAAAGGCATCTCACAGCCAAGATTGATGGCTGCAAAGAACTCAACTACTGGGAAAGACTACGTAAACTAAATCTGTACTCACTGGAAAGAAGAAGAGAGAGGTACATCATAATCTACATATGGAAAATGATCGAAAAACTGGTACCAAACCTAAAACTAAACCCAATTACCATTCAAACAACACTGGAAAATAGGAAAGGCAGAATGTGTAGTGTTCCCAAATTAAAAGCACGACAAGGGACCTCCTCAACCCTGAAGGAAAATAGCTTGGTTGTCAGGGGGCCAAGACTTTTCAACCAGCTTCCTAAGGACCTCAGAAACGTAACGGGGGTCAAAGTTGAAGTCTTCAAGAAAAGACTGGATGCCTGGCTCAGGACAGTACCAGATGAGCCGGGCGTGCCTGGCTATGTACGGTGGAGAGCGCAAGAAAGTAACTCGCTCCTCCACCAGGCCAGACCTAGAGGCGGGGCCACCAGCTTGACCTCCGTGTGAAGAGAGACCAACACACGAAACAACATAAGGTTCATAAGGTAAGGTATGTATATATGAAAATTATTTCACGAAAGTGACACGTGAAAAATATTTATGATGAATAAAACCACGAAGGGAAAAGAAACAAAGTGGTGCTCAAGCGCTTTCGTCTAATGACATCCTCAGGAACACTGAAGTGAAAGGAGAGTTCAAGACAATATATAGGTTACAAAAATAAACATATATATATATATATATATACAGGGTGTCCCAGAATTAACTATCTATTTCAATGAAATCGGACAAATTTTTTAAAAACACACTTTTATTTATGTTTATCATGTTTAATATGTGTTAAAAATGTATAAATTTCTAAATTTTTTTCATAATTTTATTTTCATAATTTTTTCATAGTTTTTCAGTTTTATTTTCATTCTCTTTCAGAACCCTATTAATAATGAATACACAAGAACGCATCTTTGTTGTAACATCCCGTATCAAAGGAATGCAATGTAATGAAATCAGAGAAAAATTTACAAGAAGATTCCACAGAACCGGTCCTACAGACGAAGCAATTCGTGAACTTGTGAACAAATTTAAAAGAACTGGATCCGTACACGACGAGGTGGAAAGAGGACGCCCAAGGATAGCACGTAACAGTACCGAACAGGTACGACAACTGTTTGAGGATGAACCAACAACTTCGGTTAGGGAGGCCGGTCGAAGACTCAACATATCCAAGACAACAGTTCATAGAATCTTGCGTTCGACACTGATGAAAAAGGCTTATCACATTCAAGTAACTTCTCAATAAAATTTTGACTTATGATTTATAAATCTATTTGTTTTTGTATCATAATTTAGTAATAAACACAAAATTATGTCAGTTTTTATTAAATTTGTCCGATTTCATTGAAATAGATAGTTAATTCTGGGACACGCTGTATATATATATATATATATATATATATATATATATATACATTTTAACTGCAAACACGCAGTATAATTAACGTAAAGAACGACGCTTGTATAGGAGAATATTCCGCGCAAGATGAGAGAGAGAGAACGAAACAAATGAAAAAATGAGGTAACCACCCGGGAATCGAACCCGGGATCTTCCGATTGCCGGTCAGATATGATAACCATTACACCATATATATATATATATATATAGTAAGTATAGAAATAAAAATTGTGGGAGGAGCAAACACATTTGTACGGAAAAATGACAATTTTAGCACTTTGCCAGAAATTCAACATAAATTCAAATGGCTTGTTTCCAGCCAATTTTTTATAGTTATTGTCTGAATGGTAAACAGGTCACAAAAGTTTAGTATCTATCGGAAAAAAAAACCAATTTGTCCTACGTACACTTTTACTCTGGACATGACACCCCTATTAAGAAGGCCATATTTTCCTCAATGTTTCTCCGCGCTCTTAGGATCGCCAGTCCGGAATACATCGATGCCGAATTGGAAAATATCAACGGTATTGGAAGTGAGCTGTGTTACCCATCTGCGTTCATGGAATCTTGTCTTAATAAGGCTAAACGAACCTTCTATCGTGTGAATAATAACACTCGCACCTTGTCAAAGAATATTTTAGTACTTCCATTTTTCCCGGGCTTCTTAGGCATTGCTAATGTACTTAAACTTTTGGATATCAGTGTAGTTTTTTCATATAACAATATTGTGAAAAACATCATTGTAAAAAATAGCCCTACCAATAATTTAGGCATTATCTATAAAGTTGGGTGTAAGCAATGTGATTCCTTTAACATAGGTCAGACGGGAAAGGATTTGCAAACGCGTGTAAAACAGCATCAATATTCTGTTAGAACAGGACAGTTGTCCAGTGCCCTTTTTGTCCATTTGTCAGAGTTATCCCATTGTATTGATTGGAATAATGCTTCAGTTTTGTTTCACTCTAGCAACATTGTTAATAGAAATATTCTTGAGTCTGCTATAATTCAACTTACAAATAACTTTAACATGAATAAAGGTCTGTTTCAACTCGATCCCGTTGCTCTGAATTCCTTCAGAATTGATTTAAACGAAAAGGGCAGGTTGCTAAACCTTTGGTAAAAATTTGTTTTTTGTCTCTTTTTCCTTATAATGATGGTCTTATTAGTCTCATATTCACAACTGTCACTGCTACTAGTTATTTCGTGTGATGGTTCAGCATCTGTGGAGTCATTTCGCTTTCGTTTCAGGTAATTTCTGATATCCATTTTTAATCTGAAACATCATAAGACTACTTAGTAAATAGTAATAATAGCAGTCACTAGTAGCTTATTAAAGAACATATAAAATATTGAGACAGGAATTAAATTAAAAACAGCATAGTAGCCTAAGCCTCTCCACTTGTGCTTATATATAACACTCAGTAACATTATAACACTCAGCTATTTATGAGAAGTCTTCTGGGAGAAGACCAGAGTAGAATCAATGATCATTATATCAATATAAAGTAAAAAGTAAATAAGAACAGACACTCATGTGTCGTCTTGCAGACAGGGTTGCCATAAATTTTAATGACAAATTAACCTTTAAACATTCTCAGTGCCATATTATATATATATATATATATATATATATATATATATATATATATATATATATATATTATATATATATACCTTATATATTGCGTTTATATACCTTATATATATCGTATATATTTTTATAGTTCTTTGTATATCATCTAGGCATCATTTTTTTTCCAATTTATATTTACTTGTACTTTTTGATTCTTTTGTGACCATAGTATGCATGATTCAGACAATAACTAAAAAACCTTTGGTAATTTTTTCCCTTATAAATTTGGGTGCCTCTCTTACAATTTATTTTTCAATTTATTTTTTTTTTTTTTTTTGTTTATTTCTTTATTTTATTTCTTTGTGACATATATATCATTTTGCCATCATCTATTAAATTGATTGTAAACTTTCCTTTTGAGCTTGAATTTGTAGACTCACTTACAATTTTTGTGTTTTTTTATCTGTTGGTTTATTTCTTTATGTTTATTTCGGTTGTGACGTATATATCACTAAGGCATTATTTTGTAATTTTTCCCAATTTATATTTATTTTTATTTCTTTATTCTTTTGTGACCTGTTTACCATTCAGACAATAACTATAAAAAATTGGCTGCAAACAAGCCATTTGAATTTATGTTGAATTTCGGGCAAAGTGCTAAAATTGTCATTTTTCCGTACAAATGTGTTTGCTCCTCCCACAATTTTTATTTCTATACTTACTATATATTGTCTTGAACTCTCCTTTCACTCCAGTGTTCCTGAGGATGTCATTAGACGAAAGCGCTTGAGCACCACTTTGTGTTTCTTTTCCCTTCGTGGTTTTACATCATATATATATATATATATATTATATATTATATATATATATATATATTCAATGTCAAGAATTAAAATTTGATTTGCATGCTGTGTCAAAAATGCATAGTCTTGCTTGAGTCACAAATTTGATTTTTTTAACCCTTGGCTATAGGCTATATTTATTTATTTTTAAATTAATAAAATAATATTGCCTATATTTATTTTATTAATAAATGTATTTCATAAGAAAATATAACTATATTCGATTTTACAGATAAAATTTCAGCATCAAATATTTTTCTTCTTGTTTTTGGTATTATAAACTGTCAAAAACAAAAATAAACTAATTGGTTGAAACATAGAATCTAGTCCATATGTAATGGATAAAAAGAGAAATAAAAAATCTTGTGCTCAAAATAGAGCTGCTAAGAAACAGCGCACACAGGAAGAAGACTCTCTCAGGCAAGGAATGCAGGCATTTTTAAATATAACTGAGCCTAGTCAAGTGACACCTGCCACTGAAACACTGTCAGCTGTTACTGTAGCTGAAACACTCAATTCTAGTCAAGTTGTTGAAACAAGCACATCTTTCACTGAAGCTGAAACATTGCAGTCTAGTCAAAGTGATGACTCTGATGAGATAGATCACATCACTGTTACCAAAAAACTTCAGTCTGGTCAATATGCTGAGTCAGCCACATTTGTCACTGTCACTGAAAATAGCAGGTAATTGTAAGCACAAAAGTTTCTAAAAATCAATTTATAAAATTCTAATGAATAACAGTCTCTTGTTATTTTTTCCTGAACTATAAAATATGTATATTAACCATTCCAGCTCTGATGATGATGGTGATGACAAAGAAAAACAACATGCAGTACATGCACCGAGTTGTGTACCTAATTAACCAGAGTCGATGTATCACATCAAGAATACGTTAGTATTTGTGTTCGTGTTGCTGTGGATGGTGTTGTTTGTGAGCATTTGCTGTGCCTACAACATGCTTCAAATACTACATCAGAAATGCTTCTGAGTTTGGTAAAGTCTGCTTTTTCTGACCGTAATGTTGACTGTTATGAGATTCTTGTTGCCCAGTCATATGATGGTGCTGCGAACATGAGTGGGTGCTATGACGGATTACAGGCGTTAATCAGACGCGTATCGGTGAGCAAGTTATATATGTTTACTGCAATGCACACATCTTCAATTTGGTACTTTCAGATGTTTCGTCAGCGTCTGTTGATGCTGTTACTCTTTTTGGAACACTGGAGACATTATATGTTATGTTTACACAATCTAATGGCATACATTCACTTTTTGAAGATACACAAAAGGAATCAGGTTTGGAAGTTAAAACATTGAAGAGACTGAACACAGTACGCTGGACGACTCGTGAATTTTTTCTAGATTTATTCATATCTAGATACACATCGATGTGAAACCTTGAATGAGATCACCACATCTCAAGAGTTTAGTCAGAAACAGCGTTCGGAAGCAGCTGGTCTACTTCACATTGTTCAGAGTCGAGCATATCTGGCAACAGCTTGCCTGTTTCATAAAATATTCATGATAACAGGCCCACTCAGTCGCTATCTACAGACAGTCAATGTGGATGTTGTCAGAGCACTTGATATGGTCTCAGCTTCGATGCAGCAGCTACAGAAGATTCGCGATGACCCAGCTACTGTTATTGCTGCTGTCGAAGAAATCGACGATAAAGCATAATGGCCAGTCATACGTGCACGTAAAAAGAAGAGACAGATCAACGAGAATGATACTGAAATCACTGAAACTAGTCAGGCAAAATGGACACGTGAAACATTTTATACTGTTCTAGACAAAATTAACTCTGCAATGAATGATCGATTTTTTGCAAATCGAAATGTACTAAAATCGACACAAAAATTTTGTCCAACAAATTTCTCTAATATTGGTGCTCAAATTTCGACATTGGAGAATGAGATCGATGAATTTTGCCGTAATTACAGCATCAATAGTCACGAATGTGCCTTGGAGCTCTATAGCTTCAGTTCCGTATTCCCTTCATTATCGAACACAAAAACGATTTACAGCGCCTACACTGTATTCAATCATGATACGGGTCTTACTGAAGCTATCCAACTCTTTCAAAAGCATATGGCATATTAGTGGCAATTCCCGCTACATCAGCAACGGCTGAGAGATCCTTTTCAGCATTGAAGCGAATCAAAACGCTCATAAGGAATTCCATGTCGCAGGAGATGCTGCTGGTTACAATGCTGATGTCAGTCGAACGAAATATAGCAAAGAAAGTAGACACAGACCGGCTAATTGTTCGATTTGGTCAATCACCTAAATTTCTCTCGGAAAGCCCTAATTATGTAGTAGAGACGTTAAGTATTATTTTCACATACATAACCGAAAAAATCTAACAGTTTGGTCCTGTTTATAACGTTCATAACGAAAAATGTAAACAAATACGTCTCAGTCTCAAAACGGTTAAAAAATGCTAAAATTAACCCTTTACCACCCAAATTTTTTGTAGGGTTAAGTTATGAATGCGTGTATTTGATAGGTTACAAATTTGTCCATTTGGGCAGTAAAGGGTTAAAAATTTCAAATAATTTCGAGAGGGCGCCAAAATGCTCTCTGGCCCTACCAGCGATGAGAGTCCCACCACGCCACTGCTGAGGGTCCTGATCTTCAGGTGATCCAAAACTAATTTGGGCCATAGAAGAGCAAATTAACCACAGAATTTTCACATGTAGCCTATGTAGAGATGCAATGAATTTCAAATCCTTTTCACCCAGAATGAAAAATTTACCCAGAAACGCTTACTTTATTCTGTTCCAATAACAGTAAATTTTATAGTACTTCAAACACCAAGGCCAACCAATAAGTTAAAAGAATGTACTGGCTGGAGCTGTAAATATGCAAATAATTGATCAGTTTAGTGTACGCTAGGCTTGATTATGAGAAAGTCAAGGAATATATATATATATATATATATATATATATATATATATCTGTGTGTGTGTGTGTACTTATTCAATGAACGTTCACGTCATAGGCTTAATGAGTAAAATGCTAAGAACTTTCTGTAGGCAACTGCATTAATAAATTAGTTACCAGGAAGTTCATTAACATAAAATAATTTGAGTAGCATCTAGCTGAGAACTTTATAAAGAATGTTTAGGCTGCCTGCAATATTTTTTTTTATTTTGGTTTTATACGCTCGTATGTTCTGGGATAAATATAGAGTTGTTAATCAAATTGTGACAAATTCGCTGTGTTTAAATATGAAGGGAGTTGTAATGGATATGAGCAACCTGTTATAAATCAATAATTTTGGGTGAAATAATGAAAACGGTAGCTATGAGATGTATGAAGAAAGATTTTATCATAATAATTAGTGGTAAATCGATAATAAATAGCGTATATTCTCAGCTTAAGTTATGTAGGCTGCTTTGATAGTGGTAAATACCACTAAATAGTTGTGTGTTAATTTGGTAGGAGTAGTATAGCCGGAAAAGGGGAGAGTGCAAGAATGTTGCAGGGTATTATGTAATGTTGCAAAGGGGGGTGGGGTGTTGCAAAGTGGGGTGGGGATTGTTGCAAAGGGGTTTGTTGCACGGGGTGGGGGTGTTGCAAAGGGGGGTGGGGGGAAACTTGGAGGCGGCGTTATCCCCCAAGAGAAAGAAGGAGGAGAGAAAGGAGGAGAGGTGTTCACCTGGCAGGAGCCAAGTGCACATTAAGACTTCAGCCGAGTAGGCGTTGTTTTATAGGCTCCTAATCAGCCAGTTGGCGTAAATGGCTTGAGTTGCCAGATACCGCGATACCATTGTATACATTATTATAGACTCCTAATCAGCCAGTTGGCTGTAAATGGCTTGAGTTGTCAGATACCGCAGTACCATTGTATACATTATTATATACGCCTAATCAGCCAGTTGGCTGTAAATGGCTTGAGTTGCCAGATACCTCTTTTAGCAGTATTATTGTATACATTATTATATACGCCTAATCAGCCAGTTGGCTTAGAAGGCTTAAATGTTGCCAGATACCGCAATACCACTGTATACATTATTATATTTCGAATACCGGTAGTAGAAGGCATAACAATTAAGTAAAACAACATTGCATCATTCTTTTTATTATAAATAAATATACACTTCAATAGAAATATGTACATAACAGTACAGGAGAAATACACACACACACACACACACACACCACACACACACACACAATTATGGAGAATATTTATAAAATAAATATACTTTTCAAATAGAAATAAATATACATTTCAATAGAAATATGCGTATAATCAGTACAGGAGAAATGTCAAGCAAAATATAAATACAATTCACTTTTTTTTCAAAATACTAAACTCGGTCTTAATCGAGTTTACAATTACATAATTATTGCTCTGCATTACGCAGTATATGCGGCTTAATAATATTTCACCGCTTAAAGTATAGGGAAACCTGTATTCGATATGAAGGGCTTTCATATCGTTCAGTACTATTTTTGTTCCCACTTTACAACCGGTTGGTAAGTCATCTTTAAATACGTCTAGAATACAATCAAAAGCACGCACAAAGAGTTCATCGTTAGCTACATTATTAAACACAAGTATATAAGAACGCTTTTCCAATCGAGGGTTTATTTCTACCGACTCGAGCTTTTCAATCGTGAACTCACTCAACATAGCGGCAATTGAAATAATCTTCTAAATCGTTACGACAACTGCGCGTTATATAAAGAAATAGTTCTTCAGGGTGAACGGTGTAGGTGAGCTCAGCCTTGTACCGATCAATTGCTTTGTACCAAAGTTCATGGTATTTCAAAGAGTCTAAACTTTTTAAATAAACATCCAGCACTAGACCATTCTCACCAGCCCTACACTCGGTAAACCCATCGAGCAGAGCGGTGTATGCGTATTCAAGTACTGTATCAAAATAAAACATATCCGTAACACGCGCGTCTAATATAGGTTTCAGTTTACGGAATCCGACGATTTCAAACATTCTGTCGAGGATGAAACGGTTTCGCGTAGGAATAAGAGCGTTATTATCAGAAGCATTCTTCCACATCAACCGTATATCAATGCACGGCCGATCGTTATTTATACACAACGTACATACAACGGCGTATGAGGGTGCGTCACTAATCTGCGCTCTTCTTGTACCTACGTTAGCAGGTATTTTATAACGATCTTCACTCCACTTCTCAACTATCACAAAGATTCTATTCATCTCCTCGATACTTAAATAAACCCGTTTGTTTGTCGGTCTACATTCCGTTTCCAGTACATAGCTAATGGTACCGGAATTACGCCTGAACACGCGAAACGATTTCGTCACGGACACATCGTACGAGGCGTTGAGAATGCTGCTCAAAGGAAGTTCCATCGTATTCGAGGAGCGCACGTCCACTCGGCTCAAGCTCTGAGATAACTATGAGCCGTGTGAGGCACGCAGGTAGGCAGGAATGGTTCGACGGGCGGCTGACTCGATGATACGTGAATGGGCTTGTCGAGGATGAAACGGTTTCGCGTAGGAATAAGAGCGTTATTATCAGAAGCATTCTTCCACATCAACCGTATATCAATGCACGGCCGATCGTTATTTATACACAACGTACATACAACGGCGTATGAGGGTGCGTCACTAATCTGCGCTCTTCTTGTACCTACGTTAGCAGGTATTTTATAACGATCTTCACTCCACTTCTCAACTATCACAAAGATTCTATTCATCTCCTCGATACTTAAATAAACCCGTTTGTTTGTCGGTCTACATTCCGTTTCCAGTACATAGCTAATGGTACCGGAATTACGCCTGAACACGCGAAACGATTTCGTCACGGACACATCGTACGAGGCGTTGAGAATGCTGCTCAAAGGAAGTTCCATCGTATTCGAGGAGCGCACGTCCACTCGGCTCAAGCTCTGAGATAACTATGAGCCGTGTGAGGCACGCAGGTAGGCAGGAATGGTTCGACGGGCGGCTGACTCGATGATACGTGAATGGGCTTGTTCCGCGAGTCGAATTGTTGTACCGGTACAAGAATATCACTACCAGCCTACGCACCAGACATTTTGGATAAGAACTAGGAACATTTTATGTTTTACTAAATATCTCCACACTCCGGCGCACTATTTGAGAGGAACATATGTTAATATTTTTCCTTTCTGCCCAGCAAACGATACTCGTCTCTAAACTCTGTTAAAAATTCACGCAGGGCACTAGCCACAACCTCACTACGAACCTCATCATGATATACGTTAATATAGTGATAAAAATACTTAAGATTGTCCATGATCACGAGATTCACATTTCCAGTCGTAGGGTATGAGTAATCGACATGGTGTAGCATGACGTAATACCGCTTGTCACACCACCCATCAGCAAGACTCATTATCCATACCTGCTGCTTCTCTTCTGCACGCGTTGTTTCTTTTACTTCACGGTGTATGTGAGACTTTATAAAGTTTAGCTCTGCAGTATACTTCAGCACATCCTCTGTGCAACGAAAGCCTTCAACGGTCTCACCAGAACATCCGTAGAGTATTTGTACATCTTGGAACTTCGCACAATCCAATGTGCTTTTAAAAGAGGCATAGGAGGGAGGTATAGGAAGTTTTTCGGTATCCACCACATCCTGGCACTTTACTGAATACCATTTCGTAAACGTTGTACAAGCAATATTAAAGGTAGCCATTTGAATACACGTCTGATCTGAATACACGTCTGATCTCTCGGGCTTACTGCGGTCGACTGACCACGCAGGGACTCCCAGATAGTAGCATGACTCACGGTCTTACAGTGGGCGGAGCTTAGAACTTTCACCTGCACACACACACACACACACACACACACACACACACACACACACACACACAAAGGAGAAAGTGAAACGCTATTTGAAACAGGATTTATTTAACAAACGAGATATTCAAGTTATATATATTTACAAATACGTTTTAATAAACGAGATATTCAAGTTATATATATTTACAAATACGATTTAATAAACGAGATATTCAAGTTATATATATATATATATATATATAATATATATATATATATATATATATATATTTACAAATAGATACGATTATATACAAGACATGTGAGTTAGAAGCATCATTGGTATCCAAAGGGTACGGTATCATAGGTACCAGGTATCTGGTAACGTTTCCTATAGGTGTTACGGCACACCATCGTACCCCTAAGTTCCTTCACGCCCCCCAACTTCTGCGCCCGAAAATTGTGGGTGCCTACAATTAGTTGGGGAGGTTGTTCATCCAAACATACTAGATCCTTCAAGACTCAAAGTTAACAACCTCCCGATTCGCATGGTTGAGCGTAATACCCTTTGCCTTCACGATATATTTCATTTCCTCCCCCCCTGACCCGTACCCCATAAGTCTTAGGTCCTGTTGAGGCAAAAGAGTCGGCGTATGCGTTGTCCCCATACTCATCCTTGATCTCATCAGTGAGCTCGCCGAGGAACTCCCCATTAGTGGGCATGTATTCACCCTCCCTCTCTGTGAATATCACGCTATCTGTATCGGCATACAATACTCTCCGCCCAAGAGAATGCAATAGACCCCAAAGTTTTATACGGGCGTAGGCTGTTGTGAAGCTGGCCACAGGTATGTTTGTAACCCTTGAGGTATCTGTGGCAAATTCAGTGTTGTTGTACTTTATTACGTAAGTATTACCTACATTTACGATCTCCATGACCTCTTTATCGGGGGCATTGGCATAATCCCAGACATCGCTATAACTTTGTGCCAAATGAATGCTCCCTCTGCCGGTATTCTGCGCAAATTTTCCCCATAGACTGTTTAGACACAACTTTGCACTAAAGCGCTTGCCAGGATTCTTTACAATTTGGACACGATCAAGTTGTATACCTTCGCGGTCGCGGTAACGTTGAATATAGGCAGACTTTTCATCTTCGGTATCAACTCCTCGCGGATACCCTGATGCCTCAACCTTATCCTTCAAAAAGGTTTATATATGGTGTGAAAAGGTTGGGTAGCTTCTGAAACCTCCACACCTCATGTATCTTCAGTATTCTATAACCATGGCGCACGGCTAGGGCCAACTCAGGACTTGTATATACGCCTCTGATCTTACGGTGGTGGGGTATATGGCTACATTCGCCGTTATCCTCTTCCGCGCACTTCACGCACAGGGGAAACATGAGCTTGTCGTCGATAACGACAGGTAAGATCGGCATCCATAAATTGCGTGGGGGGAGTACGTCTACGAAAGAGATCCCAAAGTAACGATCATTCAAATTTTTTGAAAATTCATTGATGGATGGTAGGCTAGGTCCCACCAGTTTCTCAGGAGCGCCCACGGGGTACGGATGGCTCTTCATCACGTATGGGTATAAAGAACAGAAATCGTAGTAATGGAGCTTCACGCCCTCCGTAGGTGGGAAGTATAGTCTGAAAGGATTTGTACGTCCTCCAAACAAGCTATCACCACATTTGAGAGGATCCAGCATCATTGAACGCTTGATCGCTTTTATTTCCTCACGGTACACCTCGTCTGTCTCCATCCGTGCATCATATTCATGCTCCCACAAGACTTTGTGAGTGAACTGTGATCCTATAAGTTGATCGCGGGTGCGGGTCGATGCAAGACAGTCGGCAGGAGACCTACCGTGGATATCTCCGGTGACTCCGCACTCAGGACGGGGGCATCCATGCCACCAGCAACCGTTAAAGGAGTACACAGTCTTCACACCAGTGACACGGTTTTCACTTAACCCATCAACCCAAAAAACACGTCCATTAATCTTAATGGGTACTTCACCCGTGTTGCGGGCGTGCTTTATGTATACACCTGTCTGTTGCTGTAGGTGTATGAGCCAGTAAATAGCCTTGTGCCCGTAACTGCGGGGATTGTTTCGGTGAATAATGGCTAAGGTGTCTTTCGGCATGAAGTTATTCTTGAACACCGTAAAACATAATGATGCGATGGTGGTTGCGACTTGCAGTGGATCGCATTTGAAACGGGCTATGTACATCCTTCTAAAGGCCTGGAAACATACTCTAAGCACGCGCACATCATTCACACAATAACGCTCACATTCATCAGCTATATTATAAGGGTTACTTTCATTAAAACTGTCGTAGTATCGATCAAAGTCTTCACGTTCATCCATACAGTCAAAATAATGTTTCGGGGGTGGTGGGCCTACGTAGTTTAAAGTCTCGCTGGTGAGGAAAGTGTATGGGAAGTATCCTTTGGAAACTTCAGCTGCTACTCCCATCACCTTGGGTAGCTTTGCTAATTTACAAGGTGTGAATAATAAAGTATCTTTAAATTGTACATTGCCTCTTATCTGCATCTGTATTAATTTGTTGCCTCTTTTCAATGGATCACCTGTAAATATCTCAGAGGATTCGTGTTCAAGCAACTCCTTATAAAGGAACTGCGTGTCAAACTTTGCCCCGTTATGGGCGAGAATATACACAGTCATTTTTTTGAACTTGTCGGCTAACTTGACAATATAGGACACAAATAGTTTCACAGGACTATCGCTGACATTCGTTTTAAAAACGTTTGTCCGTTTACCACATTTGGGGCACTCGTCACATTCGATATCCATACACTCATCACAGATAGTCTGGCTCACAAGTAAATGTGGAATTACCTCTTTGGTTTCAGCGTTCGTATACTATATTTCTATATCGTAGTATACAGTTATACAAGGGTTATTTTTAGGCTTAGCATCTTTCATATAACATACATGCTTTACTCCATCCGCCTTATATTCCTCCTGGCATGTAGGACAGTGAATTACGTCACACTTGTGCTTAAATTTTCCCCAATTATCCATTGTGTGAAACATACCACATTCACAGATTCTCATTTTCCTGCACGTGCCAATTGAGTTATGGAAATCAAAACAGCTATTATTGAAAAATGTGCGTCTACACACATCACAGTCTCTCTTCTCAGCTTCAACTACACGGCTTTCACATTTGGTGCTTTTACACTGCTCACATACCATGTGACATTCTTTACAATGTCTCACTATATCATCCGCAAACTCGAGGCATCCCTTACACAAATCATGATGTCTCCCATATTTTCGACTTTTGTTATAACTCGCGTAAAGCCACCTTATATTACGGATGGGGAGATACGTTGTCCCTGACAATCCTAAAATAAGTAGGGGCCTTGTACGATCTCTCACACAGCTTTTAAAAACATACACAGTCCTACGACGATCATCCAACCCAAACACAACTATGCGGACATTCATTTCCTGTTCTACCCTTCTCAGCTCTTCAGGACCCATATTACAGTCAAATTCAAGTTCACAGTCTACAGTTAGTTTACGGGCACGCTCCACGACTGTAGGCAAACAAATTTTTTGAGTTCGTGTATTTTGTACAGTAAACATACGTGCTAAGAGTACTGCTATAAAGCCGCAACCACGATCGACGTTTATATGCCGTCTATAAATAGCTTGAGAATTGAAGTTAAGAGTATACGGTATGGCACTATGACCCGCAACACAGTATACATGGTCAATATTTACCGTGAAGTTGTCCGTATTGAAGGCTATACTACTTTGGGCGGCTTGCATTATACGCCCTAATATATATTCTACATCTTCAGCCGCCAAACGTCTAAATGGCACTATCACCCAATAATCGTCTACATCACCGTCATCTGACCCGAATCCAAAGGACAGACTCGTCCTGACTTCACGCTCGTCACGATTCTGAAGAGCAAACTCTATAATATGCTCTACAACCCGGCGTAGTCCGCGCTCAATTCCACTGCTATTCATGACTCTAGGGTCGACCCTGACTCTATACCGATTTCTAGTTAAGGCTGGGGTGGGGGCTGCGGATCGTACCAATTCCAGCGTTATACCATCCTCAACAGAACGGGGCGGCGGATGAATTAGTGGATATATTAGCGGAAGGTGCTGCTGATGGGGGCCCTGTTGCGTAGGAGGTTGATGGTTGGGGCTCTATTATTGTAGACTTAACAGAACGGGGGTCGGCGGATGAATAAGGGGATATATTAGGTGCTGCTGGGGTGTTGTTGCGTAAGAGGTTGAGGGTTGGGGATCTATTACCGCTGCAACAGACGCGTATTTCGGTCGCTTTATACCTGACGTGGGTATCTCATACCTCCGCTTTGGACGTGTTACCGGTATCGCTGGTGAGGGTTCAGGGGAGGAGATCACAACTACACTGTCGTCGAGGTCATCCGTAATGATGGGCTGCTCTACCTCATCGTCGTTCACGGTTCTGTGGGAGAAGAAATATAAGGATCAGCACTCAAAATTTGTAATATTTTGTAAATGACTCACTTAGGAGTGTGACGTGTTAGAAATGGACTCTGTAGAAAAATTCAGATTCACGAGCCCATCCACATGTATTATATCTGGACCTACAGGATGTGGTAAAACTGTGTTTATGCTTAAAATCATTAAAGAAAAGGGGGAGATGTTCTCGAAATTTGTGCATAAAGTTATATGGTGCTATTCGACGTATCAATCAGTGTTCAACGAGTACCAAGATGATATTTTGTTCCACAAAGGCGTATATGACGTTAATTCGTTAAAGGGAAATGAACATACAATCGTTGTAATTGACGATCTCATGTTGGAGATGGATAAAACGTTTGCCGAGACATTTACAGTATTCTCCCACCATCTTAACATAAGCGTGTTCTTCATCAATCAGAATCTATTTTTCAAAAATAGATACATGCGCGATGTGTCGTTAAATACGCAATATCTAGTCTTATTCGCGCAACGTAGAGATGTATCACAAATTGGGGTATTAGCCAATCAAATGTTCCCGAATCAGCGTAAGGAGTTTTTGGAAGTTTATAAAGAAGCTACAAGCACGCGTTACGGATATTTGCTTTGCGACCATCATCCGCGAAACACGTTTAGAGTGCTTCTGCGAACGAATATATTTCCAAACGAGCCTGAAACGGTGTATATTCCAGAATGACAAAGAGACTAAAGAAATACCGTGAATTAATAAAAATCTATCATCGATTGCCCCGGGCAATGCAGCAGATGTTTATTAAAAATATCGATGCCGACTTTTTAAAATGCATCTGTGAAATCTGTCTTAACGTTATAAATTGCAATGTATCAATGAAAACCCATCAGAAGGCTCGCCTACGCCGCTACAAGAACATAATACGTGCATTCGCTCGTAAAAGCCAAACTGTAGCGAAGAAAAAACGAATTATTGTACAAACAGGAGGGTCATTTCTCCCCATCTTATTTTCAGTTTTGGGTCCTTTTCTGACTAGATTAATATAATGAAAGTGGTAGTGATTCCCCACGAGGTGTACGCCTCACTGCAAAGGAATCCAGACACGTATCTAGATCCCCGTAAAAGCAGACTTAAAAGAATGGAAAGCGAATTGTTAGCCCTATTAAACAGTGAAAAAACACCTGATGAGAAAAGAATCTTATACCAAGAAGCTTTGCAGAAATTTCTTCACGAGTACGAAAATTATAAGAGCCCTACAGAGATTCCTGTGGTTATTAGGCACAGCACGGGGGACGATGGCGACATAGGACCTGTACCCGACGACACAGCTGACCAACCAAAAAGATTAGCCACACAACATATCGAACATGTATTAAAAAATACCCTCCCACTTACATTGAGGAGTAAAGGCTTAAGTCTTTATAATCTATTGAATGAGGATCCCGCCATACAATGGACCGACACAGGGGAGATCATTGTGGAAGGATCAAAGGTACAGGGATCGAATATCGTAGACATTGTCCATGATCTGGTGAGAAAGTGGGATAGGCCATCACCATCAGGATGGAAGCATATTAAAGCAAGACTACAACAAATAAATGTCCCTAAAACGTTGATAGGAAATCTGAACAGGTTAAAAGACTTGGAACATGCAACGCCTGTGACACAATTGAAGGCGCCGTCACCCCCGGCGGTATCACCTTTGAAGAGGAGCAAGAAGAGGTTAAACCAACCCTACCCACGTGCCTCTAAAATACGCAAATGGCTAACGTATTAACTAAACGCTATTATGACATTTCTACCCCATCCTCTTACGGCGGCGTAGATAGACTGTACAGAAATGTTTACGGAGTAGGAAAAAAAGATGTTGAAAGATTTTTGGGGGAGCAGGACGCTTATACGCTTCATAAGCCTGTGAGAAAAAGGTTTAAAACAGCCAAGACAACGGCTTCCTCGATTGATTCTATTTGGCAAGCAGATTTAACAGACATGCAAAGATATTCTGTGTATAACGATGGTTACCGCTACATTCTATTCATAATAGACGTATTCTCTAGATATCTGTGGCTAGTTCCTCTGAAAAATAAATCACCTGAAACAGTTGCTAAAGCCAACAAAACGCTAATGTTAAAAGAAAACAGGGTTCCTGGCTATTTTTGTACGGATATGGGGAAGGAGTTTATAGGCCGTGCTTTTCAGAATATGTTGACAGAGTTTAATATCAGCTATTACACAACCAATTCTATACATAAGGCTTCTTTAGCTGAAAGAGTTCAGCGCACCATAAAGGAACGCATGCACCGTTATTTTACACATAAAAACACATACAGATTTCTAGACATTCTGGAATCATTGGCATCATCCTACAACCGCTCACACCATCGCACGATTGGGGCAACACCTAACGAAGTTTTAGAAAGAGGTACGCTCCCGAGAAGAGATGGATCACCACCACCACCACCACCACACTCTGCGCGCTTCAAAATCAATGATTACACTAGGCAACAAAGATTTTGTTACAGAAGACCAAATAGGTGCTCCTAGCTAATTTCGGTATGTTGATTTCAAATCTATAATTAGATTTTTTCTATCACGTCTAGATTTTGTGTAAAATGCAAATCACTTTTAGTAAAATTTTCTACCACGTCCAGATTTTGGTTTTAATCGGCTTAATGCCAGTAATATGAAACTTGCTTTTCAAGGTTAAAGCAATTTTTTTTGCCAACTATTTACAAATTCGAACAATTTTGATAAATAAAATTTATCCCGAGTTGGCAACACTGAGTCAAGAGCATAGTAACGGGCAACTGCCCAACGGTCAGTCGCTACGTGACAGTCAAGCAGAACGGTTGTTGAAGCTCTCTGCTGATGAGCAAGTGACAGGTTGTGGTGACTTGTGTTTTTATAGCATTTGTTTTGTACTACGGTGTGTATTTCTTTTTATTTTGCACATCGTAATAATTACTTTCTACGTTTTTTCAGATATTGCATGGTAATTCAAAATGGCATCAAATAGACGTGCTTGTGTAAATCACCCAGACAACTTCTGCTTTGTCTGTGGACAATATACACCTAAGCCACAATGTAGAAACATAACAACAAAGATTAAACTTGCCTACAAGTGTTATTTTGACTGTAAGTTAGGAGACCAACAGAGGGACTGGGCACCACATATTTGCTGTGCACAGTGCAATGCAATGTTAATAGCTTGGATGAATGGTAAAAGAAAAGCTATGCCGTTCTCAGTCCCCATGGTTTGGCGTGAGCCGAAAAATCACTTCAATGATTGTTATTTTTGTTTGACAAAGATTGCTGGTTTCACAAAGAAAAACAAATCAAAGATCACGTACCCAAACTGCGAATCAGCAATGAAACCAGTACCACATGATGAAACAAATCCACCACCAGTTCCACCAGCAACGATAACAGACAGCAGTTCATCTGAAGATTCTGCTAGTGATATAGAAACAGGGAAAGATGGCATATATGTTCCAGATGCAAATATTTCCCCACATTTGTTAAGTCAAGCGGAGTTAAATGACTTAGTGCGCGATTTGGAATTACCAAAAGAAAAGGCAGAGTTGCTTGGTTCAAGACTTCAAGAATTTAATCTTCTCCAACCAAACACGAAAGTTTCCCATTTCCGTCATCGCCATTTGCAGTTTTCATCATTTTACTTACAGGAAGAAAACGTTTGTTTCTGCCACGATATCAGTGGTCTGATGCAAGGGATTGGCTGTCGCTATGATCCAAAAGAATGGAGACTGTTCATTGACTCTAGTAAAGCTAGCCTTAAAGCTGTATTACTGCACAACGGCAATGAAAAACCTTCAATACCTGTAGCACATGCCACTGGCCTTAATGAGACTTATGAATCGATGAAACTGCTGCTAAGACTCATCAAATATAAGGACCACACATGGAATATTTGTGGCGACCTTAAAGTTGTATCATTACTTCTTGGGTTACAGTTGGGCTACACAAAGCATATGTGCTTTTTGTGTCTATGGAACAGCAGAGATGACAAGAACCACTACAAAAAACATGATTGGCCATCTAGAACTGAACATGTTGTTGGTAAATACAATGTGAAACACCCAGCACTTATTGACCCTCAGAAAGTACATCTTCCACCACTTCACATTAAACTTGGCCTTATGAAAAATTTCGTGAAGGGTATGGATCATCAAGGTAGTGGTTTCCAATATTTAAAGGATAAATTCAAAGGAATATTGACAGATGCTAAGCTAGAAGCTGGAGTTTTCACTGGACCACAGATCCGCAGTGTCATCCACGACTCATCGTTTCCATCTAACCTAAATGAGAATGAACTAGGAGCATGGACATCTTTCGTTGAAGTTGTCAAAAATTTTCTTGGAAACCACAAAGCTGAAAACCACCGTAAACTCGTAGAAAACATGCTTAAATCTTATGAAATAATGGGATGCAGAATGTCTTTGAAAATTCATTTTTTACATTCTCATCTTGACTTCTTCCCGGCCAACCTTGGGGCTGTAAGTGACGAGCATGGTGAGCGCTTCCACCAACAGATCTCAGTTATGGAAAACAGATACCAAGGTAATTTCAACCCAAATATGATGGGAGATTATTGTTGGTTCCTGCAGAAGGAGAGCTCGTCATCCTACAAGCGACAAAGGAAGAGGACACACCAAAGTTTCACTTAAGAACAGGAATTTTCCTTTCAGTAGTAACAACAAAATACTAACCCGCTTTGGGTGGATGGTTGGGCGCAGGGGTGGTAACTCCACCAGCGGAATTCCGCTGTCTGTCTTAAGCCAGAATAAAGGAGGAAAGACATCCCTGTTCACTAATTATTTAAGTATGCTTAACATAAAACGTGGCACGGAAAAGTAGCTTAGACGGCTTTCGTAATAGAAGCGGGTGAGAAAAAAAATGAAAAATAGGGGTTTTCGGTTACACAAAATCTGGACATGATAGAGAAATTTTGATATCAGATCTGAAATCAGCATCATCGCTTTAGTAGGAATCAGTAGTTCACGTGTCTGTAACAAAAAAAAAGTTGAAATTTGTTGCCTAGTGTTATGTAAGGCTGTCGCGTTCGGGGAATAAATTCGCAAAGGGTTTTGAGCAAGGATGGACACGCGAGATTTTTAAAGTTAGGGCTGTGAGACCTAAAGGTGAGATAATGATGTATTACATTGAAGATTTGAATGGGGAAGAAATCTCAGGAGGCTTTTACCGCGAGGAATTGCAGAAAGTTGCGTTTAATTTAGAAAAAAATGTGTTTAAAATTGAGAAAATTTTAGGAAGCAAAGGTTCAGGAAGGAGAAAAATGTACCTGGTGAAATGGCTAGGGTACCCAGAAAGCTTCAACACCTATATAAAAGCTGATACAATAATGAAGCTTAAATAGTATGCAACATGGCTCCTAACCATTTCTACGTCACACTCCCGTCCTCCTCGTCCCTGTCTGTACACCCTAACAACACGCTAGCTAACTTTGTAACAGAACTCCATGGGCACATTGAATTGGGTCGTGATTCGTATGAGGTGGGGATATGCGAAATTCAGCTGGACACCGTCTTTTTAAATATTGAACATAAAGAAACCGTTTTTACGATTCTTAGAGACATTGACGAGTGTGAAAAAGCTGGGGTAGCTATGGATGAAACTATGCGCATCGCTCGGACTAAGATTGCACGGTATTACAGTACAGAAGTAAGACTAGGGCCGGGTCAATATGGTTCGGCCGAGGATGTTGTGAGAGGCTTAAACGTAAGTTTAAGAAACTCAAACCTTACGAATGATTTAGTATATGAAATCGTAAACAACCCTGCACATACACTAATCCTAAAATCAAAGACTAACAGACGTCTTAAAGAACATAGAAAGTTCAAAATTCTAACCAACGGCCGATATAGCGCAGCCTTCCAAAGAGACACATTTCACGAGACACAGTATAACTTGTCCAGATTAATGTATCAATTGAAGATGGAGAAATTGGCTGAAAGGTCCCCAGACATGTGCTATATTTACAGTAATATAGTGGAGCACCAGTTTGTTGGGGATACCCAGGCACGCCTGCTGCGCATTGCTCACATCCCCAACCATAGAGGAAGGAGTTTGAGTATTACATATGACAGACCCCATTATGTGAATGTCGCAACTAATTTAATAACCAATATCACAATATATATAAGAACGATTGAGGGCGAAAACTTCCCATTCGGTAACGGGAGCTTAACAGTGAAGCTACACTTTCGACGAACTGAGTTATAATGGATAGAAAGCCTTTCACCCTCTATCGAGGGATGCGATACCAGCGCGGTAGTGGACTTGGATCCATTTTTTCATCCATACTACGTACGGCTGTTCCTTTGCTGAAGATGGGTGCCAGATACCTTGGAAGGAAAGCGCTACAATCAGGCCTTAACACTGCAGAAGACATATTGGCCGGGGCTAAACCTAAAGAAGCTCTAAAAAAACATTTAAAGCGTACACGGGACGAAATCATCAAAGATGCAAAGAGAAAAATGCGTGGTGGCGGGAAGAAGAAGAGGGCTCCCCGGAAGAAGAAGGGGTCACGTGGTATTAAACGTAAAAGGCTATCAAAAAAGAAATGCTGTAAGCGAATGAAACCTATGGTTGACCACTTTTTTGACTGATATAAGCTAAGGATATTGATCTCATGAATCATAGTTTGTTTACCACTTGTCGAGAGAGGAGTCACTATTTCGCCATGGCACGCTTCATCCACCCATGTAGTTCACAATGCTGTAAATCGGAGCTGTCCTTTTTTGAGCTCCAGCCAACCCAAGTTTCTATTGAGCACAGTGACTTTATTACAATTAACCCTTTAAACACAATTAGTTCCCCGAGTGCACCTATAGAATTCGTGATACCCAGCTCAGGTCCTTACTTTTTTGATCCAAGCTGTGTGCACATGTACGCTAAGCTACGTATAGCCCATTCTGATGGAACGGTCTGCGATGACAAATATGCTGTATACCCTGAAACAAACTTTCTGCACGCCATATTCAACCAGTGTGACGTATATTTAAATCAGACCAACATATCGGCAGGCACGGGGTACTATCATCTACGAGCCTATTTGGAAAATGTACTCAACTCTTCCAAAGAAGCGAAGGCTACCTTTTTAAGTGCCGAGGGATATTATCAAACTAAAGATGAAAATAGTATAAAGGACAAATTTAAAAATTCTAAAAAGAAAATATACGAGTGTTTTGGACGGTTGCACACAGATTTCACTTTCCAGGAGAAGTTGCTTGTGAACGGGGTGGATATGAAAATAAAGCTCACCCGCACGAGTCCTGAGATCTGCTTAAATCTGGATGTGAATCAAGAAGAGGGTGCAAAGTCCGTTGTGGTTCACATTATGGACACATACCTCCGCGTACGGCGAGTGAAATTAAGTTCACCAAAACAACTAGAAATTGAGAAAAATTTACTAAACGCTACAGTGAAATATCCTATTAACAGAGTGCAAATCAAACTACATACGGTTCCTGCAGGGTTGGCATCGAAGCAGATAGAAAACATTGCCCTGGGAAATCTTCCTAAAAGGATATTAATCGGCATGCAGGACCACGCTTCGGTGAATGGAAAATATAAAAAGAGTGCCTTCAAATTCGAGAATTTCGGACTTAAAAATATAACTCTATACGTTAATGGCACTGCTTTGGGTGGAACAATGGGTACGGACTATTCATCAGACGCTGTGTTACCGCTTTGTGCCAGAGCCTATATTAATCTGACCCATATTGCAAGTGATTGTGATGAGCTTGGTAATGGGGTAACGCAGGAAGAATTCATTGA
This sequence comes from Bathynomus jamesi, assembly GCA_023014485.1. Classification (NCBI taxonomy): domain Eukaryota; kingdom Metazoa; phylum Arthropoda; class Malacostraca; order Isopoda; family Cirolanidae; genus Bathynomus; species Bathynomus jamesi. The sequence continues at coordinate 1,164,340 of JAJOZX010000171.1, read as the reverse complement.
TCAATTTAACCTTTACCCGTTTGACATTACACCTGACTTATCTGCTAGCGTAAATACCCATTTAACACCACAGCAGAGCGGAAACATCTCAGTGCGGCTGGAATTCGCCAAGCCTATAGACGCTCCTATTAGTGTACTAGTATATCTCGAATCGCAAGCCCTAATAGAAGTAGATAGATTTAGAAGCGTTATCACTGACTTTTGGAGCGAGTCACTCGTTCCAAATTTATCGGCGTGTTTGCGAAGAATGAAACATTGAGTTTGCCAAGTACGCGAGAATGCGGTAGTCTTATTGTGAACACAGACATCATCGGTAATGAAGGGATTCACTGGATCGCTGTCTATTTTAAAAATAGACAGCGCCTGTACTATTTTGATTCACTCGGTACTCAACCCTGGAGTGATCCTATTATTGTAAAATTTCTCGCTCAGTAATATTCCAAGTTGTGTGGACCCCATTTCGCATGCAAGGATATTTTACTAATGTTTGCGGAATGTACTGCGTCTCATTTCTCATGCATATGTCAAATGATAAAGAATTTATAAATTTTTTAAATTTATTTGACCCGTGTCACACTCACCGAAACGATGAAATGGTATGCAGACAGATAAAAAACCGTTTCCCAATTGTACGTACTCGTTGTATATTATAATGTTTTTGTTCGTATATTTGTAACGATATATTCTGTAGCTGTTTATTGTACTGATTTCTTTCATTTAATAAATTTATGAAAATATATTGTCTTCTTATCCCAAAAAGATCGAAAAACACTTACATTATTTCGGTGTGACATTGTTGACTGATCAGTATATCCTCCCTATTCCGAGATTCTTCAAAATATTGTATAACACGTGTCAAATCCTCATCGGACCTTAAAGGAATAATGCTTTTAAAACATATACAGAGTATACAGACAGATCCCCATTATGTGAAGATATCTTTGGTTCGAGGAGTGAACGCCATAAAAATTTCGATTTTAGCATAATGGGGATAACCAAATAACACTGATTGACATTTTTGGCGAGTATCTATTTGACGAGATACTACAACTCTCCATATATATATAAAATTCTAATTATAGACACTTACATTTCTATGGTAGTCCCTTGCGTCGGGTTGTAAGGAGCGTCACTGCAAATATCTTCTACGGTTTGCGTTGAAAATAATTCGCCACGGTCAATCGCATTGAAAAGACTAATTGCGGTTAATGCTGCAGTATCACGTTCTTCATACAATTCCGGGGAGACGTACAGGTCCATGGTGGAGGATGTGTGACATTGTTGACTGTTCAGTATATCCCCCGTATTCCGAGATTCTTCAAAAGATTGTATAACACGTGTCAAATCCTCATCGGACCTTAAAGGAATAATGCTTTTAAAACATATACAGAGTATACAGACAGATCCCCATTATGTGAAGATATCTTTGGTTCGAGGAATGAATGCCATAAAATTTCGATTTTATCAGAATGGGGTAACAAAATAACATTGATTGACATTTTTGGCGATTATCTATTTGACGAGATACTACACCCCATCCATATATAAATTCTAATTATAGACACTTACATTTCTATGGTAGTCCCTTGCGTCGGATTGTAAGGAGCGTCACTGCACATGTCTTCTACGGTTTGCGTTGTCAATAATTCATCACGGTCAACCGCATTAAAAAGGCTAATTGCGGTTAATGCTGCAGTATCACTCTCTTCATACAAGTCTGGGGAGACGTACAGGTCCATGGTGGAGGGAATGATTATTCACTGACGCGAAAATAGCTATTGTTACTCCAAACTGAAAAATATCCCCTTTTATAGGCACAATCGCCAAGCTCCGCCCCAAAAGACCAGATGTTCGTAGTGATTGGCTGCCGATGTAGCTGGGTGGAGCTATGACGTGTACCAATCCGCTATAACGGGACCTGACGAGTAACATATATATATTTTCACCAATAGATTTAATGCCCTTATTCTCCTTTGAAAATTATTTGGTTATTCGTATAGAACTTTTGATACTGATTCCAAATATGGTTTCAGAAGTTTTCTAGCACCCATAGTTTTCGAGAAAATATTTCAGAACATGTATATATATAATTATAGTAAACGAAATAAACTAGTTAACCATAAAACTAATTATTTTCTATTATGACGTTTTCGAAGGTAAACTATGTTATTTGTTTCGAAAAGTTTAAGTTCAATGAAGTTAATGTTAAATTTGCTTCTAAACTAAAATTAAATGTTATAAAATAAATATATATATATATATAATATATATATATATATATATATATATATATATTTACCTAACATAAGATGTTTAAAATAATACACATTTGGCATTTTTTCCTGATTTTCATACCTCGCGTAAGATTAACTACAGATCCTATCTCTCTCTCTCTCTCTCTCTCTCTCTCTCTATCTATATATATATATATATATATATATATATATATATATATAATAATAATAATATATATCTAGCATTCCGATCATTGCAAAAAAAACTGGAAAGGTATGCAATTAATAAAGGTGTATTTAAACAGAATTTAATTGGAATAACTACCATCATATTGTTACACAATGAGCTATTACACAACCAATGCTATACATAAGGCTTCTTTAGCTGAAAGAGTTCAGATATATATATATATATATATATATATATATATATATATATATATGTATCATAAGCTGCTTAAAAGACTGTATATACATAATTATAGTAAACGAAATAAACTAGTTAACCATAAAACTAATTATTTTCTATTATGACGTTTTCGAAGGTAAACTATGTTATTTGTTTCGAAAAGTTCAATGAAGTTAATGTTAAATTTGCTTCTAAACTAAAATTAAATGTTATAAAATAAATAATATATATATATATATTTACCTAACATAAGAAAAGAATGTATATATATATATATATATATATATATATATATATATATATAGCAATCCGATCATTGCAAAAAAACTGTAAAGGCATGCAATTAATAAAGGTGTATTTAAACAGAATTTAATTGGAATAACTATCGTCATATTGTTACACAATGGATGATTAATATTTCTGGAATACATGGCGCTATCTGATGGTGCAATCTGACACATCAGCACCCGATTACATGGCTTGATGTAGCAACTCAGCATCTGCATACATGGTGCGATCTGACAACTGAACACATTGCGCTATCTGGCAATTCAGCCAGAATAGAGGCTTATAAAAGACCGCGAAGTTGGTGAAAGACTCATTCCACCTCGGCTCCCAGCCGAGGAAGGACCTCTGGTCCTTCTCTTTCAGGCCCTTTGGTAAAACCCCTTAGTGGCCTCTTAGGTTAGGAAAACGAAAATAACTTGGGGGAGAACTCCTCTCTCTCTCCTTCAGGTGTCTCTCTCTCTCTCTCCTACAGGCGTCTCTCTCTCTCTCCTACAGGCGTCTCTCTTTCTCTCCTACAGGCGTCTCTCTCTCTCTCCTACAGGCGTCTCTCTCTCTCTCCTACAGGCGTCTCTCTCTCTCCTACAGACGTCTCTCTCTCTCCTACAGGCGTCTCTCTCTCTCTCTCTCCTTCAGGTGTACCCCTCCCCCCTTGGCTCAGCCAACTGGCTGATTCTGGCTGATTAGGATCCTATAAAACAACGCCTACTCGGCTGAAGTCTTAATGTGCACTTGGCTCCTGCCAGGTGAACACCTCTCCTCCTTTCTCTCCTCCTTTCTCTCTGGCCCCTTGGGGAGAATAGCTTGGGGGAGGCCTCCAATCTTTTTTCTTTTTTTTTCTTTTTTTAAATTTTTTTAAATTTTTTTTGCAACCCCCACCCCCTTTGCAACATCCCCCACCCCCCTTTGCAACAACCCCACCCCTTTTGCAACATTCCATAATAACCTGCAACATTCTTGCACTCTCCCCTTTTGCGGCTATACTACTGGTAGGATAGGCTGTGTTTGCCCTTTAAATCATTAAGCCTACTTATTGGCATACCGGTTATACTATTTGAGGACTTTTCACGTCGAAATAAAGCCCGTTCAAAAAATAAATAAATAAATAAATTAATAAATTTCCGTCTCCAATTTATCTATTCCCTTTTTAAAATTCATAAACATTCATAAGATTATAAATTATGAATCCAAACAAACTCTGAAAGAAGAAAAGAAGAATGCAATTCTATATAAAAGAGTTGGGAATTCCTAGAATTATATGAAAATAAAAATGAAAAGGTTTAATGGCAGACTATCGTCCATATGACAAATATTATTAATACAGGGTGTTCCAGAATTAACTATCTATTTCAATGAAATCGGACAAATTTTTTAAAAACACTTTTATTTATGTTTATTATGTTTAATATGTGTTAAAAATGTATAAATTTCTAAATTTTTTTCATAATTTTATTTTCATAATTTTTTCATAGTTTTTCATAGTTTTATTTTTAGAATGTCAAAGAGACTCTCCAAAAGTTAACGTGTGGCTTGGAATGACCAAATCCAAAATTTATGGCCCATTCTTCTTTGCGGGAGCAACTGTAACAGGTACCGTCTACCTTGATATGCTTCAGCAGTTTCTCGAACCACAGCTTCTTGATGATGGCATTCTTGATAATGTTGTGTTTCAACAAGATGGAGCACCATGTCATTATGCTCTAATTGTTCGAGAATACCTCAACAGACGCCTTCTGAATCGGTGGATTGGACGTGGAGGACCTCGACCTTGGCCTCCGCGTTCTCCGGATTTGACACCCCTGGATGGTTCTGCCAGAACCTCTTTTATAATTCACCCACAGTTGCCGGCCGTATATATTACTGTAGAAAGTACGAAAGAGAGTGTCTTTAGCGTCACTAATACAGAACCGAAAGTTCCTTATGGTCATATTCGCTTTACCACAAAGACTTCGAGATTGTTTTCTTATATCCGAGTCATCACTCAAGGAGCTGGTAATAGTTTGACCCAAATACTTATACTCTTGTACTTCCTCAATTACTTCACCTTTCAGCTTTTAGGATGAAATTGCATAACCTTAGTTTTTGTAACATTAAAAAGAATATCATGTTTCTGCGAATACACTTCGCAGACTTTTAGTAGCCGATCCAGACCTTTAACAGAGGGACTTATTAATATCATATCATCGGCATAAACTAACTTATTTATCCTTGTGTTATCTATACAACATCCCACTGTTGCCTCATTAAGTGAAGCAATTAATCCGTCAATATACACATTAAATAGCATAAGGGAGAGCAAGGAGCCTTGTATCACCTCGCAAGAGGAGCCAAAACATTCGGATAGTACATTGCCCCACCTAACGGTAAAAGATTGGTGGGAATACCAAAATTTCAATAAATTTAATATGTACATGAGAACCTTCCTGTCTTCTAGTTTTTTAAATAAAACATTGTGGTTCACTCTATCATATGCTTTACTTACATCTAGGAAACAGCTATAAATAGTTGAGTTACTGTCAATGTATTTAGATATTGTTTCTTTAAGTACATATATACACAGGTCAGTTGAGTGGGACCTTTTAAAACCAAACTGATTAGGAGATGTAGTTTCGAGAAGCAGGAAGCGACAGCAACAGGCCTGTAATTATTGCTGGACAGAATGTCTCCATACTTAATTTTGACCAGGGGAAAGATATATACGCTTATGAACTCTGCAGGGATATGGTTATGAGCAAGCATGGCTGATAAGAGCAATGATCTATGCAGACATACTAAGTCATTGGCATATTTTAAGTGCTCATTCGATAGGTCATCTACCCCTGACGCAGAACCGGTCTTTAACGCTTTAATTAACCTCTTTACTTCAGGAATTGATATCAAAGTATTTTCCCTTGTCCCTCTCACAGGCGTTTCGCTGCAATCTATCTTAAGAGTATCTCTACTCACACTGTTAAGAATGTTAGAGTAGTGGTTTTTCCACAACTTTGTAATTTCATCCTCCCCCAACACCCCATCGATTGTCGGAGGGAGGACACTTTTTACACCCGTTTGATTCTTCACAAATTTCCAAAATTTGTTATTATCGTTATTTACGCGAGCTTCACAGGCTTTTGATGCTCGAACAGACACTTCTTCCTGTTTACATCGCCTTATGGCCGCCTTATACTGACCCCTACTTCTACACATATTCATGTATACTGGTCCTGTATATACTCATATATATATATATATATATATATATATATATATATATATATATATATATATATATATATATATATTCTTTCAACCTTTCAAAGGTTCCGCGCGATGATTCCTCATTTCACGAAGTCAAGCTTGTCGCCCCTCCTCTCGCGTTGGCCCGGTGAAGTAGTGAGTTGGTTTCTTGTACTCTCCACCTCACATAGGCAGGTATACCCAGCTCATCGGGGATTGTTCTGAGCCAGGCATCTAATCTTCTTTTGAAAATTTCCACTGCAACACCCCTCGTGTTCCTTAGGTCTTTGGGCAGCTCAATAAACAGTTTTGGTCCTCTCACAACAAAACTATTTTCTTTCAGGGTTAAGGATGTTCCCTGTCTCGCCTTTAATTTGGGAACACAACACAGTCTTCCTTTTCTACTTTCCACCGTTGTTTCAGGAGTTACAGGGTTCAGAGTGAGATTAGGGACTAGTTTCTTCATTATTTTCCAAGTGTAAATCAGGGCCGTTTCCTGACATAAGCAGACTAAGCGGCCGCTTAGGGCCCCGCTGCTACTAGGGGGCCCCTAGACAGGCTCCCAGGTCATAGCTCAGTGGGCAAGAATAGGAATATAGCTGAAGTTATTATTCATATTATTGTTATTATTATTATTATCCTTATTATTATTATTATTATTATTATTATTATTATTATTGTCGTATTAATTAAAGTTTTTGTATGAGACAAATGTGATAAAACGGAGACAAACGAAACGTTTTGGTCGTTATGTGTAAATAACTATTGTGAGATCTTATTTCTATATTATTTAACTTTATTCTTACTATATGCTTATACTTTCCTAAATGCTTAATTTTTCTAGTATTGTAAAACATTATTTCATTAATTTACTAATTATTAAGAGATTTTGTAACACTTTAAAACCTAGGATTATTTCCGTTATGTTTTGAAGTTTATTAATTCTTTTCTCATCTTTTTCAGATAATGTGAATTTTGTTGGTTAAAACCTAAATGGTCTGATTATTTGAATGTATTTGATTAACGTTACAATTATAACAATTATTATTATTATTATTATTATTATTATTTTTATCATTATTATTATTATTATCATTATCATCATCATTATTATCATGATTATTATTATTTAGCAAATTAGTTATGGTTAACTAGATGTGACTTCGTGCATCTTGGAAAATGAAACGGTTATCCATCAGGAGCTGAAAAACTGAAAAAGAAGAAAATAGAGGAGAAGCTTTCCAGTAGCACAGGTGAGATGTGCCACCTGTATATTCTTATGATTACAGTTCAGGCAACTAGGTTAGGTAGACCATCAAGCTAGGCAAGTGCTCAGGAATCCTGTAGAGTAAGCTAGTCTCTGTAATATTTATAATATTTCGAAATGTGAAATTTAATGGATCACATCACCTCAAATTCTGTTCACACAGATCAATTATCAAACAAGATAAGAAAGAGTATTTTAGCAAAATTTAACAGAATATGTAATGTTATGTTCTTCTCGGGAGCACTAATGAGATATTTGGAGAAGCCATCCTCAGCAAAGCCTGATGAGCATCATGAGCCAACAGCAGGACCATCCTCTATGCAACCTCAAACACCAGTAGAAGTAGAGCCTGATGAACCAACAAGTGGCCCATCTTCTGTTCAGCTTCAAACCACACACAGGCATTTCTACTGAGCAACAAGAATCAAGATCTGCTCCACCGATCAGTATGACTGGCCAGTTGTCCTGTCAGATACCTTGAAGACAGATCTGGTGTCTCGAGGACCATTTCAAATCAGTCCAGATTTCACATGATGATGTTATTGATGATTTTGCCCAGATAAAACCTAGGAGGCAAAAATTTTGAAGATACAAACTGTTCTGTATAACTGTTAGGTATTACACGATTGTATCGTAGAGTTAGTAATTGTTTGGTGGTTGATAATTGCATTATTTTTTTATATATAGTTCTGTGTCATTTATTCTAAATAATGTAAAAGCTAATTTTCAGGAATTTCATAAAGAGTATTTTTTTCTGTTTATCTTCTGAAAGTACATATTTGTTGTTTTGGACATAAATGTTTCATTAAAATTGTTTCATAATTGTTTTTTATTAACACAGCCATTTTTTGTATGTGTGTGCTGAGGTGATGTAGTAAGGCGTGAGTTGGTGGATGGAGGGGTGGGGCTTCAAATGGGTATACTGCTTAGGGCCCCCTAATGGCTAGAAACGGCACTGGTGTAAATAATGGTGTGTCTCTCTCCTCCTTTCCAGTAAATATAGGTTTAGTTCGCGTAACCTTTCCCAGTAATTTAGTTCTTTGCACCACTTGATCTTGGCTGTGAAACTTCACTGAATCTCTTCTACCTGTCTAATGTCTTCTTCTTTTATATGGGCATGTTAGGACTGAGCAGTATTCCAATTTGGATATGATCAGTGTTTTCAGTAGAAGAATCATTATATTCCTATCCCTTCGTTTAAAGGTTCTCAGTATCTGCCCAGTTGCTCTCTTTGTTCTGTTTACTGCTATCTTATTTTGTGTTTCAAATTTCGCATCATCAGTCATTACAACCCCTAAATCTTTTGTTCTAGAATTTCTCTGAATTTCCTGTCCATTTGGGGTATAATATTCCATGGATTTTAGGGCTTCTCTTTTTCCATACCTGAACAGCTGAAATTTCTCAGTGTTAAACTTCATATTGTTGTCTTCCGTCCACTTGTAGATTATGTTCATGTCGGTTTGTAGGGATCCTCTATCTTCTGGGTTTCTTATTTTTCCACTGATCTTTGTGTCATCGGCAAAGGATGTTACCCTGCTGTCTCTGGTAACGTCCTCATCTATGTCATTTAGCATATTATATATATATATATATATATATATATATATATATAGAGAGAGAGAGAGAGAGAGAGAGAGAGAGAGAGAGAGAGAGATATTTGTGTCAATAACTAGATTTTACGAATAAATAAAATTAACAAATGAAAGAAAGACACTTGGGAGATCTTAGCCTACACGGTATGCGCAAATGGAAAGAATTGTATTCTCCTCTTTACCTAAATACGTGTCACAAAATCCGATATACAGTTTTCTTTATGTACATAAAGAATGGAGTTTTAGCACAGACATTTGATGTTGCTTAATTTATTATTAATAATCACGAGGTTTGGCGAGTCAGTCAATGAAGTAATAGACGCCAGAGCTGAGCTCCGATATATTATATAGATCCTAAATCTGGAAGCAGTGACGAGCAGACTATATTCATCACTGGGGTACATATGTGATTATTAAAGGTTGCATTGCACTTTCAATGGTAAAACACAACAATGATAAATTACTAAAGAGAGCATATGAGAAAATTGTACTGTAAAGATGTCATAATTTATTGCACGGTTTGTGAACAATCGCTAATTTAGAGTGGAAATTTAAGTAACTGTGTTGTACTGTATTGTTTTTTTAATAAAGCTTAGATAAAAATGTCCAATAAGAATTAAATGATTTATTTAGATTTTAAGGACCTTTTCCAGTTTGTGTACCGTTTTTCATATGATTTATTTTTGAGAATATTTTTGTTAAAACTAACGAAAATATCACGACTTAACCTAACCAATTATCAAGAGCGTACAGTTGATCTATTAGTAAATAGTAAATACTATTCCAGAAACAAACAATGTTATAATTAATAATAGATCAACTGTACGCCCTTGATAATAGGTTAAGTCGTGATATTTTCGTTAGTTTTAACAAAAATATTCTCAAAAATAAATTATATGAAAAACGGTACACAAACTGGAAAAGGCCCGATTTTAATAATGTTTTGTTTAATAAAAAAGAAAATAATGTTTACTAAGAAATTTAATTAAGGTTTGTCCGTAAATAAAGAATCAGTAATAGTTTGTCTAAAATTAAGAATGTAAAGTGCTAGTTGGCAACATCTGAGATGGGACAGAAGAAATAGTGAAATGCCCAATTCAGTCTTTGGACGGGGTTTGCACCAATAAGGCGTTTTTCGTATTAGAATGTTATAGTTTATTTAAAATATTAATTATGTCTCCGCGATTGAAGGTAAACTCTAATTCCACCCTCGCATTACCGCGTTCGTCTAAAGGATTTCGGCATAATTAAAAGTCAATAAATAACGAATAAAAGTGTGTAATTATTCCCGGTCCTCCTTTGTGTGTTCGAAAGTTAAATGGCGGCTCACCAGCCACGTCTACCCGTCTGCCCGCGTCCGTATAAACACACAGAGGAAACGAGTGTAATGTGTAAAGAGAAAGAGCAATGATAAAAAGAAATTGAATAAAGTAAAGTAAATAATGAATTGTGAATGAGGGGAATCACTACAGTGTATAATCTGTGTGAACACAAGTACAGAAAACGGCTCTTGGCGGAGAATGTAGGTTTACTGTGTGAAATCGAACGGTAATAATTAAATATAGTAACAATAACAAAAGTTTCCTATCACATCACATCTAGATATTCCACACGGAACGTATAGATAAGAAATTGGGAGCAAGTGTAGTTTACGTCCCCCTGACGCAAAAGGGGACACAAACTACACTAGGTCAAAGTTGAGGAACGTAAACTACACTAAGATCTTTAGGAGACATTTTTTAAATGAATTCATCAAATAAAACGTTAAAGGTAACGAAAATATTACAACTTAACCAATCGTCAATTTATATATATATATATATATATATATATATATATATATATATATATATATAATATATATATATATATATGAAAACTCTTTCACGAAAGTAATACGTGAAAAATATTTATGATGAATAAAACCACGAAGGAAAGGAAACACAGAGTGGTGCTCAAGCGCTTTCGTCTAATGACATCTTCAGGAACACTGAAGTAAATAAAGAGTTCAAGACTATATATAGGTTACAAAAAAAAAATATATATATATATATATATATACATATATATATAAATAAAAATTGTGGGAAGTGCATACAAATTTGTAAGGAAAACTACCAATTTTAGCACTTTGCCCGAATCCAACATAAAATCAAATGGATTGTTTACAACCAATTTTATAGATAATGCCTGAATGATATATAGGTCACAAAAAAAATTAAAAATAAAAATAAATTGAAAAATAAAAATTGTAAGAGGAGCATACAAATTTATAAGTGAAAATTACCAAAGTTTTACCACTCTGCCCTTCTTGTCTAAATCCATTCTGAACGAATTCAAAACAACGAGATCGAGTTCGAAAAGACCTTTGCTCATGTTAAAGTTATTTGTAAGTTGGATAATACCAGACTCAAGAATATTTCTATTAACAATGTTGCTGAAACAGTTTAGTATCTATCGGAAAAAAAAAACAATTTGGCCTATGTACACTTTTACTCTGGACATGACACCCCTATTAAGGCGGCCATATTTTCTTCAATGTTTCTCCGCGCTCTTAGGATCGCCAGTCCGGAATACATCGATGCCAAATTGGAAAAATCAACGGTATTGGAAGTGATGTGTGCTACCCACCTGCGTTTATGGAATCTTGTCTTAACAAGGCAAAACGAACCTTCTATCGTGTGAATAATAACACTCGCACTTTGTCAAAGAATATTTTAGTACTTCCATTTTTCTCGGGCTTTTTAGTCATTGCTAATGTACTTAAACTTTTGGATATTAATGTAGTATTTTCATATAACAATATTGTGAAAGATATGATAGTAAAAAGTAGCCCTACCAATAATTCAGGCATTATCTATAAAATTGGTTGTAAACAATGTGATTCCTTTTACATTGGTCAGACGGGAAAGGATTTGCACACGCGTGTAAGACAGCATCGATATTCCGTTAGAACGGGACAGTCGTCCAGTGCTCTTTTTGTCCATTTGTCAGAGTTATCCCATTGTATTGATTGAAATAATGCTTCAGTTTTGTTTCACTCTAGCAACATTGTTAATAGAAATATTCTTGAGTCTGCTATTATCCAACTTACAAATAACTTTAACATGAGCAAAGGTCTTTTTCAACTCGATCCCGTTGTTTTGAATTCGTTCAGAACAGATTTAGACAAGAAGGGCAGAGTGCTAAAACTTTGGTAATTTTCCCTTATAAATTTGTATGCTCCTCTTACAATTTTTATTTTTCAATTTTTTTTATTTTTTATTTTTTTTGTGACCTATATATCACTCAGGCATTATCTATAAAATTGGTTGTAAACAATTCATTTGATCTTGTGTTGAATTCGGGCAAAGTGCTAAAATTGGTAGTTTTCTTTACAAATTTGTATGCTCCTCCCACAAATTTTATTTCTATATTTATTTTATATATATATATATATTTTTTTTTTTTAACCTATATATAGTCGAACTCTTTATTTACTTCAGTGTTCTTGAAGATGTCATTAGACGAAAGCGCTTGAGCACCACTCTGTGTTTCCTTTCCTGCGTGATTTTATTCATCTTATATATATATATATATATATATATATATATGTAAAGAACGACGCTTGTATAGGAGAATATTCCGCGCAAGATGAGGAGGGAGAACGAAGCAAATGAAAAAAATGAGGTAACCACCCGGGAATCGAACCCGGGATCTTCCGATTGCCGGTCAGATATGATAACCATTACACCACAGGCCTCACTCGATCAAATGCCGTAATTCTCCTGCATACGCGCAGAAACCAATGCCCCAAGGGGGAACCTCCCGCATGCCGTACATTATATACATTTTAACTGCAAACACGCAGTATAATTAACGTAAAGAACGACCCTTGTATAGGAGAATATACCGCGCAAGATGAGGAGGGAGAACGAAACAAATGAAAAAATATTCTCCTATACAAGCGTCGTTCTTTACGTTAATTATACTGCGTGTTTGTAGTTAAAATGTAAGTATATATATATTGTAGTAATGCTTAGTTAAGAATATTAATTTCTGTTTAATTAAATAAGATAATGTTTAATGTAAATCATTTACTAATAATTATGAAATTACGAAAAAGTATGTTTGTTAGATTTAAATTGTTTAAAATGGTTATAGTTGGCAGTCCTGAATAGGGGCCGAAAAAGAGTGGGCTACCCATAATAGTCAGTCTTGAGGCAGGCGCGTTACGCGTAAGTTGACGAAATGTAACGTAAAAGTAATTAATTGTGTGCTCCTCTCCGACGTAAATTATTATAATAGAAATTTCATACTCGCATCCCCTAAATTAACTAAACCATTTTCGGAATTAATAAAACGTTCACAAGTGTTAAAAAAGAGTATTAATAAACCCCCCCCTTCCCCCTTTGTTTTGTAACGGTTTTCAGTCTCTGGTCTCGGCGTGGCTACCGGAAACTTTATACGATACGGCAAAAAGAGTGTAGAGAAACAAAGTGATAAATGAAAGAAAGCCGATAGAGAATAAATAGAGATATAGTAAAGTAGAAAGAAGCGTAAATAATGAAGAGAAAGTAAATAATAAGGGTGTACACTACATCTGGTGGCGAGCGGTGATCTTACATCATATTTTGTGAGGCTTACCCACGTGCTAGTATTTCGATTAAAATTCTTCAAACCCGGTATATTAGCCAATAGCGTTAATGAATATTATTTTATTTCGATTATTAAAATATCTAAATGCAAAGTTTACCCGTTTGCAGGCAAATTTCGATTTTCATTCCTTAAAATTCATTGTGAATAAATTCAAATGGCGCGTCGGTTCGCATCCTATAGCGTCCTACAAACTTCGCGCCTAAAAATTTAATTTTTTTTTTCCTTTCTTTTCGTGGAGTTCGTTGATTCTGAAATGTTCGTTTGTTCATTTATATCGTACGGTTCGTTGCTTTTCGTAGTCTAGTGACTCAAAACTTATTTTAGTCGTTAGAGTCGGTAGAAAATTTGTCCGACTCAATATTGCGAGTCATTATTACGTTAAATTTCGTTCATTCGGTCGGAGAGGCATAGTTTTGAAAATTATCGTGCTGCCTGAAGACTCAATTTTTCTTTTTTTTCGTCTCTTCCACTGTATGCCTGTTTCAGCTTACCTTTTTACTTTTTGTTTAAAACTTTTGGAATTAGTAGTAATTGTGATATAATAATAGCGATTAATATAGAAAAAATTTGTACGTAAGTAAATTGTTAGTTTAAATACAGTGATACACATTTTATATGGTCCTTTCAAAATGTTTTAGCGAAAATTTGTACCGATTCAAAAACATTTCATGAACATGAGAAATTTTCTGGGTTTCATTAGCAGATTTTTGATTATATTTCGATTGCTTGTATATAATAATAGGATTATTTTGTTTATATAGATTTACGGGCTTTTTGCTTCGCTCGCTTTGCGCTATATAGGTTAAGTTACAGTTAATTGACAGTCGAAAGGTAATCTTAAACATATTAAATTTGTCAGATTATAAGTCGCCGTATAGGATTGTGTAAAATTTCAAAATAAGCAGAATTCGTTTAACTGAAATAGAGAAATTGTGTTGTGAAATTTTCTGTTTTTTTATTTTTTATATACTCATTAATTATATACTTACTTATTAACTTATACGTATATTAGTTATATATATAATTATATATTTATATACTCATAAAATTTGGTAGGTAGCTGATATCTATTTTTTTTCCTCTCTGTTCCTTTCGTTCATTTCACGACAATTCCGACATATTTGGTAAAATGGCTATTGTATTGTACTAAAGAAGATTTCTTGTAGGCCTATCGTAAAATATTGTTCGGAGATTAACCGTTACTACGGTATGTCTATTGAGTAGTAAATTCTTAGTTATTTAACAAAATTTTAATTGGTTTAACATAAATAAGCATAGGATTTTTCTTTAATAAGCACAAATGTTATGCATAAAATTCTAAATTGTTCTTTCCGCGCATAACATTGAATTTATTAATTATAGGTCTAAAAGTGCGCAGTAAATTTTTTTTATTTTGGGAACCTATGTGAGTTAGGTATACATATTTTACTAAATCTCGATATTATAATTTTTTTTGAATTACAGAAATTTGTGTAGGAAATTCTTTTCATATATTTTCTTTACGTTTTATAAATTCATTCAATAATCAATTTTATTTGTATAGGTAGGCCGATTTTTTTTTTCTTTCCAGTTCAATGACAATGGTAAAATTTTTAGTTCAAATTTAGATTGTATTCTAAAAAGGATGTTTTAATTTGATATTTTAATTTGGGTATTAGAAATGAAAAATGTCTTTTTTTTTAGTTCGAGCGTTTGCATGGAAAATATTACGAAATTATGTTAGGATATAATGCAAGTTCATTCGGTTAGGGATATTTGTATAGAGGTTCGCTTACAAACAAAGCGACCGCTCTTAATTATGCAATGTTTGTTTTGTTTACAGTAGGTTGCGTGTATTTTTGAGTGCATATGATCTATTCTTATTTAGTATAACTATGCAAATTTGTAGTTTCACTTGGAAACGATAAATTACTGAGATTTTTGTGATTTGCAAACCATACTGGGGTTTCTGTTGAAGGAGAGAGTTGTATCTCAGATGTAATTTGCTAATTGCGAGTTCAATTCGTATGAAATTTGACGTTTCAAGTTGGAATTACTGTATTAACATGATTTTTGGTAGTAATATTTAAATTTTTTTACTTTTTAATAACTGTTTAGAAAATTATTATTGTTTAAACCTTCAGTCGGAGTTAACTAATGCATTTGAAACATTGACTCAAGTGTACACTCGGAAATGGAGCCTTCTAGATAGCCAGTAACGTTTTTGTGGCGTCTTTGTGTGCTCCTCCTCAAAGCAAGAGGGTTCATGATTGTCAGAGAATGGATGACATGAAGTTTCTGGGGTTCATTTTTGTCTTTTGTATTTAGAGGTATTGAGGTGATTTCTGACGATAGTTTGAACAATAATAATTCTTAAATTATACTAACAGTTACTATGTATGGGCGCTTTTATATTTATACTGTACAATTTTGTTTAGCGTTTTATGACTTTTTTTATCTTCTCTGCTGTAACTGCCATAAGTGACCTTATTGGTAGCTAGATTTGATTAAATTTTTGCGAAATTTTGAGATGTGTAATTTTTTTTTCCGTGAATTTGGCCAGAGCAAATGTGTAGTTAGTTTCGAAGTGAACTGTCGAGAAAATTCGATAAATTAAATATGAAATGATAAGCAGTACAGAAACGTTTCGAATAAACTTTTTTTTTCAAAATTTCAAAGGCTCGGTTTGGGGTCAACCAAGTTGAATCCGAGTTCCATCAAGTGAGTTTAGTCGACCGGATAGGTGATCGATCACCAATGAGAGAGAGAGAGAGAAGAGAAACCCAGACTGCGCAGGGACTTGGCGCAGGATGGTTTCGAGAAGAGAGAGAGAGAGGAACCGAATGCGCAGAGAGTTGGCGCAGGACAGTTTCGGAAGAGAAGAGAAATTTACGTGTGCAGGGTCTTGGCACACGAAAGTTTCGATCGAAGATGGTCTACTGGTATTTTTCGGGCAGTAGCTGGTCACGCTGCTCGAATGCTTCGCTAAATATGTGTGCAGCACGCGGTAGACAAGCCACGAGAGCTTGAACGGGTGCCTACGACTGTACTGTCCATACAGACATACAGTAGGTTCGTTGGGAAACGGCCTACGGCGGAGTCATCGTTTGATTGTTGCCAGTAGAAGAGTCTTTCAGCTGGACGTAGGAAGAGCAGCGTTCACCGACAAAAGTGGAGATGAGACAAGGCGAGTTTCTTCATCGACTTCTAGAATTGCAAATTCCGTCCAATTCCAGCGCGTGGTCCCGCTTTCAGATATCTCCCCCCCTGATCCTTTTAGAATTGGACGTCTCTTGTTTTTTTTTTCGCCATTGGAGAGAGAGCGGAACCATTATAGCGTGCTGCCCTGTTGCATGTTGATTGATGCAATCCCTTGCATTCTAGCGAAGTGAGCAGGAGAGCTGCGATTGAAAATTGAAATCCGTTGTCAGCGTGCGGAGTGTCATCTAAACAACGTCCAGCAAATTGATGTACTGAGTATTATGTAATGAAATTATAAGTGAAAGGGTGCGATTATTGCCCATATTGTTGTGTTTTTCGTGAAATAGTATGTGCGCTCTTGGTCAGTATTTTATGTAAACTTTTTCTTATTTTTTTCTATGTTGCCCTGATAGTAACTGTATAACTATACAAATAATTGTTTCAAATGTAAAGCGATCGTTGATGAGAAATCGCGGGAATAGATTGTGAACTTGAGATTTGTGTAGCCACTGTAAGAAAATTTTCCGTTATTTTTTTTGGCATGTATAGATTAGTTACAGGTTGTAATTTAATTATTAGAGTGAAATGTTATTTTATGCAAATGTGAAAATTATAAAGTTTTCGGTTTTTATATGATACAAAATATGTGTGGAATTTGTCATTCTAATTATTTCTTGTCTATCTCAACACTGAATTGTTAAAGAAAAAAAAAAAAAAAAAATTGCAAAATATATAAATTTGTTGAATAAATTTATTAACATTGTTAAACGATATTAATAAGTTTTACTAATGGAAAAACTTATTTTCAAGGGGGTGATGCGAGTGTAGTAATGCTTAGTTAAGAATATTAATTTCTGTTTAATTAAATAAGATAATGTTTAATGTAAATCATTTACTAATAATTATGAAATTACGAAAAAGTATGTTTGTTAGATTTAAATTGTTTAAAATGGTTAGAGTTGGCAGTCCTGAATAGGGGCCGAAAAAGAGTGGGCTACCCATAATAGTCAGTCTTGAGGCAGGCGCGTTACGCGTAAGTTGACGAAATGTAACGTAAAGTAATTAATTGTTGTGTTCCTCTCCGACTAAATTATTATAATAGAAATTTCATACTCGCATACCCCTAACTTAACTAAACCATTTTCGGAATTATAAAACGTTCACAAGTGTTAAAAAAGAGTATTAATAACCCCCCTTCCCCCTTTGTTTTGTAACGGTTTTCAGTCTCGGCGTCGCTACCATGATATTTATAAATAGGAAAAAGAGAGTAGAGAAAGAAAGTGATAAATGAAATAAAGAGCCGATAGAGAATAAATAGAGAGCAGAAAGTAGAGTAAATAATGAGAAGAAAGTAAATAAATAAGGGTGTACACTACAATATATATATATATATATATATATATATATATATATATATATAAAGAGTGATGAATAAGAGGACGAGAAGGTGGTACATGTTTATTAATCAAACGTTTCAAAAATTCAATTTCCATCATCAGTGCTAAGAAATTAAAAAAATAAAAGTTAACAAATTTAGTAAAAGATTTTATACAGTATATTACAGTCTTATGATAATAATTTAAAATCAAAATAATAATTTAAAAATAAAAAAGAAAAAATTACAGAATGTAGAGCGGTAAGATATATAAATAAATGTTATTGGGTGAAACGAATATTGAAAATAAAACTTACTGAGTTATTGTACGAGGGGACGTTTAATCTAATTGTACGAAGGTTGGCAATAGTTTGACTGAAGGTGCAACTTCAACAGTCAAACTATTGCCAACCTTCATACAATTAGATTAAACGCCCCCTCGTACAATAACCCAGTAAGTTTTATTTTCAGTATTCGTTTCACCCGATAACATTCATTTATATATCTTGCCGCTCTACATTCTATGTAATTTTTTATTTTTTTATTTTTAAATTATCATTATTTAAATTATTAAATTATTATTATCTAAGCCACTGGTTCTGAAGCCATCCAGGGAGTAGTTTACTTCAAGAAGATGTGGTGATAGGATGTCAGTTAATTTATGTATGTATGTAAGTATCTAAACTAACGCGCCTGGCTATTTCTCTGGCTGGTTTCTAAACCTCTGCTTGTTTGCCCTCTAAACGAACTGGCTGTGAGCCGCTTACGCGTCATGGCTGGTATCTAAGCCACTGACTGGGCTCCTAAAGATTGTATGTATGTGTAAGAGTGTGTGTGTGTGTGTGTGTGTGTGTATCTACATTTTTGCGCCACCCCTAACCCACTTTACTGACACTACATTATTGAATATGAAGTTTAACGGCCACCATCCCCTTCCCCCTCTCTACATTTTTTCATTCCCTTCTCCCATCCCCCAATCTATATTTTTGCATCCCCTACCCCCTCCACTCTACATGTTTGCATCCCCTACCCCACATCCCCAACTCTACATTTTTTCATCCTCTACCCCCCCTTCTCCCCCCGTACCTCCCCTTCTACCCCGCTCACCCTACCCCCCCTTCTCCTCCCTCCCTCTCCTCACTCGGGATTTATGCAACCATTTATGCAATCAGAAATGATGTAGTCAGTCATTTAATGTTTGTAACTCAAACCATCTCTCGCATTTTTACATAAAAGCAAAATAGCCATCAGCCGGTTGTCCATAAATAAAAATATGCTCATAACATAAAACTAAGTGTTCTGTCAAAAAAAAATAATTGAAGAAAAACGCTTTATAATGCAAAACTATTCTTAAAAAACACCATTGTATTGAAATAAAATTGTATCTGGTCTCACTTGGTTGGATGCCTAAATCAATTACATTTGAATGCGATATAAAACCCGCTCATCTCAAATATTATTATTTTTTCAGGAGAGGCATCAGATCTTTTTTGGTTTCAAGTGAGGGAAGTAGAGAGCGACTTCTTATTCTTCACCTAATAAATCCGTCTCTTGATTCCTATGATATTACTGATGCTGATGCATCTGTATCCGACTTCACGGCTCTTTCGACGTTCTGTGTGTGAATGGGGTATTGCTCAACTTTGACATATTTTGTTTCGTACTCAAGCAATTCTTCATCACACAATTTAGAAGTGAGAGGTGGTTCACTGATATCAATCCTATCCCAGATGATGATGTCTGTCCAATGTGATGCTTTGAAGTTCAATTCTGGTACTCTAAATTCTCTGATTTTCCTTGTATTGGCTTCCTTACACTTTCTTGTCTGTATTATTCGATCGACTGCAACTTTGCACAGCTTTTGCTCACTATCTGACAGCATTGATAGAAGAATATTTTTTGAGTGAGCAAAATAGGCATTCCGTGATATATAAGGTTGGACAACCTTTTGTATATCTTGGGGTAACAGGTTGAATCTTTTTATCGCATCAAAGATATGTTTGGGTCCATCAGGCAGATACGGTTTAAATTTTATATTGAACCAGTTAGGCCCATAGTTTGTTACTATGAACAGAACAAGGCTACGTAACTCTCTGGAGGGATTCTTTTGGGAGACATAATAACGACATAGTCTGTTAGCTAGAGTTAACCATCTAAAGTTGTTAAGGGGAACAGGCTTGAGTTTCTCTAGGCTTCCGTCAACATATCCTTCTCTTATGGCCCCAATTATTCTGAACATGTATTGTTGATCATTACTTAAATCTTCCATGAGCTCATCTGTGAGAACTGGGATGCTATCGGCCCCATCCGTAATTGGGGAGAACTTTACCACAGGCATCTCATGGCAAGTCTTAAGAGCATTATCAATAGATCCAGTGAATGATCTTGGCTCAGTTGTTTTCCCGTCGTATCGCTCAAACAGATGCCTTAAGGGAAGTTCATTTGTATGTAACATACAAATGCTTCATTGCAGTGGTCGGTTCAGCTTCTGCTCGATGAAATAGATTATGCCACCTTTAGACCCAGTATTGACATTCGTACTGTCGCACCCTATCACCTGGAGATTTTGGTCTATGTCACTTCATTCAAGTAAGCGAACAACGATTCAGATACATGACTTGCTTTTCCAGATTTAGGGCTCAAATGGTTAAGGTATTCTCCACCAGGCTCACTTAATAGTAAATAATGTTCTTCACCAATTATATCCTGGTATCATTTACCATCTTCATTTGTCTTTACCAACATCTTGTCTTTTCTCCCATCAAGATATAAAGCTTTAACATCACCATAACTTTGTGCAGCTTCAACTTGTAATGTTTTTCTCAATTTCTCTCTCTCTCTTCTCACCTTATTTCGATCAATGAAAAAGTCAGTCTTTTTCGGTAATGATACCCAAATCCACCAAAATAACTGAAGCAATGGCCGATGTAGCCCTATCTGAAACACCAAATCTGTCGGCTTCCATGGCGAGATTGGGTAAAGGGGCTCTCATTTGAATGTTGGAACATTCATATTCAGACTCAGTTGTTGAACTTTCTTCGGTACTAGAGAGATCAGTATTAGTATCAGGTGAAAGCACATCATCAATGACTACCTTTTCGAATTCTTCATGCATGATTATTTTTCTTCGCTTACTTCCTTGTTGCTCCTTCAACTTTCATGTATTTCTTTTTGCTATAGATCTTGAAAGAGTAACATCCACACCTCCAATCACTATATTTCACATAGTCCTCTGATCCTCAAGGAATTCCAGTTCTTATTTGGGTATTCTTGATTCTTTTGGACAAACACAAATATGTTTTTCTTTACATCCGCTTTTTCGGCAGTCAAAATCTTGGTGCGAAACGAAGTTGCATATACAGGCACAAATGTCAAAAAGTTCTACCAATGATTTTCTTGAACAATTCAATAAGCCTCGCATTGCTTTTGGATCGATTGAGTTGCATAACCTTGTCGGTAAGGCGTTTCAGCTTGGTAACTATGGATTTTTTACTCATTGAGGGTATTAATGAACGTTTCCACACTTCGACCAATGCTTCTGCTATCGTTTCGAGAATATTATTATTTGTCAATTTTGCAGATGAGCCTTCCTTCAGTAGAAGAAAATATCTCCCAATCTGCATATTAGAGGGTAAGACATTATGTGGCAATTCACTTGGAATTCCGAACAGAAAATGTTGCTTCACCGACTGTCTAGTTAGTAGGGATTTTGCTATATTTAGATCTGAGGTTAAATTTCTACAGAAATGTCACATTATGAAAATCTGAAAAAATACCAAACACGGAATTAGTTAAAACAAATTACACTGGGGAACAAATTTCAACTTTTTGTCTATTGAATTAGATTTGACAGTTAGTTCTAGGTAATTTGGGTGCGCTGAGCACGAATGTTTACTCGGTTTTGCTCTATCAGGTCCTGATTTTGCTCAACACCCCTCCTCTTTCGTCGTATTCATAAAAAGGTTTTTTTCTCAATACTCGCTGTCTTTTTGCAGTTACACATTATGCAACTAGGTTTTTATCGAGGTATTTGTACCTATTGTTATGGTATTGTTGTATTATGTATATTTTTATATGTAACACCCTAAAAATATTTTTAATTTTGTCATTTTTAACCCATTTTAATATTAGTAAATTAAGCTAAAAATATCATAGAATTCTAAAATTTTCTCGAGCGTTCCTGTTCTCTGTAGAGTATTCTAGAGGACAACTAAAATATATAAAAGCGACTCGTTTCCAGAGTTAATCAGTCAATTCAATCAGTCAGTCAGTCAGTCAGTCAGTTGAGTTAGTTAATTAAGTTTGGGCATTAACATAATTTTGAATTGGCATATGATTTAGTGAGTAATTTTGTCATCGTGATTTAATATAGTTGATTTAATTAGACGTAATTTATATTGTACCTACTCATCCGTGTTTCTAATTTAATTTCATAGATTGTAAGTACCTATTTCATAATAAGTACCTATTTAAACTAATTTTTGTGTTTATATTTCAGATTTTCTTAAATTTATATGAATTAAGGGCTTTAATTACCTTTACAAATTGGCAGAATAATCAAGCAATATGTCATCAAGCACTAGAAAGTTCAAATGCAAAAACAACCCTGATTCCTTCTGTTATATATGTGGAAATTTTACACTTCCACATCAACGAGCAAATATAACTGACTTCGTAAAAAGAGCTTACTTAGCTTATTTTGGCATAAAACTGGGGGACCAAGATAAATCGTGGGCTCCACATAAAGCCTGCACTATATGCATTGAAAGACTGCGACATTGGACGAAGGGTTCGGATTCAAAAATACCTTTTGGAGTTCCGATGGTAAGTTTATGATTTCATAAAACTACGTAATTTAATCACTAGTATACTGTAACTTACCTAAATGTAATTGTAACTTAGGTACATAAACAAAAATTTACAGAATGTTTATAAGAATCTCAAATATTGCATAAGGTTGAAACACATAGAAATGTTAAATGTTTGGGTGATAACTTTTGATAAAATTCATAAAAACAAGTCTCTCGTCGCTTTTGTTAACGCTTTACAATTTTTTTTCCATATCAGGTGTGGCGAGAGCCTACTAACCACGAGACCGATTGCTACCTTTGCTTTGTCAAGACTTCGGGCTTCACTAAGAAAAATAAACATTGTATCGAGTACCCAAATTTCGACACCGCGATACGACCTGTGCTACATTCAAATGAGATCCCCATTCCAAAATTTAAGGGTCTGCCAACTCAAGAATTAGTTGAAGATGTTCCTGAAAATATTGTTATGCACTTTGAGGAGTCAGACACCGATTTTGACCCCAGCGTATTTGAAAGTCAAAACGATCCGCAAAAGTTTAACCAGGCCGAGTTGAATGATCTTGTAAGGGATCTAAATTTGCCAAAAAAGGCTGCGGAAATTTTAGCTTCAAGACTTAAAGAGAAAAACTTGCTTACTTCAAACACATACATTTCATTTTACAGAAAAAGAGAAGAAGAACTTGTTAAATATTTTAGAACAGAGGATAGTTTAGTATATTGCTGCGACATAGTTGGTTTGTTAAAGAAGATGGGGGTTGAGTCTTACGATGCAAATGATTGGCGCTTGTTTTTAGACAGTTCGAAAAGAAGTCTTAAGTGTGTGTTGTTGCATAATGGCAATCTATACGGCTCGATACCGATGGGCACTCAACAAAATTAAAAGAAAAGTATGAACATATAGAAAAGGTTTTAAATCTTATCAAATATAGAGAGCACGAGTGGATCATATGTGTTGACTTAAAAATGGTTAATTTTCTGCTAGGACAACAAGGAGGGTATACTAAATATCCCTGCTTCCTTTGCTTATGGGACAGCAGAGCCAAGGAAGAACATTATTTCAAACAATCTGGCCAGCACGAACATCACTTACTGTCGGAGAAAAAAACGTAATTAATCCACCTTTAGTGAGCAGAGATAAAATCATATTTCCTCCTCTGCATATAAAACTAGGCCTCATTAAACAATATGTAAAAGCTTTACATACGAATGGCGAGTGTTTCAAATACATAACTTCAAAATTTCCAAGTTTAAGTTATGAAAAATCAAGGCGGGAATTTTCGACGGTCCACAAATAAAACAATGATTAAACAGCAATTTTCCTAATGTCATGAATGAACGCGAAAAAAATGGCTGGTTCTCATTCGTGGACTTGATAGAAAACTTTTTAGGCAATTATAGGGCAGATAACTACCGACGAAATCGTAAAAAACTTTTAAGGGACTACAAAGAGTTAGGTTGCAATATGAGCATAAAATGCATTTTTGTGAATAGCATCTTGACCAATTTCCAGTAATTTAGGTGATGTAAGTGACGAACAAGGGGAGAGATTCCACCAAGATATAAAAATTATGGAGGAACGGTACCAAGGCCGCTGGGATTCCCACACTGATGGCTGATTACTGCTGGTGCTTGAAAAGAGACCTGCCATCAACAAGCAAATACGCTAGAAAGTCTTACAAAAGAAAATTTTTGCCACAGTGAAAGCTTCATATCTGTTTGTTTTTTTATTTTAAGTCATTTCTATCGTTATAATGTAATTTTACTGTAGTTTGAACTGCTTGTATTCATGAAACTTGAAAAAAAAATTTAACACATGACTTAATTTTTTAGTCCTAATTTGAAAAATCTGGAAAATGGCACATAGGCTGTCGACAAGAATCAGGACCTGATAGAGCCAAACCGAGTTGAAATTCGTATTCAGCGCACCCAAATTACCTAGAATCAAGTGTCAGATATCATTCAATAAAATACGTGTTGCCCAGTGTTATATATCAGCTCTAAAACTAAAATGCAAACATATTTTACTCAATAGTCTTTGTAGCAGAGTTGGCACTCAAAAACCAAAAACCAAAAACCCAACCCAAAACCCACTGGAATTTTCAGTGGGTTTTGGGGTTTTTGGTCTGAGATGTTTATTTTAAAATAATTGAAATTTTTCTGATTGCTACACTGTTCAGTTGTAGCTAATTAGAATGCTTTGGCATGTTGATTATTTCAAGTAAGCTGATTTATAAAGCAATTATTAAATTATGCAATGTGTAAATAAAGATTATCAAAAATTGAAAAGTTTTATTGGCCTTTTAAATGGTGTCCAGACTACAGACACAAATAGAGCACAGTAAAACTAATGAATGCTAAAATAAAGGTGTATATATATATATATATAATATATATATATATATATATATATATATATGAAAATTTTCACGAAGGTAACACGTGAAAAATATTTATGATGAATAAAACCACGAAGGAAAGGAAACACAAAATGGTGCTCAAGCGCTTTCGTCTAATGACATCCTCAGGAACACTGAAGTACATAAAAAGGTTAAGCCTATATAGTTACAGAAAGAAAAAAAGAAAAATAAATAACATACATACACACACACACACATATATATATATATATATCATACATATCTATATACAATACATACATACATACATACATACATATATTACAATAAACAGAGAAGTAAAAAAATAAAAAATTAAAAATTAAAACCTTAAAGGATTACCAGTGAGGCGTACAGATTTGTAAGGAAAAATATCGATTTTTAGCACAAGTCAAATGGATTATAAAAATACAAATTTATACTGGAACTCTGCCGGGTTTTAACACAATGCTGCCTATGGTCAGTTTCGATATATATAAAAAAAAAAATAAAATGCAAATTAAAAGTTAATCGATTTTTAGCACAAGATCAAATGGATTATAAAATACAATTTATACTGGAACTCTGTCCGGTTTTAACACATTGCTGCCTATGGTCAGGTTTCGATATATATAAAAAAATAAAATGCAAATTAAAAGTTAATAAAGTAGAAGACAAGTTTACCAAAGATTTAATGTTTTACATTCTTTATCTAAATCTGTTTTAAAGGAATTCAACATAACAGGATCGAGTTGAAAAAGACCTTTGCTTATGTTGAAGTTATTTGAAAGTTGGATAATGGCAGACTCAGAAATTTCTATTAACAATGTTGCTTGAATGGAATAAACTGAAGCATTATTCCAATCAATACAGTGGGCTAACTCTGACAAATGGACAAAAAGGGCACTGGACAACTGTCCTGTTCTAACGGAATATTGATGCTGTTTTATACGTGTGTGCAAATCCTTTCCCGTCTGACCTATGTAAAAGGAATCACATTGTTTACAACCAATTTTATAGATAATGCCTGAATTATTGGTAGGGCTATTTTTTACTATGATATTTTTCACAATATTGTTATATGAAAATACTACATTAATATCCAAAAGTTTAAGTACATTAGCAATGCCTAAAAAGCCCGGGAAAAATGGAAGTACTAAAATATTTTTTGACAAAGTACGAGTGTTAATATTGACACGATAGAAAGTTCGTTTTGCCTTGTTGAGACAAGATTCCATAAACGCAGATGGATACACAAATCACTTCCAATACCGTTGATTTTTTCCAATTCGGCATCGATGTATTCCGGACTGGCGATCCTAAGGGCGCGGAGAAACATTGATGAAAATATGGCCTTCTTAGTGGGGGTATCATGTCATCAATGTTTCTCCGCGCCCTTAGGATCGCCAGTCCGGAATACATCGATGCCGAATTGGAAAAAATCAACGGTATTGGAAG